>JASFYC010000737.1:422500-947002 GCA_030412335.1 Botrylloides violaceus
GGTGTTAACCAACGCATTCGCCGCGACGGAAATGATTCAACATTTTACCTATCTCTACAAAGTTCACAGCTAAGTTATGACGTAGTTACCCCTTTAGCAAACTGTAGCCTTGTAGCCGAGCGGAGGCTTACTTCTATATGGAGGCTAGCTATACGGCTAAGAAGGCGTATGCTTCTTTTCATATGTATTGCGATACGAGCGTAAAACAAGAGACAATCCGAAGATCACGAGCACGCGTACAGCGGCATCGGGTCAAGGATCATGCTTAGTCATGCATATCACCACACAAACTAACTATCTTACAGTATAATCCGACGGCTGGTAACTGGACAACGTAACGCAGCGACGGAAACAAGAGCTAGAAACCGTCAAATTAGAATTCAAATCGAGATCGCTACGGCCGCCAGTGTACCGGCGAACAATCATCGATCCACTAGTTTTCGTGGCCTAATGTGATAAATCCGGCCGAAAATAAAGTAGGCCATGTTTCAGCTAATTAGTTACCGACGCCACCGATTTTACTTTAGCGACAGATCTTTGAAATCGAATTCATGATCTTGTATTGTCCGCATCTTGTTCTTATAGACCTACTTCACAACACTGCACGTTATATACATGACGTATCCCCACAGGCCCTATTCTTGAAACTGAACAAAAATTAAGCTTTATTTGCTGTATTTCTGTATATAGTTGACTATACAACTCGCCGAAGGTGGTTTTCCATCCAGTACTAGGAGAGAAAAAACGCTTCATCATTCGCGGCAATCTTGGCGTTTACAGTTGTTTGACTATCCTTCAACTCCAAACAATTAGTTTGATACCTCAGGAATGATTTATTAATCATATATATATTATATCTTTAACCTCTTTGGAGTGTCACCTATTTTCCTATATATTACGAATAATGACAACACATATATATATATGTATATAGGGTGAGTCTTAAAATTCGTTTAACCCTATCATAAATATTAAATATTTTTTAATTTAATCAGGCCTTTCCTCTATGATATGTCAACTACATAAACAGAAGGAGGAACGAACGGTACGCAAATATATAAGATTTCAATTGCGATATGTAAACAGAAGAGCGCATTTTATAAGAGACCAACGGTGAAAACATGATGATGGCTTGAATGGAATTTAGAGCATGAACAACGTTTTGTCGATGGTCAGTCAGATTTTACAAAAATTCTTGGTAGTCATATTCATATTGGCTGTCTGAAACTTGTAGAGTTGCGAAATGGAGATGCAGCTTCTTCATCTGTTCTCATCAGTAAGTCTCTATTCAATCGTACACAACCAAGGCGATCGCCTTGTACACAACCCTTTGTTTAATTGGTCTCTTGATAAAGCGTTTATAGGCCTAATCGTACTTCCAGCTCCCATGCCACACGGGCTCGCAAACCTCTGGGAAGGCTCTCTGGCAAAAGGTTAAGACAGCGAATCACCTCGTTGTTTTGGATTGAAGTTTCAACTACTGGGTTGGGCTGGGCACTCGAATTCGAATACTTCGAATCGAATCGAATAACAAGATATTCGGACCGAATCAAACAACAATTCGTTCTTTTTTCGAATTTCGAATACAACAACAACTTGAGAAAGCTCTATGTCTACACATATGCGTTTCAACGTAGACGTAACCAGGATACGTTTAGCTTGAAGTACTCATTTTCTCTGGTGCCACAGTTTTGAATTAAACTTTTGTGCATTTTGCTATTACCCTGACAGCACCCCATGAATCCGTAGACACGACTTCACATTTGGCTAGTTGCGTCTCTGCATGTTCCTGACCGTTGATAATATATTTTCAATCAAATTTTATCGAATTAGGTTAATTTCTAGGTCAGCCCCGTCTATTCGGTATTCAATTCAATTCCATTGAAATTATTCGATTCGATCAGATGTTTGATACTATTCGATTTTGCCAAGCCCTAACTGTAACCAAGAAATATTATGAGTGTGATGCAATGAGTGTGCCAGGCAGCAGGATTAAACCCAGGGTCTATCGGCATCTGTGAACAGCACGAAATCTGTCATTTGATCATGGATTAATGGGTCTAAGATCATCAGCCCTTGATCCGATCCGCATCTGTGGATACGACCCTTGCGCTACTTTGTTTTCAACGATCATTGTACGAATGACATAATGGCTTCTAACGTATGGGCCAAGCATGCACAACACTGTAACAACTTGTGTATATCTGCGCTTTTGTTTGAATAATAGCGCTGACGAAATAGCATCGACCCGACATTTGTGGATTTATTTGAGAATATACTAAAACCGGATGTTATCATCATGCTTTTATCTAGGGCAATATAGTAATGACACCGAGGCATAAGATTGGATAAACATTTTATGCCTATACAAGTCATACTAAGAGATAGACGTGATCACATTCAGAGCATGACCGCATGGGAAACGTCAGATTTGTTGATCTCCATAATATCCGGTGTCTCGCATATTACCAGTTATACTTTGTTGCTTCCTGCAGGTTAGGAATACACAGCCGTTGATTTCCAGCATTGCGAATTCTTAGATTTTTTCGAATTCAAGATAAACGAGGCCCTAAAGAAGAAATATTATCTACAGCGCTACAGGAACCTATATACAGATACGTTGACTTTGCGGGGACGTTACTGCCGATGCAGCAAGTTTGACTCGGTGAGTTAAGCGTCCGATGCTCTGACTATCCTCTGCAGCAGTTTCTCAATTGCCGGAAAACAGGCAGCCCTACGCTACCGAAATAACTTTGCAACAATCGACTAAAGTAAAGAGTGTCTCGATTCCGATATTCGTATAGGCCTTATATGTGTGAATGACGTGTAACCAGTGAAGAAGTAAGGTTAGAAGTTACTACATAGGGATTACGTATACACGTTCTACGATTCCTAGCAAGGCCCATTTTTGTGTTAGTTAAACGAAGTTCGGAATTGGTACGATGTGTCTCGCAGGCGTGATATTGAAATGAAATCTTGTGCAATAGTCACGGCGAGGTGGAACTCCGGATATCGCAGAATGCTAAGAAGACCGAAAACCTTGTTAATGAGTGTTTTCGTGCTGTGCGTCACGAGCGTGGGCCTACTCTATAGCTTGGTGCGTTTTAGTGCTGGCTACGCAAGTGTTGTGAAAACCAATCAAGAAACAATGACAGCATATGCTACTCAGACGAATGACCAAACGAAACAAAAGACGGTAGTGCTGTACAGCAATCAAAGGTCTGGTTCTTCCTTTATGGGTGAATTTTTCAATAGAAACCAGAAAGCGTTTTACTTGTACGAGCCTTTGTTTCCATTCACTCCGCACTGTGACTTTTTAAATGAAGAACGCATTGAAGCGTTGGAACTTATGATGAGGTGCAACTTTTCCGAAAACGCAAATTTCTTTCGACTCGCAAACGATGCACTGAAATCCAATGATGACCGATACGCAAAGCCTTGCGCGACAGTGTGCTTTCCGTTGAGGTCTCAAGCAATTCGTCGCAGGATGCAACTTGGTATTCAAAGCATAACAGACAAACCATTGCGTCCGACAATCAAAGCGAGCATTGTATCGAAATTATGCAACGAGTCAAGTCTGATTGCTTACAAAGTCCTTCGAATTTGCGACTTGCGTGATGTGGATCGTATTTACAAACGACTATCTCGCCAAGGGAAAGAACTTTACATCGTGCACCTGGTGAGAGATCCGCGAGGGATAATATCTTCAAAGTTGCAGCTGGAATTGAAAACACACAAAATGGAAATTAGGACCAAAGAGTTGTGCACGAAAATGGAGCGAAATCTATTACTAGCTAACGACACGTCAGGTATAGCTTCTTAACAGTGTAATATCAATGGAGTGTCACATATTCAATAAGTCATATGAAGAGTACCTATAGGCTATTGCCGGTGATAGATCCTATGTTTCCTTGAAGTACATTGTCTCCTGCATTAGCAATTCAGTATACCTGTAGTGTGTGGCGGGCGTGTCAAAGTACAGGTTCGTTTAACTTTCATCCAATATCCGTGAGCTCGAAGAGATTTGTGAGGAAAAGTCCTTACAAAGTATACTTTTACTTATTCGTTGTTGTTAGTTTTTTGAATTTATGGTGGTTACAACTACAAGTTCATGTACATTTAGTCAATACTTCCGGTACACCTGTCAATACTTCCGGTTTCTAGCCCGGATCATTATTACAACCACAACCCTTCACACTCCTCTCTGATAATGACTGTCAAGGTGAGGAGGAACGGATACCAATTTTTACAGTCTTTAGTTTTACTCGGTCGTAGATCGGACCCGGAACCTCCGAAGGAGGCGGCGGACGGTCAAACCACCCGGCCAACTGAACCACCGTGGTCATGCGCAAAAGTGTTCATTTTGTGGGTTTTTAGAGCCATTGGATTTCATTCGAGACGGAAGGTACCTGCTTGTGCGATATGAAGACGCCGCAACAGACCCTGTCGGAATCGCAAGAAACGTTTATAGGTAAGCCTGCAGTTGCAGGATCACATCCAACGATGTGGGAGTCAGAAATTCTCCCCTGTATGTCCTCGTCGACTACCCCTACCGTATAATCAGCAAGACAGGAGCAGATTCCATTTGCAACGTTTTCGGTGGGCCACGGCCGGGAATCGAACCCGTTAAGTACTAATCCGTGTAGAAAAACATCCTAATCCAACGCATGGAGTATGTCAATAATCTTAAGTATTGCAAGATTATGCTTATAAATATATATTTATATAGATTGTATTTATTATAACTTAAATGGCAGTACATTATTAGATTTCTTGGACTTGATATGCCTGAAGAAGTTCACAGGTGGCTCGACATTTCTGTTACGTTATCAAGCAAATTAGAAAAAAAAGACATCAAGGTATGCCAGTGAGATAAAAATCTTGTTATGAATTTAGAATTATCTTCTTCATAAACACACGAACAGCCGACCGTCGGAGTAGAATTTCCTTATCGCCAACGCAACCACTCAATATATACCAAACACTACACTTTTATGTTTCTTGTTATAAAGTGGAGCTTAAAATAGTGGACTGGACGTTAAATCTGTGGTGACTTATTATATTTATTACTAAAGTGGAACTTGTAACCGAGCGCTTTGTGCTCCACGATCAATAAATATCAGAACTGCCCTATAGCAAATTTTATGTCATTTCACAGCTGATGAACATTTTATAGTTTATGTTTCACCTCGTATTGAATAAAGAGTTTCGGCGAGAAGAGGCATGCTGTTATAATTAAGCATTCTAGACCCCTCGTATAGGGGATATCACTTATTCACCCCCTGGATCGACCACCGAGGAGTTGAAATTCAACTATACATCAAATAGTGCAACACTTGCGTATTCTGTATGCCTTACTGCTTTGTGCTTGCGCACAATAGCAAAACTCCTGTAAATTCTCCATTTGTTTTTAGTTAATGCAACCACATCAATATCAAAAATTGTTGAAAACATTGTCCGGCGCGTACGGGACAATAAAAGATGCATCGGTAACGATTTGTAAATGGAGGAAGTTATTACATATCGACGCCGTATCAAAAATCCAAAATATATGCCGCACTGTTCTTGAGAGGTTTAACTACAAGGCCGTCTGGTCTAAAGACGCTCTCCTGGATATGGACAGGGATCTATGGCGATAATGAATAAAAATTTAGACATAAAATAATGTAGGCCTACATGCAATAGTCTGGATGAATCTTCTTTGCGATATCTATTGATCGTCCGCCATTGACTCCATTATATTATTCAATATAATATGAAGTATCAGTTACGTTTTCCGTAGGTAGCCATATTATTATTATCATATCATCAATCTGGAGTTTAGGTTGCTGCTGGTTTTGCATGTCTGTCACGGTTTGTTCACATTAAGCGTAAAACAGCGCGCAATTGGAACGACACTAGAAAACTACGAGGGAGATTGAGTTTTAAGTCACGTGATTGTGAAACGTCAACATATAGTGGTTTGAGCTCTGACGTCAGAATTTTTGCGCTCATCGAACGATCGGCGCTAGCGCAAAAACGAGAGACGCTCTACTTCCTCACATGGCTGCAATTTCAGAATTCAAAAATAATATTATGCAGTAGTTTTTTGGGCGATTTGCTGCTAAACTCCGCCCATATGTCACGCCCACTACAATTTCATTACCAGAAATAGACTAGGGAAACGAAATTATAATTGGAATATAGTATGCTCAAACTATTTTGAGAGATGCGAGATCACTCGATGATTATCTAAGCCAGAGTGAATAAAAAACACCCCCCTTACACATCCTCTTACGAAACACTCTCGCAAATCCGCAGTAGACAAAGAACGAAGAATGTTTATGGCTATCTTCTGCCACCTTACGGGATTGAAATCGGCCGCGGAACATATTTTTCAACGACATCGAGAATTGAACTAGATCTAGTCTGAAGCGCCGTTAACCGCGAAAAATCTTATCACTAGATCTAGTTCGTCTCGCGAAGAAAGTGACGAGCGCGTAGGCTAATACAACAAACAAAGATTAAGTTTCAGTACGAACAAAAGCTGTGACTGTGACTAGTCGTCAGTTAATAAACTGGTCAGCGAGCAGAAAACCTCTGAAGCTTTACATCTATGTCTTTCCAGATGTACTATGATGTCTTGGCGTGTCCAACATGCCCCGCTCATGGAAGATTATCGTATAAATATTCACCAAAAATGAGGAAAAGTCAATAACAATTACCATAGCCTCTCTATGCAAGTGTCTTGTACTGTTATATTCCTATAGGGGCCTACTTAAAAAACACTATATCGCCATGGCGATGAGCTCTTTCTGATGGAACTTTCAAGTAAAAATCAGACATCCGACGAAAACAAATCATTATAAACGAGTCATGATGCGGGAATGCTGCGTGTAAACATGCCGAATTTAGATCATGCGAAATTTGTAGCTGTAACAGTCAAATGCTTTACTAGAATACGGCCATATCATTACGCAATATAATTCCTGCCAAAGATTTGCTTTAACAGTGGGAAAGGACAGACTAGGTTACGATTACTTGCTGGTTATACACCATAGCCTACCTAACCTTACGTCATATTACTCAACATTCGATGCCCTTTCCAATCTCGACATCTGTATATTATCCGCACATGACCACCTCGTAATTCAGTCTCGTTTCAAATTGCTTCACCGTCTTTTCTTGAAGCATAGCCTACGGTATACTTCGTCTTACCACGACATGAAAATAGTATCCGAGCTTCCATTGAAACAAGCATCCCGGGCGCCCAGAACATTGGATATACATCAGCGCGGAGGTGCTGAAATCCCGATTTAGTCGTTAGTTTTGAATTTATGGCGTTTTCGACAACTCAGGTCATGTACACGCCAGGCCTGTTTATTTAGTACGGATATCGATACTTCCGGTTTATAGCCCGAATCACTGTCACAACCACAATCCTCCGCAATACCAGCTACAGGTTCATTCCACGCCTTCTCATCAAACCCAGATATGCACAATATGCATTGCACATAATCTAT
Source organism: Botrylloides violaceus (assembly GCA_030412335.1). Taxonomy (NCBI): domain Eukaryota; kingdom Metazoa; phylum Chordata; class Ascidiacea; order Stolidobranchia; family Styelidae; genus Botrylloides; species Botrylloides violaceus. The sequence continues at coordinate 430,003 of JASFYC010000737.1, forward strand.
GCACGACACGGAAATGCGCTAACATTGTTTATGTACTGAACACTCGAAAATCGTTGTATTAGGAGCTTGCGTGCATACACGGTATATGCAAAACAAGAACATAAAAAGACCAAACAAAATTATTTTCCCAATTTTGTACATTTGGGAAATGTCAGTGCTTTTTACTCACTGATACTCACTTTACTGATAATGTTTGCTATGCTTATGAGTTGTGATTGCGCATCGATAGATGGTTGCAACATACATCTTGATGCGTCGCCTCGTGGAACTCCTTGATATACTTAGCATCACTCATCATATCATCACACGATATGCAATTATAAAGATGAATTCGATTCCCGATCACGTGTCAACCCTTATAAATTTGGATATTGGATATTTGGATATTGTTAGGTAGGTCTGTTTATTTGTTATTTATTTCAATCACCTAAGTGCCATCGCCTTGTACGCTTTTGATACCCGTACATGTCGGGTATTAATTCTGTACAATATGTGATGCATTTCTGAGTTTGAATTTTGTCACTTATAGCCAGTGATGACATCTTTTTATAATATATTGTGCATTTTTACCAAAAAGCGTTTTTTTAAAACCCCAACGCAGCATTCAACAACGTAATATGCGACAACACAATTTTAAAAGCAATGTGACGTTGTATTTTTGGTCATATTTGGGGTTACGATTTTTCATTTGTATAACAAAATATATATTTTTCACTACTCCTGTAGGGAATGATGTGACGTTCTGCTCATTCTATAGTCCTGCTCGCTTGGCTTTTCAGTTCGTGACGTTCCTGGTTTTATAGCCGATAGACGTCACTTCATTTATATCAAAAATAAGTATAATAATGTTACATCCATCTTCTGACGATATTTTACAAAAAGTCCCCACACAAACCAGCATATTGAAAACTGTTTTTCACAATGAATCAAGTAATGACTAGACGGATGTTTGTACTTGGAAGATTTTGATAGCCGCAAAAGACTTAATTCTTTCAATAGCCTGCCAATTCTGCTTTTCAAGGAGAGATAGAGAGAGAGTGGTTTATTCAAAAAGTCAAAAACAAAATGCTGTGAACGAATGTAATACAACATAGAACATTAATCCCATCATCTATTACTCTTTACAGCTCGAAGTAGATTTCTTGTACGACAGTTTTTGATGACCGCAAAAGACGTGAAACGTTCTGTAGCATTATGCCTACGTTGACAGTAGCACGCTTTTCATTTGACACTTGACCTCCGTTTGATTTTACGGTAAATATCGATCGTCTGCCATCGGCTCCAACTCTATCCTTCGGTTTGTTTTTCGGTAAGTTTGTGTAAGTTACAAATTGATTCGTCATGTTCTGCATGATTTTGAAGGTGACGGTCAGATCACAGGAGAGTCGCTGAGGCTTTATGTAAACACACAAGCTGCGTTTCTGAACGAATACAACAACTGCCTACTCAAAATTCAGTCCACATTTAGACTCGATTACAAGTTGCTCCCTAATACCACCCAAAGTTTGCAGCATTTAGTCATCCGATGAATTGGCAAAAATCCGCGAAAATTTTATTGATATTCCGCCAACTTGTGGGGTTTTTCGAAAATTGTAGCAGCGCCGCAACCAAGAAAGATTGGGCTTTTCGCGACTGCTACACGTTTGCAAGATTGTTGATTTTTCAAGCCTACATAAAATGTCCTATCCTAAAAGAGAATGTTTTAATTCTCAATAAACCAAGGCTGGACGTTAAATCTGTGGTGATCTTCTTTACGATATCTATCCTAAAAGCTATGTATAATCTTTTATATATACCATCAACATACAACAACAAAAACAACACCAACAAAAATTTTGATAGTAGTAAGTAAATCATGACCACCGAGACGTTTCTTTCAGGTATAGGCGTGATGTAAAATAGTTTTGCAGAAAAATCACAGTAATTCCACTCTGTAAATTTTTCGGTTACATCTGTGCTACTGTGCAGATCACGTTCAAGCTTTAGCATGCGTGATATTTTGTCATTCCATGTTTAGATTCAGATTTGTAGGTTGCGTCATTCCAGGCTGAAGTTTTCATGCGGTGGCGGCAGGTCGCATTACGCTATTGCATCACACCAATTTCAGTATCTCGCACAAAATGCCAGCTCAAACTATGGATATTTGGAAAATTTCCACATACCGTTGACATAATGTAGTTTACGGTCCCACTAATATCCGTACTGATCCCCAAGATTCACAACACCTATATAGTCCAATCAATATCACTTTATTAAGCTTTTTGCCAGATGAAAACGTGATGCAGTAGCTATCGCAGGCGAGAAACCCAGACAGAATCAAATTGCGAGGAATAAAGGTTCCCATACAAAACTGCCGCATTGTACAAAATGTTTCCGTTTGTCATATACAGACTGATACCAATGCCTAAGAAGATTACTCAAGAATAATTGAAGCAAAATTGTCAATAGCATTAAGGTACTACAGGAAAGTAGAAGCTGGCCGCTCGATTCTCACAGACCATACGTTGCTTATTATCAACAGCAAAATCTGAGATTTTTACGATCAAATTCAGTATATCGGCTATAGGCTATGATTGTTTAATACCTTTTTATTTACAGGACCATAATCTAGCTCATATTCTTCTGTTTCGCTCACCATATTTTGACATATTTGAAAATTGTTTAGTTTATCATACGGAGATCTTCGATCCCAATCCGTCTGAACAAAAACAATTATTTATTCCACAACAAAAGCAAGCGGCGACAAGCGTATGCTGATACGACTGAGACTTTGTGGACAACGATTGTAAGGCAACGATCTCAACTTTCAAAATTTTGCGTTGAAAACGGTATATCTCCCATCCTTACCCCCCGAAAGACCTCCTTATGCATTACCCGCAACACTATCCTATGTAACGGATTTACTTTCCTCTTCTGAAAGTCGATTGTAAGCGTGAGAGCATCGATTTTCATTGACGGTGAAGCAAATGGCCTTATTGCGAAAAGCACCACTCTAGAAAAGCACAGTACCCCTACATAATGAAGACACTACTACGTGACAAGCTCAACGGGAATTTATGCATACTGCAGTAATTATTGCAATACGGCTTATCACCATCAATACGGCAGTATGGTGAATTTAGTCAAACGTATCGGTGTCTATTGTCACGGCATAATCTATAGCAAAAGGTTTCCAAGCTATACGTTTAAAGTGCACCTGTCGGGGGTATAAAGATGGTGATGGCTCAATTGGAAAATGAAATGCTAATGGCGTAACCTCAGCCATATACGAATAATTGTTTTGGCAATCATGCTTTGGCCATTAATTATCTGCAACATGATAAATGCAGGGCTAATTCAACCTGATCTGCTTTCGGCGAAGACTAGGCTGTTGTCACATTTCTTTAATTGTGAAAAAGGGAGTGTAATACCGGTACAGATTTGTTAAAGATTGTTATAACTTATGACCGCACTGAGACTGACAAGACAATAATGGGCAAAGACAAATCAAGATGATAAACACCCCATTTGTCGTCACCCTCTCTCTCCCTCTCTCTCTCTCTATATATATATATCTTTCATCACCAAATGAAGAATTTCTGAGATGGAACGTTGTAAAGAAGACCACCAAAGATTTAGCGTCCAGCCTTAGTTTATTGAGAAGAGAACATTCTGAGATGGAACGGATAGATTAAATCCAATTCCCCGACACGAAATCTCTCATACATCAACCGTGAATCCTGATTCTGCCAAGATTAAACTTTGGGTTCTATTTGAGTTGCATATCCGGAAATTACAACAGACGGGGCAGGCATTGGATTGGATGCTGAAAACAACGCGGGGTAACTGAAATTACGGGCTAAAAAATGCATATAAAAAAAACTCATATATTTCCGCTGTCCTCGTTCATGTATGGAATGGAAATTTCACCCTTCGATTAAAACTAAATTAAATGAGGCAACTTTTGTATCCTTTTCCAGGCAATCGATACAACATACTACAATCGGTTACTGAACAATGGAACATCCACGTGGATATCGAAGTCACAATGAACAGAAATAAACCGTAGGTGTACTAGAGAGAGAGAGCTCTCTCGTTCGCTTCGAGACTGAAAAAGTTTACGTATGAAAGGTCATGATGCAATCAATGACTCGCTGTCCTTTGCAATATAGCGATTTGCATGTCAAGGAGAAATCGGTCAGAGACATTTAACATTTTAGAGTGAAATTTTGGTGATCGTTATGTTACCGAGACGGAGTCCTAAATGAAGTCAGATGATCCATCTGCTCAGTGTTTTTTTCCTAATGCAAAAGGTGGGTGACGTATTCTCTCCCACACGACAACTATTTATGGTAACGCTTATTCGCGTAAAATATACATCTATGGAAATGTTAGTGATCGCCAGAGGTTAATAATGACCACTGGCTAGTGCCGAACCACCGACTAAAGGAAAAAAGTATCCTCCCCATTACTCTACATAAAAGGCGGAAATTTTCATCAAAGTGCTATTGAAGTTTGATCAACTTGAGTAAAGTTTTGAGACAAAATTTTTCGAGTCAAAAGTGACCATGGTGAAGCTACTCCTGATAGCCTTTATTATGTCAGTGGAAATTTCGTCGTGCTTGATTGCGGCAGGTGCAAAGTAAGTACGGAGTCGAATAAATGGAGATACCGTGATAATTCGCATCGTGTTCGTCCAGCTCATGGTTATTACGTGTACGCTACGCATCCAGATAGATAACTTTTTAATTGAAAGTAGTGTGCGGCTACGCGCAGCATATCGAATATCCTTTGCAGAAACCTAACCGTTCAGTTGGCAAAATGGGTTAGACTGTCCGCCTTCTGATCGGGAGCTTCGCGGTTCGATTTCCTACCGGATCAAACCGTTCTGCTCTGCACGGCCGTAAGTATCGAGGAAGGGCGGAGTGTTGTGGCTGTGATAGTGATACCGGCTAATAAGCCGGAAGTATTGACACGTGTATAGTAACTCATTGACCTGACCTACATGACCTTAACGGTCGACAAAAGGCATAAATTAAAAAAAAAAACGAAACCTAACAAGTCAAAAATAGGTGGTCCAATCCTCCTAGCCGGTCGCATCGTTTGGGAGATATTGTAACGAAATCCCTAACATAGCTCAGCCCAAACAGCACTGGTCGCAACTCCTATCAAATGGGAAGGGTTGTGTCAAGAAGTTGCTAAACCATGTCCTGGACACGCAATATCGAAAGCACTGAGAGGAGATTAAGAAAATTTCAGAGTTTTGCAGTTAATACAGCTTTTTTGTATTCGGCTCTGTCAAATTTTTCATGCTGTCTACAAACCATGACGGATGTCAGCATCCGGATTTTTATTGCTGGCTCCGACGAAAAACATCCGATATCATGATGTTTCAACGTGAATCCTCCTCCAAAAGCGCAGATCATGAATAAGAAACGAATTAATTCATTGAACATTATTGAAGTGAATCTTGATCATGGCAACTATACAGAATAGGATGACCAATGAGAGTGCTAAAACGTACAAGCGCTATACCCTAGCAGCAGATCGGTATTCGTTTTTATACTAACGGTGTAACCACTCAGTTTTTCCATCTATTTTCCAGACTGGACAATTCAACACCAACGTACGTACACGGACATTTTTCAGGCGGTGGTAAGTTTTATCATACTATTAGGGTTGAACGCTTGAATCTATATGTAACTGAGTCAGTTCTACACGTTCATCCCATGCACGTTTAACGGAGATTTGTTGATTGGTTGAATCTCTTCAAATGTATATTAGATTCGAGATTACGTCTATGAAAGTATGCATATTTCATTGTATGCTATTAGTTGTAATCGTGCTATACGGAGACAGTGGTTGTGCACATGTGCAGTGCCCATTACCAACATCAGTGAACGACAATTTTCCTCACAATGACATTTCAATATGTCTAATTCTAGGCGAAGTGAGAAAATGGATTCATCAATCTCGCAAGCACCTGTGAGTATACGCTCCTGTTTATAGCGAGGGTTGTAAAAACTGACGTTTATGGCGTGAAATTTATCGTTGTGGTGGATTAAGAAGTTCGTACTCAACAGAAGTCCGAGTTCGTAGTCGGTTGTACATCCGACATAGGGTTACAAAACACCGATATTCATGCTGCCACTGTGGGTCCATCGAATATAATCGAATACTTTTCTATGCCGCGTCGATACCTCCGCAATGAATTGCAAGAGCGGCTCCAATCTCTCTCACGCCGTGTCACCGAAAAAAGATCAAAAAACTTGCATCATCGCCCGCCTACATAATCTCACTGTAGAGACTCTCGAAGTGTAAAAGGCTGAAAGGTCGTCATGACTTTCTATGTAATATCTTCTATAACAATTGCCATCCATTTCACTTGAGAAGATAGGCAGCTTGTGAACGGATTTCTAAATATTATGAGTTTGGACGTTAACATTGTAGTGACACTATACTTCATTCAAAGGATTGAAGGGAATGAAGGCTGTAGTCTACGTGAAATTAAGGAGGCTCTGTTGTTCATACATGATGATGAAGACACAAAGATTTGCGACGGTATTGCCCTCTCCGAAGGATTTGGTTTGACAGCATCGCATTGCTTTATCCAAGACAATAATACTTGGTATGTGTGAAGATTTTAACAGATTATAGGATTAAAAGTAATCGAAACGTTGTATAATATCGCATTCATGTTCGCATTTCAGCAATCCACGTTACCGCACCTTCATTGGACATTATTATCACGATGGATCACGATCACGAAGTAGAAGGATGGAGCATAGATTCCATAGACATTTCAGATACGAACAGGATCATAGTCTAGTGTAAGTTGCCTGTCTTGATGAGCATTTGTTCAAGATAGTCTGCGTCGACTATCCTCTCTCTCTGCGCTAAGTGCGACATCCCAGAGGCGATCGAGCACTTCATTTCGGAATTCTCTCAACAGGATTTCCAATGTACCTTCATGAGCGATGCAGTTGCGAGCTTAATCACGATATTTCACTCGCCAATCTAGTACTGACCCCGATCGCGGAGTACGTTCTCGATTGCGATAGATTCTTGTAAATACCTCTAAAAAATATTTACAGCCCTTCTACTTGTTAGTGTTACCTCCGTGGCGCATCGGACCTCGTCGTAGATAAGCGCCACTCTCTCTTTTAAACAATATTAATAATAAAAATAATAATAATAACAATATTAAAAATAAAAATAATAGTGTAAGTTGTAAATATGGAGAATTGTTACTATTATTCGAAACAGAGAATAGGTAAATCATTGAATTTAACTAGTTTATTCTAATAATTATAGTTGTGTGCTGTAGCCTATACATTTCTTTCCGGACTTATGCGCATTATTTAACATTTCCAGGTACGACATTGGGGTTCTCCGCATAGGACGTGCAAGCAATCACTTACGTTGCTTGACGTTTATGAACGACGACATGACACACTTGAAAACTGACGATTGCCGTATCGTCACAAATTCATCGGGTAAGATATACCTCGATGACACATAGGTCTTAGGGAGTTCTCACTGGAGGGAGAAATATCACCGGAAAGAGCAGCAAAATCGAGCAGCTGACACGGCCCTCACCCTAAAAGACAAAAACTGGTGTACTTGTGCATCATGTGCCAGAGGCCGTGTGGACCTCGCATTGGCCTCTGTGATCACACCAGTTGCTTTACTCGGCGCAGTCAACCATGATCTCCCGAGATCGTCGGTGCTAACGACCAAAAGATATACATCATACAACCTCTAACCGCAATTATGTTGAATGCTTGAATCTGGTACAATCCAGAGGGGTGCGACCTATGATCTAAGACGTTTCAACATTCGTATTTATTATTTATGGTTTTTAGACGTGGACATTACCGTGATAGTGAACAGGAATGTCACTTCCGTCTGGAAAGTAACGAGGCAAGACAAGGGCAGATTTATGGTTGGTAGATAAATATCTTTCCCAATTCAAGATGTTCACTGGTTTGATATAAACACACGCGCGACCGGGACTACATGGCAGCAAAACTTTTTGCTGATCAATTCTCGCAAATCCGCTGGCACAAAGCGACGAAGGTTCTGGTCATGGTCGATGCGTTATGTTCTACGTAATTCATCGCGCGGAATGCCAATCCTGCTTCACAGCGTTGTTGTCGTTTTGGATTTATGCCGTTTTCAACTACTGAGGTCATATACGACAGGTCAAAGCTTAGTAAGCGTGTCGATGCTTCCGATTTATAGCTCGGATCGCTATCACGACCACAATCTCCGGGCTCTGGCCTCCGAACTCCCCCGAAAGCGACTTTCAAGGTGAAAACAAACGAATACCAATTTAAAGCCTTTGGTTTGATTCGATCGGAATCGAACCAGGAACCGTCCGACTAGATGGCAGACAGTCATTCCACTCGGCTAACTGAGCATCACATGGTATTAAAGCGGGATGAGAGGTGATGGAGCCCAGTTGTATGAAGTAGGCTATTCGTACTATTTAAAAACATCGATATCCATACTGCATAGGCATCCAGCGCAGTTCACGCAACAAACCACGGTGTCATATCCAATATAGATGAACTAGTTTTCAAAAATATACGAAGCAACCGTTTTTTGATAACAGTTCCTTTACGTCGCAGGATAATCAGAAGCGCAGTGGAAGTCCAGTTGTCTGTAGATGGACGTCTGATAACGATTACACCGATAATTGGGCCTTAATCGGAATCATTTCGTACGGGGACAATTACGACAAGTATACCATTTACGCGGCGGTTTATGATAGTGAACAAGAATTGGTTCTATCAGCTGCAGCCAAATGTCGAAAATATTAAAATATTGTATAGCGCAGCATGACTTTTGGACTGTTTTATTGACCATGAATTTATTTATTACATTTTTCCTGCATATTTTGTCTACTGATCAGATTCACCATTCGTCGCGTTTGTATACAATCGATACGTTTGTACAGGGCGCCTGGGGGCGGAGACCACACGAGAGGGCGTGGATGCTTTTAGGACTCGGGCGAACTTTCCAGCGATTACTGCCTACGAATCGACTCACGACTCCATCCGACGCATGCTGGTCATGATTGTCACATAGGCGCGCGTATGGGCTCGTGCGTTGCTTCTTACACATAGAATTCCAGAATATGCAAACTGTAAAGCCAGCGAGGTTTTTTTTTATTAAATAAAATTGACTGTCGGCCTTGCATGAAATTGAAGTGTAACGATCAGGTCCTGCACCAACCTTCAATCATTAGTACGGCGATCACTCAGTCCTTCAGCGCTCCACACAATCCTGCAGACTCGACCAAACCACAACTCTCATCATTCGCACGAAACTGATGTATTCTAAATACCGAAGGCCTGATCGGAGACGTCTAATCCCAAACAATCAGTACCACATGAGGCATATAAATTGCCAGATGTTAGTTATTCAGGTAGCTAATCAGTCGGCTAATCGGGCGGCTAGGTAAGTAAGTAGGTGTCATAGGATTTTGTTGCTCAGCTTCAAGGCCTGTGTACCAGGCCGTATATATTTTGGTCGACATTGAGATTCGTCGTTGGTAAGATAATCGGGCAGCAGGTTACTGAATAAACCACAACGATTATAACGTCTATTCTTGTTGATTAACTGACCCGCAGTGATTAAATGATGAAAAATCCGATGTACCCCACGTTGCGAACCGTCAAAGCTGCAAAACGTTTGATATGCTTTGCATTGATCTGGCGAATACACCATTTCCAATTCAGCTTTGAGGCATTACTTAGTCAGTCTCACCGTTTCCCTATACGTCGTTTTGGGATTACCTTGCGGTAGATCCAAGAGCTGCGATGCTAGGTTTTCCACGTGGCACAAAGCAATTTAAACATAAAGGCCATGGCATGAAACTGATATACGCATGCATGCTAACGATAATGGCCCCAGCATGTAATCCGCGATATGAAAATTTTGTATATACTTCGTAAGCCGCAGGGCATTCTATTTTAGTAGGAGAAATGACGTATCTTTTGGTATATGACAATTTCGAAAACGTTGTGAGTATTGGCAACAACCGCTGGTAGAGCAACGCACCGTAATGTCACTCAATTGACTCAGAGGATTAGCGTTGACGATTTCGAGCAGTAATATCCAAGTTGAAAAAGCGAAATTCCTTATCAATTGTGAATATTTTTGCTCTTTACCAGCAGTATTTCTATCAAACGAGGAAATTTATGCTACAACAATGATCTCGTGAAGAAGACCCACCACAGACTTAACGTCCAGCCTTAGTTTATCGATAATAAACATCCGCAAGCTTCCAGAGTTCCGCTCTTTGAGGTCAATTGAGATGGAAAAGGTTGCGAACCACAAATATTTCATTACTTTTGAATACATACTAGGTTATGAAACTTCATCGCATGGATCACCATCGCCGCCGCCGCCGCCCTTCTTTCAGTCGAATAGGTAGATGAGTAAACTGTTGTGTCCCGTCTTTCGTTAGAAAAAGGTAATCTCGCTCTCTCAGAATAAACGAGAGAATGCAAGAGTTATAAAAGCCCGCGTGACTTTTCTCACGAACGTTTCCGGACTTGTCCGAACGTTGGGCAGACTGTCGAGCGCCGAATCGGTTGCAACTGTGAATGTTCGGATATACTGAAACGAGAGGTGGAAAAATGACGGCTACGTATAGTGTAGTATATATATTGTAGATGAGACGCCTTTTTTCCATCTCTCGTTTCAGCATATCCGAACACTGTACAAGGTATATTATAACAACTGTCAAATTTCACCGATCAGTTGGCCGAACGGTTTGACTATTCGCCTACTAATCTGTTGGACTATCGACCGAGTTACGATTTGGTATGTGTTTCCGCCTCGACCGGCATTCAGTATCGTGGGAGTGCGAAGAGTTTTTGTTGCGGTCGTTGATATCCATGCTATAAACAGCAAGTTTCGCGTATCGCGTAGTGCAGCGTGTAAGCATTGACCTGATGTAAGTTAAAACGACCTAAATTCAAAATAACAACCTGAATATAAATAGTATTGAAAAATCTCCTTTATTGTGATCTACTTTTTAAAAGAGTCACATCATATATAGTTACCGATTTAAATTATTACAAATGACGAACAATTATATAAATATATATACAATAATACGCCAAAGTATGTCTATAATATATATGATTCCAATAACTTAGATGATATACAGCATATAGATAATTACTTTTACAAAACAATCTCTTGAAAGGCTATATTATAACATATGCTACGCAATCGAAATCAGCAGAAGAGAAATATACTGAATGGATTCATCAGTTATACAGTCGCATCGGGAGAATCGTGCAAACGCCATACCATTGAACATTATTATGAGCATTGGCATTTAGCCGATAATGTATAATCGTCGTCAAGATCATAAACAGATGCATATATAGTCGTTCTATCTTGAACAGAACCATACGAAATGAGTCCCAGTATTGCCCACCTTTCTCGCTCTGGCGACTTCCACCTACAAACTACTGGGGATCCACTTGAGCGGTGATTGTCCTGCAAATTAGGAATATAAGATCATTGTAATTGTGAAGCAGTGTGATCTACGGCCAAACGCCTCAAAATTGGAATATCTCTCGCAATGTAACAAACAAGGCCGCTTCCCAACTGATTACTTCGTATTGAACACAATCAGCTCCGTGACGACGCTCTCTGAATTGCAGTAATAAGACAGATCGTAAAAACTATCGCTAATGCTAGGTAATCGTTACAGAATCGCTGGCAATATTCTAAAATAAAAGTAAAACACCAAACAATATCACCGACAAAAAGGCGGACAGAAAGGCAACGCAGCCCTGGTTACGGCGTGACAGCCTTGGGCGCATTGAAGGGGAAGCTTCGAGAAGCGCCCACGTACTTGACGTAAACAGCCATTGAGGGTGGATGGACACTGGTTTGCAACTACCGTGACAATAACCACATGGCATCGCAGTAGTCCTTTACTTATAGTTGAAAGGTTTTGAACAAATAGACGTTTGGTATACACATGCCGTACGTAATAAGTTGCGCGCATTTTAGGCGCAGCTACTTGATCTCCAAATATTGTTGTGACGTCTGCTACCCTAAAAAACCCTCCTACCATTTGTCACTGATAGTAATCTATGGCACTGCTTCTACTTTTGCCTAGACACTCCCCATAGCAAATTAATTTTTCTCAACACCTGTTAATTCATTAGAGCTGGCATACACCCGTTTTAGGACAGCTAACGGACTCGTTTTAAAATTGAGGCGATTTGGATCGAAACAGTAACGATTGCCAGCAGGCAGTTTCGGGAAAACATAAGGGCTTCGACCACGACCATTGCTCCCTCGTTCCGGACACCAAAATGTTCCGAATACCTAGGGTTTTCTGCTACGAACTACAGTATGTCGTCGTCTTCTTTCCTATATATCTCCACCTTCGGTGAACACACCTGAACTATATGATTGTGTGCGTGTGTGGGGGGTCAGGGGGGGTGGAGATTTCTCTTTTCCATTCCTCGTACATCTTCAGATCGTATACAGCGTACAGTGTCACACACAAGGCAATCTAGTGTCTGAATTGGGTGCCATTTTCCTAGTGTCAGTTCCTAGACCCCTCGTATGCTTATATTAAACGGATTTGTAGGCATTAATATACTAAGCGAAATAATATGTCCAATAATTTCTATTTTATACCAACCGTAAAATTGCAGTTGTCTTCCCTTGTTAATCTCCAAACGGCGGTAGGGCCTTTATTCGCTATCACGCGAATGTTGGAGTCTGAAAAAGTTTGCATTTTGTCAAACATAAATTACGTGACGATTTGGGGTGAATGTATTCAAACCAAATTTGTATCTTCTACCACGTTCTCAGCTGGTCATCATTGGAAGGACTCGTTTTAAGCGTATTAGCATGTCAATAGAATATTTTCATTCTGATGATAGGATCGTAACCAATACCCATACTTTTATAACGCTCTACGGACCGTCTAATCTCCGAATTGGGTGTCTATTCTCCAGATTCATAGTATGTACTGTAGAATTCGTTTTTTTTTTATTTTACGAATGTCAGAGACAAGCCAATTCATTCATCATATAACTTTCCGGAAGGGGTACAAACGATTCCACACCAGTCTCGTAACATATTTCAGACCAAACAGACACACACACACACACACACACATATTCGCTAAACACTCAGCACTCTTTACGTAGATTCGACTGGCATCTTATGATGCCCGAAAGCTACATGACATGACGATCTATAACTTACCGTTCGTGTGATTTGTGACAATGCGGCAGTCGTTAGTGTGTAAGTACTTGTCGGTAATGTTTAAGTACTTGTCGGTAATGCTTGAGTATTTCAAATCCTTCCAAGGCTTAATGCAACGAAACAGTTTGTTCGGTGCGTTTGATTTCTCGTTGAACCTAAGAACTCCGATATCGTATCTGGAAATAGTAAACCGTTGAATTGTGTGTATAAAGCAATTGCATCCCGACATTGCATTGTAGACATCTAGTGATGTCAGGGTTACTGGGTATCAAGGATGCTTCTATTATGTTAGTTTTGTCTTAATGCGTCTGATGACCTCGCGCAGTTAATCATTTGTATACCAATCATCTACCGTGGTGTTCAGTTTGCGGACTTTGCGGACTGTTCCGTTGATAAAATAGTTGGACGGTGCTGAGTTCATTTCCGAACCAAAGTCAAATCAAAGACTTCAAAATTGATGTCGATTACCGTCAGATGCTTGACAGCTGATATCGCGGGGACCGTGTAAGTTATGCTTGTGTAAATTATCTGGGATAAAAACCTAACATTCCAGTATCTGGTGTCTGACCGAATATATCGGCATGGACAATTATTAGCCGACATTCGTATTTTTGCGACATTAATTGTTAATTGTTGTTATCACCCGTCAGCCAAGCAAGGATCGATATTAGATATCGTAATCGTAAAAAACCGATATCGGTAAGCTATTCGCATCCACAATCCGCCGTACACCCCCTTCTTCGGTTCTTCAGGAATCAAGCTCTTCGATCAGAAGGCCGAAAGTAAAACAACACGGCCAACTGAGCGGCAACCGAGTATATGTTGTAAGCTATATCTTACATTAGAGATCGACCAATTTCTTCTCTGAACTGAGGACTAAATAGAGGCTTCATCTTCCTTCCTCTCTTTCCAAGCACCGTGACAAACCGTGAATCACTGAATTGGAAATTTGGATAAAAAGGCGGGCTTTGCAATCATTCTGTATTATCTACTGTATATGTAAAGCGTTGGATATTTGGTGAGGCAAACGAGGCAGTCGTCCCCCTCCATGTCTACGGCTTCCGAGCTCCCCTAAATGGATTACGCGCTACGAAAGCCCCCCGGTCGCATCATGACTATGAAACAACTGTAATAAAACTTTTCAACGGGCCAAAAAAATTCTCTGCGGGTACGGAAACCTCCCCGGCTCTTCGTATCCCGCATATGAGGATTCTGAGGATTGAAGACTATACTCTAGTCGGCTCTTGATGTCGCTCTGTGGGTCCTTTATAAACGTTTGCCTCAGGCCCGCGAACCATAATATGTACCGGTGTATATATTCTTTGGTGTATACATACCATTTTCTAAATTCCGGGATAAAGCAATGCGATGCCGTCAATGCAAATCGGTTGGAGATGGCTATGCCATTGCAAATTTTGCGGCCCTCATTGTCATGTATGGACATTCGTGCTTCCCAAATTTTGTCCCAAGTACAACCGTCCACGATATTGCTTAAATATTAACAAAATACATAAAGAATTTGTTAATTTTATAACCAGATTCATTCGTCGATATTTCGGCGTTTGAATCGATACCTGTAAGCCTATACTGACAATGTGGCAACTTGTTTGCGCTCGATGTAATTAATACGGAAATGTATCATGACTTTTGTACAGTAATATTTCAAAAGCGTTTGAATGCTATAATTCTCAATAAAGCAAGGCTGGACGTTAAATCTGTGGTGAATATTCTTTACAAACGATCGTATGCCGTCGACTCCACTATATTCTACAAGATGACATACATATATACACGGAAACAATATGCGAGGAAATACTCCGCGTTAGGAATCTATTGCATGTTGCACCAGAGTACCACCTCTGCATAAGTAAATGAAACCGAAGTAGGGCTTAACGATGATCTATTGACACTATGAACTGTGACCTTTGAACACACGATAGCTTCTGGAATGAAGTTTGGGGTTTACAACTTTACAAGTACGCGGGATACCTGATCCAAACTCAATGGAGTACTGAACTCCGATACATAATCAAAATAGTATAGTTGGTATAGTCGGAATGGCGTGTGATGTCATCGGATTACTCAGAATGGTCGGTTTATCCTGAATAGTCGGTGAGGGACCCCTGGACATGATATAGAATAACTAGCCGTTACCAGACAGCCGTACTTACAAATTCTTAGATACATGCCGCCATTTTCTCTGAATCCCTGAAAAAAGACGTATGAAAAATGACCATCTCGTTAGTCTCTAAATATAATGCAAAATATTGAAGTAAAATCTTCTTAGTTTTTGTCGCACAACGTCCGCAGGGGAAATGTGCCACTGCGAAATAATAACTACTATATACATATATCATCAAAGATTTACATTCCTTAACGATGGTAAATATATACTACAAAATAAATCTGTATGAACGTGATAAAACCATAAACATGCTGGCGCTTGTGCAGCACAGACCATTTTGGCAGAGCTGCGAAAATAAATCATAGGCCTATAGGTCGCATATGAGTGACCCACTGCGATATTCTGGTAGCAGCAACGGATGTTCAGAGTAATGCTCTTAGCCGTTAGTATATTAAAGTGAAGAAAATATATATTCATAAATAGATATAATGTATAGTAGGTCAGTTTGAATGATCTCCCCTTTGACGTAGTAGTGTGCTACCGGTTAACCATATACCCGAGATAAAGAAATTAGCTTACCTATCCTTGTAGTAATTGAGTCTTCGACATTGGGATCGGAGCAATCATATCTGAATAGTATATTTGGTTAGTAAGGGTAGTGTCCTGTGTTATACTCGTAAACGACGACTCAACGAAGACGTGGAAGCCAGGATGCGCCAATCCAACACTACTTTGATATAAATTCGACAGCAGGAACCAAATAGCCTACGTTTCGTACACGAATGATCCAAAAGGCGGTGCCAAAGTAGAGACGTTGCCTCGTGAAACGTAGATTTTGATTTAATGCCAGCCGTGATGTGATTACAATCCTCATAGGGTAGTGCGTAGCGGCATAGATGCACTGTCACAGATAATATATATATATCCCTTTGCCCTTTACAGTGGGTTGGTATGTTTTACTGCCGAATGCTTGCAGGTTTGTTACAGCTTGAATTGCTAGCGTAGATGAGTACACGAAAAATAGCTCATCATTGACTGACAAAATTGAGGGAAATGTTTTCACTTGCACATCGGGTGAGGAAAAGTTAGGATTGTTAACTTTTGCCAGTCGTAAAGCAATAGCAATCGCAACAGTCTCGCATCTGATAAATGGCAGTAATGTTCCCAATTTCATATTTTTTTCCACTCTGTTATATCTCCGGAGTGGCAGATTCTCGTTCCCAATGTCAGTAGTGCCCTCGTATTACAGTCCAGTATGCTACAACTCAAGCGCTTCTCCGAAACACACATACACAAACACACACGCACGGTTTTCTACATCTTGCTCTTCTAATAAATTACCGCTCATAATCCACTAAGAGTGATGGATACGTATTCTCGGTTCAGTGCCAGGAATGGACTCGATTCCACGCGTCAGAGTAACGCTCAAGTCCATCAAACACTCATCTGTTCCTCTTATAGACTCACCCAATTTTTGACGCCCCAGCGGAATGACGTAGCAACTCTGCCGTCATGCAAATACGGAGGAATAAGATGACATACTGTCGCATATTCATAGGAGTCATAATATCCCTTCGCTTTCAAACGGATCTTATCAATACCACCGTTTCAAAGTGTGGAGTTCAGTCGAGCACTACTGCTTTTATAATACATACAACCGCGAAAAACGCCAACATGTAACAAGCCCCCTCAATAAATCTTCCTCCCCAAATCATAATAGTAAATCATTTATATAGTCTATGTTTTATGTTATTTCGTTGAACTAACGTTTATGAAAGCTCTATATTTGGCAGTGATTCCGCGGCTGCGAAAGCATTACAACAAGGGTCATGACTCATCTATGGAATGCTGGCGACGCTGTGGAAGTCGGAAACGATGTATTTGAATTATTAGAAGCCTGAAATTGACCTTTTTCAGAAATGTCACGGATGAGGAGATATCAGTCTCTGCTAAGTTACACACTTGATACGTTGATCCTGGGAATTTATATGTCGTTTATATCACATGCTATTGGACCTTGTGGCCAGAATAAAACTCTGTGCAAAATCGAACAGCGACTAGGCTAATTTGCTCGAGTGCATCGGTTGTATGTTGCGGTGATGGTTGGAGTTGTTGTTGGTTTTGGCATTTTCAACAACTAAGGTCATGTAGGCCAGGTCAATGTTTACGGTACGCGTGCAAACACTTTCGTTTTATAGCCTAGGTCACTATCACAACCACAATTCTCCGCACTTCACCATCATTGACTGCCATGCAAAGAAGGAAAGGATACCAATATTAAAGCCATTGGTTTGACTCGGTCAGGAATCGAACCAGACAGCTGCCGATCACAACGCGTACAGTCCAACCACCCGGCCAACTGAACATCAGTGTGGTAATTATTGTGACGGCTACGACGCTCTTTACACTGGGACTACAAGGATGCAAACTGGACATAAGCTATCTTTGTACCTCGGGCAGTTAGTAGCACGAATTGAAATACTGGGATAAGAGTTAGACATCGTAATTCATGAACTTCATCAAAGCAAAAAATCACTGTCATAGGGGAGTTCTACTCTATGTATGAGGCATAGGAATATTTAACAAACTTTTCCTGCGGGTTTCAGGCACAGAGATACCTAAGTATCGACATACCACTTCTTCGTATATGTGAGTATAATGAGTGAAATCGTGACAGTGACCAGCAGTTTCAATATGACATTGACTGAGGTTGAGCGTATGGGCGGAACATTGAGAAAATTGGTGTTTCACGCGAAATATTGATCAGGTTACCGCAAAGAGTGGTCGAAGCGTTTGCGTCACGTAACTCTGACGCTATAGTAAAATTTAGCTTTTCATAATAAGTTCATATCATTACAACTATGTAGAAAATTTTGGAATTTAACACGCTCAAATCTTCGAAACAAGATAAGCAATTTTAAGACTAAGAATCTCATTGATGCCGATACGATGAAATACTGATCGCAGGTCCATCGATCAACGATAGGTAACAGTCTTGACTAGCAATCTATACATCGTAATCTCCCAATGGGATGTTTCCTGGAACTCACCGATGGGCGGAATTGTGCCTATATGGACCGTGGGACTTATCACTCAGAATAGTAGTGACGAGAGCAATTTCGAGAAACTATACAGTATACTTCGTATCAATGACCGCTAAACCTACCTGCATCGGGGCAGTGCGGAGTATAGCTGTTGTGATATTGATCGACATGCTAAAAGCATTGACCTGGCGTACATGTCCTTACTAGTTGAAAACGCCATTAATCCAAATACGACAACAATAACAACAATTCGTAAAATTGCTACTATTGCGGAACAAAAATGTGTCGCAGATAGGTATGCCTACCCGCCGTGTGTGTGTTTGTTTGCGTGCTTTCGTTTGTATCTTCGCAGCCCTGGATTTTCCTGCCATATTTACCATGGAAGAGGTGAAGCGGAGTCGGGCATTTGGTTCAAAAATCATAAGCTGAACCTAGAAACTTCAGGCTAAGAATCGCAATGCATTCGCCCAGTCCATTCGTTTTTATATTAACTTGTCAATAAACTGTACATTAACATCAACTTGAATCATTTGTATTGGGGTAGCTAAAGGTTGCAGAACCCCTAAAGGCATATACCCGAAGATATTTTTCATTGTCTAGCCATGGAATACTCTCTAAAGCAGGCCATGGTCTAGCCCTGCCCCTCCATTCAAAGAACTTCCACGTAGAACTCATCGATGCCACTTCAATCGAAAGTTCATGTGGTAATCCCCGCCCTAAACTACAGTTCGAGCATGGATTCGGATCGAATTCCCACTTGTCGTATTGAAAGGAGGTTGATCCTCGAGGCATGGCCTACTCTAGGCTAAAGTAAGCCATGCTCGAGGTATGGTCTCAGTAATTTAGGAATATCACGCCAGAGGTCTACTCGACACCCATCTCTATCGTGACTTATACCTGGCTACATTAACGTGTTTGATTGATCGACAGCGATGAAACTGACTTAAATAACATGTTATTACACGTAGTTAAATCGCCTTTCCAAATTGATAGCAATGGGTCCCTCCACAAATGGGGTCTCACGCCCAGTGCGGCATGTGAGTGTGGTGGGGAGGAGCGAACCTCAGACCACGTCATCCACTCATGTAGACTACAGTATAAACAAACCATCCTACAGTACTGAGTGACTCGTCTGAAGAACCTGTAGATGAGGCCACGAAACAGTGGCTGCTCTATGGCTGCCCTGACGTCTAGTCCTAAGAAAGGAAAAGCTAAGCCAAACGAAAGAAGAAGTAGAAGCAATAGGTAATAATCAGCCTATACAGTATAGCCATGCCAAAATGCGGAAAGAGTTCGATGAACGATGATATACCCAAAGTCCCTCCATTCGTCCGCACTGTCTCTCGGATGGTATTGGTGGCGTCTAACAGGAAGGATGCACTTTGCATAACAAATAAGGGATCGTGACCGGTTTTAACTGACGTGGCGTAACTGAGATTTACAGTCTTAGCGCGATAACCCGTTTTGTCACGAATTTCCACAATATCCTGTCCGTATATGGGTGGGCGATTTTCTTGGGTGAATGCATTTGTTCAAAGTTCCGTTCAGGAATTAAAAATCTCGTCGGTTGTAGATTCCTACGAATCTGCATCTGATGAAGTATCTTAGCTCTGAAATATTTTGAACCAAGTTTTACAATAAATGAGGCGGGACGTAAAATCTATGGCGATGATGTCTTACTGTACTCTCTGAAGTTACAAATTTGGGGAACGCGTCATGACGATTTCCGTGTTGCGTGCCTCATATCTAATGTAGGATGCTGACGTTACGTTGACCATAATTTGACCCAATGGTTTCCTACAGGCTTGAGTAAATATTCACAGTGACATCAATAAATCCATGATTGGTCATAGTACACAAATTCTTTACATTGCGGTTTATTCATTATAAACATACTGACCCACCCTAGCATGACTAGACTTGCTACTAATTTCGATTTTGCTTGCCAACGAACACTACTGTATACAGGTAGGGAAATTTTTGACGTGGTATGTATTGTATTGTATTGTATTGATCATGACGCACAAGGCCCTTCGGCGACAAGCTCCTCTTCATTTATCATACTAAAAATCTATAGTCTAATAGAGTATATTTGTCTCTGATTCGTGCTGATGTTGAACCCCACCCGCAGTACAGTAAGCGTATTTTATTCTTAGCGTCAAATCAAATGTCAAACTACTATATAGAACTTTCCAACGACAAAGTTTCGAGAAGGCGCTATAACTATAGTCAAGGGGAAAAAGGAATTGTGTATGTTACGTATGGGGTGTGCTGGTACGAGCGATTGCATTCGTTCCTAATGATCCGATTTCATGGATTGCAACTTTAAATAGCAAGATATTGACTTTACAAGAGAACGGCCAGACTTTGTTTACTGATACAAAATCGTCGTGTCATTCCATTGGCAACACTTGGAGAAAGTCATCAGGAAATGACACCGGAATCAGGATATTAAAGGGCAGGCAAGGCCTACTCTAAAGTATGTTGTTACTTGTCGAAAGATCATTCCTCAATGTCACTATGAATCAGCGATCATAAGACATGAGCGGTAAACTGGGTATTTGGCATATTTTTCCCATGATCGCCCTGATTCCCGGGGGATATTCAATCAGAATCCCGAGGTAGGGGACCCTGGGTTCGGCGCTTCCCCGAAGTAGAAAATTATGACGGGCAATTGGAAATTGCGTAATTTATACCCCCGATCGGCGCGATTCCTCGAGGATAATCAATCGAAATCCAGGTGATGGACCTGTTGGGGACCCTTGGTTCGCCCATGGCCTACTTCATTAGAGTAAATCCCCGATCCCCTGAGGTAGTTGTAAACTGATCGCTTCCACTCTTATCCGAATCGAGTTGTTTGATACTGGACACCAATTATGTTTATTTCTCTAATGATCCTTCCTCAACGTCACTATGAATCAGCGATCATAAAATATTGGCGGTAAACAACAATGTCCAGGTAAAGTGTTGGACGATTCGAAAATGGTACATTTCGTGAGGCGTTTCCGTAACATGAATTATATAGCTACAACATGATCTCTCAAATTTGGTCTAACTCCACGCAATACTCGCTGACTTTGCAACGCAGTCTCTTCTATTACAACGAGAGAATTCTTGTGCGCTATCCATATACAGTACAAGAAATCCTAGCAAAGATGGGGCCAATGCGATAATTGGAAACATGTAGAATACCAATTTACCACATATAGTCATCGCACACATATCCAAAATTGCATTACTATAGGCCTTCACAAGGCATTGATTAATATAATCAAACGGGTTTGGACTAAACCCAGGGATGCATTTCAACAACAGTGTAATTTTAGGTCAATATCTACACCGCAAAAGCCGTTGCTATTCTTGATTAAGTTAGGATTTTCTCCGACTTTTGTTGATGTTGTTGTTGTTATTGATGCTTTTAATTGCTAGAGTTTTCATTTGCTTAAGTCGTATACATCAAGTCAATGCTTATGCTCTTGTCAACGTAATTTGAGAAAGTATTGAATTTAACTGGTCGCGGACCACATGACCTAATAGCAAAAAGCACCAATTTCGTGCGACTAGGTCGGAAATCGAACCCGCGGTACTTTCCGATCAGAAGACACACAACCATACTATTCGGCCAGCTGGGTAGGGGTACCAATATTTACGAATCTGCCTATTGCATTGTACGCTGTTATTTCGATTGTTTGCCTATTTTACTCATTATGTTATTTATCAGGTCGTAGACTGCTGGTTTAAAGCCTACTTGTGTTTAATTCTGAACGAAATGCAGAGGATTTGCCAACTGCAATCTTGGCAACAGGGGAATTCTCGCCGACTCATGAATGCGGGGGCTGTCACTTTTCGGATATTTATTTTAAATCGCACATTCATTGAATCAGGACCTATAGGCGAGCATGACCTTTGTTTGTTCTGATATATTTAAACAAGACTTTTTATTACTTGGACAAGTTGTCTGCGCAAGCACAAGTTTGCAGCTGAGTTTACATAATTCATGTTACGGAAACGCCTAACGAAATGTACCATTTTCGAATCGTCCATCACTTTACCTGAACGCTGTTTTTTTACCGCCAATATTTTATGATTGCTGATTAATAGTGACGTTGAGGAAGGATCATTAGAGAAATAAACATAATTGGTGTCCAATATCAAACAACTCGATTCGGATAAGAGTGGAAGCGATCAGTTTACAACTACCTCAGGGGATCGGGGATTTACTCTAATGAAGTAGGCCATGGGCGAACCAAGGGTCCCCAACAGGTCCATCACCTGGATTTTGATTGATTATCTTAGGGGAATCGCGCCGATCGGGGGTATAAATTACGCAATTTCCAATTACCCGTCATAATTTTCTACTTCGGGGAAGTGCCGAACCCAGGGTCCCCTACCTCGGGATTCTGATTAAATATTCCTCGGGAATCGGGATGGGCGATCATGGGAAAAATATGCCAAATACTCAGTTTGGAAACTCTAATTATTACCGCTCACGTCTTATGATCACTGATTCATAGTGACATTGAGGAATGATCTTTCGACAAGTAACAACATAATTTGTCTCCAATTCCGAATATCTCAATTCGGATAAGTGTGTGTGTGTGGTCAGCTTGACAGCTTGTCTATTTTTTCTACGATATTGATGTCATAACATGACTGTAGCAAGAACGTTCTATTTCGAATAAAAGAACATCTTTTTAATCAAATTATTTGTTAATGATTAATTTCATTTCCGTATTAGAAATGACGCATTTGCTGTTACGTAGCCCATGGCCTACTTTAGTTCCGGCCTGATTTATTACATTCGGCCGAGAAAATTATGGGCCAGTTTCCGATTGTTCGACGAGGGCGATATAGCGTAACAACGAGTCCCTACCTCCAATATGGTCTACTAACTAAAGTAAAATGCATAAGATTACCTCGTTCATGTTTGATAACATTGATAAAATGAGCTTCGCGACATTGCAGATGGAAATCTACGGTTGAAAATTTCCCTTTACATCTCTAATGTCGACAGATTGCAACAGAAAATTACAGTAACTATGTTGATATTAATGTAGAAATAAAATGAATACAATCTTTAGTCTACACGATTGCAGTTACCTGCAGCAGAAAAATCACAGTATGCCTAACGATAGGCCTAATGGTCTTGAAACAAGAAATATGCAACCGAATATTCACAGTGAAACTTACTATACGAGTGTCTGTACATATGGCCTAATAAAGCCGGGAATCCCATTACAGTCCCTGAAATCATGCTGAAAAATCAGTGTTTATTCCTAATGATATTGGTTCTAACTCATCTTTTCCATGCACAAGGTATAAAAACCATGCCAGGAAATGTAACCATCATTACTCGATGGCCTACTAGAATGTCGACTCCTAGCTAATGTGAATGACAGAAACAAAACTTTTTGGAATTCAGCAAGCTGTTACGGATATTCTTTATGAGGTGCACATTTACCGAAGAACAACTTGTCTTGCAGAGGCAGTATAGACAAATCTGAACCATTACCGAACTGAGTTAGCGAATTGTATTGATGGCATTGACATTTAGAATGTGGTTGTCTGATACTATAGAGTCCGAAGTTTGAAACCCATTTGAGACATCTTCACTGCAGTGTCTTCAAGTCGGCTAAATCCATGTATTTCTGTCTCAGGTATAACTTCGTACACAAATGACAATGACTTTTTAATCATTTCAGCAATTTTTGCTAGTATACGCTTGAACAGGGTGTCTGTTTTATCAATACGAAAAAAATATTCTTCCATGATATTGCACAGATTTCTGGAGGTATAATTTTATCAATCATTAGAATTAGTGATCGCATATCTCTCCAAGGAATTTCAGCAACTTTAATGCTTTCGTAGAATCAGTAGATTCCTTAGTTTAACAGCAAACAGTTTCTTATCGACTCAAATGTGTGGACCAGCTGTAGCCTACATGTTTTGAAGTTCATCCAACAAAGTCTAGTACATCAATGTTGTCCAAATGACTAGGAAAATTAGAAAGCATTATGCTGTCTTGTAAGCCTTTGTGACCCATGGTAAGCCGATTTGGAAATGACACATCTGCACCACAGCACAGCATTGATGCTTCACCTTTGCCTATATTTATGGCATTCATTCTGGAAACCCATTAAAACTCATTTTATAATGTATGTATTCGTCTTTTTGCTTATAGAAGCAATAGAGAGGAGGTCTTTCATTAAAATCTTCAAAGCTCGCCAATTTGTCTTGATTATTATTGTACTGCTCCAGTTCATCGAGGTCCAAGGAGCGATTTAAAGGTGGTTTTCGGCATGATACAGGAGTTATTCATATTGACAGGTTCTTAAGTTAAGCGTTTGTCATTATGGTTAGCACATGCCACAATTCCCAGGCAATTTTGTACGTTTGTTATCTTCAGAGTGACTCGCTCCTATCACAGAGTGGTTTGTTACCGTCTCATCAGTACGATTAACAAATTGCACCCATTTAGGACATTATTTCCTTCTTGAATGGGAAATGAAAGACGTCCCACGTCCCGACAGATTGCAAATGGTGCATCCAACCACACAACATTTATGTCCCATAATACTGAGGCAGAACACGAATCGATACTACTAGAGCACTGAAAAATATCCTGTCCTCTTATTTATCAACATGGTTTACTGCCCTGTAATCCTAATAACTAACATCGAGTAGCTAGTTTCTCCTACTGCCTACCTAGAGTCGGCCATGCGCAGCCCAAAGGTTACATTGCACGGCTAGGAGTCGCTCCTGACGCCGAGATTTCACGGGTTTCAACGTGAAATAACAATAAAGACGTTTCATCTTACGATCCTATAAGGGCGCGTCGCATCGCACCGTTGCAAATCATCTGACAATATGGTCAAAAATATTGTTACCTTTCGGGAGAAATAACGTTGCTATATTGGCAGTAACGTTAATATGGAATATATTGCAATGTATTTTTACGAAAAATAGTGGAGCCGATGGCGGACGATTCAAATAGTAATAAATATATTGTCACCACAGATTTAACGTCCAGTCCAGTTTATTACCAATAGTATATAATACACAAGCTTTCGGAGCTCTGCTCCTTCATCAGGTGATCAGGTGACGTTAAATCTGTGGTGACTTATTATATAATGTATTTTTAGTATTACATGCGATATAATTCCCGAATCAAAACGCACGATAGCTCTAAATTTACTATTTATACCATCAAATCTTTCATGGAGCTGCTCTAGGATGTTTTGTTTGTGGTGCAATACAAACACCGGTGATAAACCCCACTGATAATAGTAAACAACTCAATGTCATCAAATTATTCGCGATCGAAATTCCGCAGCTGTCTACCAAATCCGCGTCTCCCAACCTGGTTATTATTCCGATTCCCAAGCACGTATATCCCAACGACGGCAGAGTGGATAAAATAAAGCGTTGCATTGAGACCCGCACCGAAATCCGCCTTGAAAGCCGTCGTAAAGGGGCATTGGGTTAGCTTGAGTCGATTTGAGTACCGGATGAGGATGGGATAAGTTGTAGAAACAGCCCAAAAAGACACGATGTGAATACATTTTCGCAAAATCCAGAAATGTAGAGAAATGTTGAGTACAGTTACTGTCCTCTTCATGCATTTACGGCGGGATGAATCATAGAACTAGAGCAGTAGAATTTTGACGTCATAAATTCTTTACCACGTAGAAGCTATTCAAATCCAAATATGCCCTTACCCTATTCCAATCACTTTTTGTGCCAATTTCCTTTCTCCGTGTATGGATGACCGCACTTACGGGATAAAATCTACAGCGATTATCTCCCGGACGGTTCTCGGTACGTACGATATTTCATCTCTCTAAAAGGCGCGTTCCTTGCATTTTTGTAGCGTTAGGTTCTCTAATTGATGTAACCAGCACCATTTACATCGTGGATAACTCATCAGATTCCTTATACCAACCCGAACACAGTAAACTAAGCACAGTTGTAGATTTGTTTGGAGGACTACGGCCTGCCGTATAGTTTCAAGTTTACCTAATCTCTGTTCAACCTGTGTGTCAGTGTATAATATATATTTGTATATATATATACCTTTTTGCGGGTTATAGACACAGTAGGCTACGTCCACGAGGCCTACTTCCTTTTCATACAGAAGTAAGTAACCCTTTAAAATGATTAGAATCGTCTCAGCTCTCGAGCATCTACGGCAAAGTAACGTCTGGAGTAAGGAAGTTATGGATATCTCCACTAAACATTTATGTCGTGTATCATCGTGTATATTCATAAGTGTATAGTATGTAGTATGATATAAACCAGAAATATCTTCACATTAACTGTAGCATTGACCGGAGTGAAAGATCTAAGCAGTTGAAAAATTTAAAAGAACAACAACCACAAGTATCGCAGTGACGGCGAGTCCGCACCACAACTATAGGCTTGTTTCTACGATTTTCACTCGACTTTCCGGAGTACCCATTAGAGCTGCGATCACGGTCAATTTCGTAGTTCTAAACAAATTGCAGACATACCAGTGACTTGACAATATTCCCAATTTGGATTGATAACGCACGAGCGCAATAGTTTCTTGGAATGTCTACGGCATGCATGTACGAATTCGTTGAATTTTTGTTATGGTATGTCTACTGCATTAGAAAAAGCGTGCCGAACAATGTTAAAGTTCGATCGGTGGGTTCCGGGTTCGTTTCCTGACCGAGTCAAACCGCAGACTTTAAAATTGGCCTTCATTCTATTTTGCTTGGCATTCAATATCGGGGGAGTGTGAAGGGTGTGCTGTTGTAATAGTGAGCCGGGCTATAAACCGGACGTAATGGCATGTGTACCGTAAGCATTGACCTAGCGGTCCTAGCATATATGACATTAGTAGTTTAAAACGCCATAAATTCAAAATCCGTAAGCAAACCATTGGTTCAAAAGCCATTCAGGCATGGACAAACATTCAAGGCAAATGTAAGTTCCGGTACAGTTCAATATTTTCCGCAAGTAGTTCTGTGTATTACATGAATTCTTCCATAGATATACAGTAGAAGAGTGAAGAGTGAAGAGTTGTAACGTCCATCCAAATTTTTTGGAAACTTAGTTCACAAGCTTTCAGCATTCTTCTCCTTCACTGATTGAGAATCGTTGCTGTTAACTCCCTAACTATTCCCCGCACGATATTTTCTACCCTTTCTTGTTACTGTGATCTTGTTATTGTAGAAATTCGGGCTCCCAACAGCGATTTGGCACGGATCATTGAGGTTTCTGTTCGGTGTATTTCAATAAAAATATATTTCTTTATTATTTTATGTCTGATGAGATATTAAGAAGTAAATAAATAAATCAAGTTCATGACTCACTATGTTTGATGAGTTTAAAAGAGATATTACCTGAATCTGAATGTATCTGTGCATTTTTCCAAAACAAATGAAACCGCTATTGTCTATATTTGGGCAAATGCGTATAGGAAGTATCCCTAATGCCGTGAGAATACTCTGCAAATGCATTTGTTTACAACTGAATACGAAGTCTTTCTTTATCTTCTGTAACGACGATCCATCATTTGTGGAGCTACAATTGATCCGCAATATCAACGAGCTACGCAGTCAACATGCGTAAGACCTTGAGATAACGCCGAGACTGTGCGTAACATAGCTTTGCGGTCGTCGGAAACAGTGTCAGTTTATCACGTTTCCGTGGCAACGCTTTCATTCAACTTGCGTGTGGTTAGCTAGTTACGTATATTGTGCCATTTCAAAAGACTCAGGTTACTAGGTGTATGGAATGATTTATACCATAACACCGTGACGTTGACCGTACGTCCGTACCTATTGTTTTCGAGGTAAATGTACAAAATGACGAGGGCCTCGAAATCAAACTGCATGTTAATGTATAATGGCACATATGGTGACAAAAAATAGTGGCGTCAATGGCGGGCTTACGTTTAATAGCAATATTGGTGCCGATGGCGGACGATCCAAATAGTGAAGGATGGAATAAGTCAGCGCAGATTTAACGTACACTTCAGTTTATTGAAATAGATCACCGCTCCTTCACCAGGTGTAAATGGAATGAAGATATGACGATATGACACCTCGCAGTTTGAAGATATATCTTCAAATTTCTATAAAGATTGCTAGAAAGAAAACTTATCTATCTAAACATTGCGGTAAGAAGCTCACAATGT
Organism: Botrylloides violaceus; assembly: GCA_030412335.1. NCBI lineage: Eukaryota > Metazoa > Chordata > Ascidiacea > Stolidobranchia > Styelidae > Botrylloides > Botrylloides violaceus. Next base: position 458,576 of record JASFYC010000737.1, read on the forward strand.
TTTGTATGGCATGACCCCTCGGTTATTCCCCATATTCGGAACTTTTGTTATCGGATGGCTCCATTGAAGCGTTTCAACGTCTACGCCCTACAGTTCACTGGAAATGTGCGTTTCTCTCATGGCATTCTTCAATCATAATTAAGAACGCCATGGTTTCTCTCACGGACTATCGAGAATCGATCCGCGAAACTGTGCGAGATACAGATTACGTGGTGATTTCAAACCAGACATTCTGTCTCGTAACATCGTGAGATAACATCAAGAGCAGAAAAAGTAGCCTATACTCTGCTACTAGGCCTACAGAATATAATTCTCCTTGCTATATGTGCGGAGTTGCATTTAAAAAGTCGCATATGATAGGCTTAAAGGGTGATTTCTTGTCTTTTTAACAAATTTTCAGCTTTCATTACAAAAGTTAACGAACGTATCGTTAGCAAAACACCCTAAATAGAAGTGATTTGAAAAAGCGACTCTGGTAAATGCTTGCTCTTCAGCCAACGCCACCCCTCCGAAATAATTTAGATTTGCCGACTCCTAGGAGCGGGACAGATGCGGGTAGTCGTTGTTCAGGGTTCGGTCTGACTCACATTTTTGACGTACAGTATATCAATGCGAAGATGCGGGGTGAGGTTTGAGACACTTTCCACCACTTCTGCACACTCTCCGAAAACAGAAGATTGTAAGGAAAGTAGCGGTTATCTATTATCACGTTTTAGGTTTGACGCGATCGATGTGATTGAAACCACTAATCATGCAGACGAGCGACGTGCCCGCAACCGCATGTGCAAACTATCCCCGTTCGTCAATCATAGCAAGAGTAGCGCGTTGAATCGCCTCACGACCCTTTCAACGACGATCTGTCAAATTAATAATCAGTAGGTCATAGAAGTATTTTCATTCTGCCTGTATAATATACACATACAGTATATTTACGGTAGATTTTCCTCTCTTGAAGAAAGTCTTTTTCATAAAAATAAGGTCAATTTCTGGAAATATAAATCCTTCTCCAGGACACCCTGCGTAATAGTCAAAGTCAACATAAAAGAAACGTTCTCAAAATGTGCATAACTTGTGGACACATGTAGGCCCAGATATCTCAATACTTTGCTTTCTTCGTTGACTTAAATTGGCAATGAACAGCTAGTTTCATGGGGGTGCTTACGATGAGTTGTATATGCGCAACTTTGTTGGCGAGGGCAAGGTATGAAACGATCCCCCTGACATACCAGTTGCTGGAACCTTTGTACCTGCATACGACTGGCGAGCCACTGTCTCCCTGCAGAAAATAGAAATCGATTCGTTAAACAAATCGCTTGTGCTACGTTCGTGTCGCACCACATGTCATCAGTGATTCGCGCCACTCACCATTTAAACAATAAAAATAATGACAACAATAATATTCTAATAATGACTGTGACTATATTTGACAAGATTGGGTATATTTCATGTAATGCGTAAACCATAACACATTTTTATACTCACCGGTTCGAATTGAATCGAATTGGACGTTGCACACAGAATGTCATCTCGTTTAAAAACGTCATCGTCGCAGTATTTCAGAGTCACAGACTCTAAATTAAATAGAAAGCCTCACTTCACATAAATTGTTATAAATATAAATAGAGAAATGTACCATGAAATCGCACTTGCAAGCTTGTCTGCAAGTTGGGATTTTCACATCGGTTATTCTAAGCCGTTCAGGCAATAAGCGTCCAGCCAATTTCCGCAGCTCCATTGGCGATGGAACCAAACGTATTTCAAATATTTTTGCCTTTTGTCATTGACCACGACGGGCCCAGCGAAGCTCTAACTTGGTTTTCATGGTGCAAAGAACATGCCAAGTTATTCAGATCTTCCCTTCGGCCGTATGATGGTTTGACCGTCCGGTTTCTAATTGGGAAGCCCGGGGTCAATTCCCGATCGAATCAAACCGAACCGAACACTTCAAAATTAGTATTCGTTTCTTGTCTGCCTGTGAGTTAGTACTTAGTAGGCCTGTCGGAGGAGTACGGAGGGATATATAGTCGTGATTTTTTTGTTTGGAATTTATGGCGTTTTCAACTATATATACTAAGGTCATTTACGTCAGGTCAATGGTTACGGTATCCGTGTCAATATTTCCAGTTTTTTTCCCGATACCGACTGCAAAGTAGGGAAGGAACGGATACCAATTTTAAAGTCTTCGATTTGACTCGGTCGGAATCGAACCAGGAACCTTCCGACCAGAAGTCTTTATCACTCAGCCAAATGAACGGTATATGGTTTGGTTGCGATAATTATCCGAACTATAAACCGGGAACATCGAGGATATCGCCTACTGCTGAAAAGATTGCACCGCTGATGTACACGACCTAAGTAGTTGAAAACGGCATAGATTGAATGCTGCTTTTGCCATTTCATGCCCATTTAGTGAGCAGACTTTTATTGGCACTTACGCTCAACAAATGGCGGTCCTACGATGACTTTACATTCTTCACAAGTTGGGGAGTTTTGACAATCATCGTGCGATAGCAATAAACATTTGAGATCACTGTTATTAGAATCGTTTAAAAGGTTCATGGTGGCCAAGTCGTTTCTGAAAAGGATAGGGAGATTATAGACTCCAAATTTATTTTCAAAGAAAGAAAGCTCAGTCCCCAATCACAGTCAGAATCACCGGCGATGACATCGTTTCGCCTACACTTTAGGCGAACCCTATAACCCAATAACATAACATACATGCCTATAGGCCTAGATACACTGCATATAAACCAACGAAAGACAAAAATATCTTACATCACATTGTTGTATGTCTCGTGGTAGCTAAATTGCGGGTTAAAGTTTATGCTTGCATAGCCGTGTTCAGTACTGAAACTCTGTTTCCTGTGAAAAGTGTAAGTGTATAAAAAATAGGCATTTAGCGGAAACATAATCATCATTCTAATATCAAGCCACTGAAATCCGTAATATCCGAAACAAACGCTTTTACTTGAAATTTTGGGCTCCCAGATTCTTCATGGGGGGAGGAGGAGTGTTCGGTTTGCAATAGGAAAATTGTGACACTTTCAGGGGTGCCAAAACATAAAAATGTAGGCTACGTCGTTAGTGAAATGTATCACGGTTGCCGTGGAAACGGTCCATAACAAGACCGTCGATTTTTATAGATTACTGATACGAATACTGCTTGAAAATAAGGTCTAAAATTCTCACGAGTATTGTGCATACAGTAGGCTACGTCGAACCAAATTTGGAGGCTGGATGTGGTTTGGGGATCACTGCTTTAAATTGTAGGTCTATCTAAAGCGTCTGTGTGTTTGTTTGTTTATGAGTGGTATTGCTTGAGTGTAGGGGGAAGAATATGGAAATCATCAAAAATATCACGACAATATGCATTGACATCTTACTTGGCCGAACTGGAATTCCGCGAAATGAAACAGTGTGCGGCTGTCAGTCCTACCCTCGAAGAGATCATGATACCATTGCAGTCTACGTTGTTGAACCGGATCATAGCGTTTTTGATGCTCTTTATGTTACAACCATGACGGTTACTGTGTATCGAATCCGTCGCTCTGCAAAAAGTATATTGATCTTTTGCAGGAAAATATTGGAACCCAGCTGGCTGGAGTCACAGAAGCTGATAGCCCAGGAGCGACCTCATCCGGAATAAGAGTGAACAATATTTTATGTCGTACGTGTACGTAAACGTAGGCCTGAAAGAGAGGGGGAGAGATAGATGGGAGAGGCAAGTTGTGTGTGTGTGTGGGTTGGCTAACAATATACATGGCCCTCGGGAGTGACGCCTACAACCAATGATGATGCTGGGCAAAGCTACGACAAAAGCTGTATCAGACAATTCAAATAAAATATGTATAACAACGACATTTTATGCTACCACACACAAACAACAATATAGCCTTCTATTTTTCATATACCGTAGACTTAAGTTCGACACTCACACTACTTCTTTCAACTTCGTCCAGGCCTTTCTTCGTTCTTTCACAGGATTGCGTCAATGCAGATCATCCATATTTGAATATTATCAGCAGAAGATAGCAAGCAAATAGGCATCGAAATAAATTGCAAAGTTGTCAACGTTAATCTCAATTTCGCTTACTACAAGTTAATAAAGTGACTTTAGAGCGACGGGAAGGAGGAATCGTGGAAGAAATGTGATCGAGGAACAAATCGTTAGCCATTCTATCCTAACAGTATAGCCACATAGAAATAGGTGTATTATGAAGGGTTGCGCCCAGTTGCGTTTAAAGATTCAAGGAAGGACATTTAGTGCGTCATCTATAACATTATACACGCAAGAATACGAAAAAAATTTATATCATTGATATTTGCGCTATCACTGAATTATTACAAATAGAGAAATATGAAGTAACAAAGAACGATAAGGGCATAAATAATTTGTATACCTTCTTTAGTATGGACTCCGACTTTACATTGTAAATCTGAAAAGAAAGAGATCGAGTGTAGCAAACTGTTAGTGAAAAAGGTTGGAAATATTTGCTCACGGACTCGCAAAAGGTCAATGAGCATGAGCAAATGCATTGAAATATGGTGGCAGTCGGGGTCGACTACGCGTGCCTTTATCTCGAGCAGGAAATGTGTTTTGGGCTCATTGTGTATATTCCTAGCCAACCTAATCATTTTGGTAATAGGCTAATATTCAGCATATTTAGCCTATTCACCTTCAATACTTATATATACAGGACTAAAACTTTTATAACGTTTGCGGCTATGGGCTTATTAGACTTCCCGATAGTGAAATATTAAGTTTTTGCTAGCGTACCTTATTATTGCTATACTAAACTAGCCGGACATGGGAAGAATTCGCGAAATGGAGCGTGCCCACTGCGCCAATGCGCGTGCCCACTTAGCGAAACAACTGATCAGTGAAGCTTGTTACCACAACTGCCTTCCTCCCTTAAATTACGGCACTGTTCATTTGTTTAAGGTGAACTGCTTGTTTCTTCTGTATGACTTCACAGAGTGCGACATTTTGTAAGAGGCATACACGGCACACCAGGCACACCAAAGCGTATTAATATATAAATTATATTTTCTATTTCTTTTATGTGTGCGTCGCAAACAACACAATAACGCAAAGAAATTGACTTTTCCTTTTGGTCCAATATGGCTCTTTCAACATTTTAGGTTGCCAACCCCTTGGCTAGTCACAATCAAACTCACCCCTCAAGAATATGGCAGTATCCCGAGAATTATCTTGTTGGAGTCCTGAACGTAACTGATCTGTATGTAATAATATCAGGATTACAAAAATAACGTTGTATCGTGCAGATTTTTGAAGAACTTACTTTCACGGACTTGTAAATCGTACCAGTTGTTCTTTGCAAATCTTAGAATGTCGTACAGCAAAGATTTCTTGCTTTGCATCCTCCCTGAAGTGGCGATTCTAAAGGAAAGGGGTAAGATGTAACAAGATAGGCTAATATAATGAGATAAGAATAACACAATATGTAGCCAATAGTATACAGTTGCAAAAAAAATCAAAAGGCCTATCAATATCGCAATCTGAACATCAATAAGGCCCAAATTAAAACAGTATAAAAACAGACAAATATATTTATTCAAAAGAGACATTCTTAGCCAATTAGAGGCTGCGTTCTCTTCCTATCGCTCCAACAGCAGTAGCTAGGGTCTACTGTTGCATATAGGAGGGTGCTTAGCTAGCCTTTTGGGCGGATCTGGCCCCCAATCAATAGACCTATAGAAATTACAAGTTCCGAAACGGAGAACATTGGATTTTGCTTCGGAATACCACATATATAACCTCTGCATAAAACTCCACATGACTTGTACGGCTTATTCGATTCTTGTTACTATTGAATTTCAACGGTTATACTTACGCCATGCAATACACCACAGCTCCGAAAATGATGAGCTTCATTGCGAGGATGATCGTCCACTATCTCGCACTTTCCTCAAATACATGCACCATTGTGTTGCTCACTACAGTTAGCCTATATATAATGCCGGAATGGTGAGCTCGACTTCCGCGCCGATTCGAATCAAACAAAGCATCGCTTCAAACTGTACGCATGCATTTCCCTACACACAATACACTAAGCGCCCAACCCTACAAGAATTAGATATGTCGTGACATAGGTTTGTAGGCCAACTACACACGATGCATACTTCCCTTTCATTTGTGATAGTAGTCCTGCAAACAAAGCATGAATATTTGGAAGCGGATTCTTTCTCTTGATGAAACTCGGCCACTGAATGAGTGTGTGTCGCATATACATTTCTGAATGTATATACGCGACATCAACTGTCGTATCTAGGACACTCGGACATGCCCTAAATTCTCTGAGAGTATTATCCATTAGTGGGTTATACCAAACAAGACATATAATTAACTAGCTCATATAGCACATGGAATCGATAATTGACTTACTGTAGTAGTAACAAAATACACTCCTGCTGTTCCGATCATAACAGTACCGCTAACCTCCCGCTGTTATTATTATAAAGAAGATTTCAAGCCATGCGAAGATAATTCGCTGACATAATTTGGGATTGTTTTTCCCGTGGTCGAACCACGTGATGACATTTGGCGCCACGTTTTGAATTCGAAATCGGGAGTCTTTTATTCCGACATTCAGTATCTGGTTGTCTGCCGCAACGGAGCACACATGCGCTGTAGACATGTAGTCATAGAAAATACACCATTCGACTTGTCTATTCGGCATTACTAATATTGTTTCATCGTACGAACGTGTAATCGAAGTGACTTGGAATATTGGTTCAATATAATCATCAATTCGGCATCAATTCTGTCTCAGCTAAGACTCGTGCAAGAACAGTATTTACATAGACAGACCGCTGTACGAAGAGCTCTATAGAAGCGTACGTCACTGACGTGGCGTTTATCGTGGGGTGTTTCGAACACGCAGTTTGGAGTCAGATCAGCGCGGAGTTCAACTACATTACGATATTCTCTCTCCACCAACAACCCCGCGATAAAAGTGTAGGCTATAAATAGATATTAGGCCTAAAACTAGTTTGCCTTATCGTTCCACCGCCACAGACTCAAATAGAGCACAACAGCAGCGCCTTTGATTAATTGGCCCACTGCCTACTCTCGCTTTTACGTAACCTATTATTATGTATAGGCCTATTCTTAGGCTAGTAGACCTAGTTCTAGGAGAAAGAGGCCCCCCATATCCAGACACCCAAGTCGCCACCAGTGGTCTAGGTCTTCCAGTAATGAGACAAGGTTTTGCCTGCGGTTAAATCTTCGCCAGATAGCTGCACGATACATTTGCCAATGCGAACTACCGGAAGTTTAGTGCAAGGAAATCTGTATGTTAAAACAATTCTTTCGTTGTGTTTGCAAAGTTTGAATGACAGTAACTCGTATCGGGCCATCCTATACAACTAAAATGAAACAATGCATCGAAGCAGGAAGAGAACAGAGCAGCGGAAGTTTGGAAACATAAACTACTATTACTTCACCAGTAATCAATAGGGGCCTATTTAGGCTAAACTGCGCTGACACCAGAGAGCGAGACATCCGAAGCATTCTCACTGCCCTATAGGCTTATGTGAAACGGTGAACGCAAAAATAGTCTCTCCTGTTTATCTATAGCCAGGCCAACATCTGCCATAGTAATAATTCTTATGGCTATGTAATCTAAGCATGTGACACGTGAGTGTCGCTACCCAGACAAACTACAGTAGGCCTACAACCGACCGACTGACGACCGATTATATCGAAGAAATACGAACATCTCCGACAAACCGCAACTTACTTCAGACGTCGCTTTTTGCCGTTATCGTGCAGCTGTAGCATAGACCCGTGACCATCATTGAAGTAATATTATGGGTGCATCCTTAAGACCTTAACCCCACCGCTTCTGCTCTTCCTGGTGTGAAAACTTGTTTCTGTGTAAAAGGTTGTGCTACATGCGTTACCTAATCTGAAATTTGGCAAATAATATAACAACAGGCCTATTTCATACTTGACTGCCGTCTGTCTCTGTACTGTCTTGTAGGCATCAAATCACCTCAATAACCTTGCCACTCCATCTCTACTTCACCGCCCCCAACTGGCTTCGATCTGCCGGGTCTGGCGCGAATGCGTCATACAACAGGCGTGGGATGTTCAAGTCGTACCTCCACAAGTGGGGTCTTTCGCCCAGTGCGACATGCGAGTGTGGTGCAGAGGAGCAAACCGCAAATCATGTCATCCACTCATGTGCAATGCATAAGCCGCCCAGTAGAGTGAGTGACTGGTCGGAAGAGAACCAGCATGAGGTCACCAAGCAGCGGCTGCTGTGCGTCTGCCCTGACGTCTCTTCCGAGGAAAGGAAATTTCCAAAAATGTCAAACGAAATAAGAAGAATAACCATGATTTGAACTAAAGCATGATGCACTTGCACAAGTTCATAACCATAACACAATTCGCACGTACAGAGAAAAACGTAAAATTTCATGGCAGTGACAATGATGACCAAAAGATGGGAAGAACCACGTTCACAAACGCAGCTTCTCAAGCGGCGCAGTTAAAGAATCGGCACTGCACTGGGCTGCAATATCAAGTGAATCGCTCTCCTCTTGAACGACCAAATGAGCAGCGTCTTCCAACTCAACAATTTCTAATTCCAAATCGTTTTTGTCCATTTTAAAGTCTTTGATAGATTGAGCTAATGACTCCAATGACTGATCGTTAGCTTTCTGTATCCATATACAATAATCATTTATATACAAGTCGTTCAGGATGTAGTATGGATCACTCTTTGCGAAAAGTTGATGAATGTCTAAAAGGCACTTGAGAATATACTTTCGACCCTTGGACAAAATGCGGACCACATCAGATTTACAGGTTCTGGCCAGTCTCCAGTGACGATACAATGGAAATATCAGCGCCCTCCTACAGGAGGATATTATCGTGCTTTGAAGAGTATTACACTGTACACACCAAGACATCACGGCTGAAACAGTTCTTATATTCCAAGCAGACTCAACATTATATTCACCTTCTGTGCTTCTCCAGTTATATGCATAGCTGAACAAAATATCTGCCAGTCCTAAATAGACATTTTGCAACTGTGTTTTGTCTAGGAGATATTCTTTATTTGGCAAATTCTTTAAGATCATTTTTTCAGCGTCAGAGAATTCATCGTGAACATCCTTTGCTTTGTACGGCGGTTCACATTCTATAATTTGCTCAATATCATCGTTTTCAAAATAATCGGCAAGGTAGTGTTCCGGATCGAATTTTTCATTTTCATAAGCGATCTTTTGTTCCCATCGGCTTGTTAACGTGGAATTTTCCAAATCTTTGACCTGTACAACATGTTGGATATCTTCTTGTAGCTTGCTAAATGCATCACGCTTCAGATTACCAAAGCCATACCCATCACCTAGGCCGCTTGTAGCATCAATGTTGAGCGATTGCGGATAGTGCCAATCGAATTCTTCACCCTCAGTCTCAGGCTCATTAGACTCACTATTGATAACTTCAATTAAAGGCTTAATAGACTTTCTTTCTCCCGATGTAGCAAGCAACTTTGTCATCATATCCAAATCTTCGAAATGATTACCAGGGAATTTCTTCGCAACTTTTATCTTGTAGCTCCCAAGGTCCGCATCATAAGTAGTGCTAGCCCTTTCATCTTCAATGATTGCACCGGGCAAGTGGAGTCTAAGGAAGTAGGGTTTCGCATGGAATTTGAAATCGTGATCATCAATGAAGATATCTACTTCCGACACTTTTGAATACGGAGCTTTGATTACGATGTAAAGATACTGCCCATCTTGAGTGATTTCAAACACAGGTGTGATCATCATCAATAACTGGCGTAATATCAAATAGCAACACTAGCCTGATGATAAAATAGATATTATATACATAAAATATAAAACAGAGAAGATAGTAATAGATGTAGTAAGTCACCATAGATTCAACGTTCAGTCCAGTGTATTGGAATATATTTAATTCACAAGCTTTCGGAGCACCACTACTTGATCTTAACCTGATGAAGGAGCAGAGCTCCGAAAGCGTGTGACATATATATATATACATTCCAAAGAAATGGAATGGACATTAAATATGTGGTGACTTACTATATCTATTACTATTTGGATTTTCCGCCATCGGCTGCACTATTTTTCGTAATCCAGAAGATGGCATACAACAAAGCATTTGATGGTAAATCTGTACATTTTTTAAATATCTGGCATGACTGAATGGACATTTGAAACCAGAGGCATACAAACTAGGCTGTTCAGGAACGGACATGTAAAGTCAAGCAAATGCAATAGCAGCAAAATTGCCGATAAAGCTTGGTAGCACAGGTACCTATCTATGCGCGAGCAGCAGATAAGGTCATGTATTGTGTTGGGTATTCACACAGCATATAATTATGCGGCATATTTAAAAACATGGTCAAATATACCACAGATGAAATGGCGGTGGATATAATGTAAGTTTCCTCTATCAATAAGTATAGGCATAAGTGATATGGTGCGAGCAAGAGTGATCTGCATGTTTTGTCCACGAGAAGGCATATTGTGTCCAACTTACCCATTGTCTGCTGCTGGTAACGGAGCAAAAATGCACATGTGCACACGGATCCTGTCACCTGTCACCATCTGGTTAAATCGAAGAATTCAGCACAGAAAGCTCCGACTATCAAGGATGCAAGCATTAATCCTCTTTTAGTCATATACTGACATCACTTTCTTTATCGTTATCTTGATCGTTATCATAGAACTCATTATCTGGTTCGATTCTTTCGTCTTGTTCCAGTATCGGATCTCTTACGTCCAGATTTTCATTTTCGTCGTAATTTTGAAACGTCACAAGGTCAGGTGGTACGTCATGCATTTGAACACTTGGAGCATGATCAATCATTTTGAGATTATCAAGAACAGTCGAGCGCAATACATCCAGATATTGCTTGGTATTCTGATTGTCTACACGCTGACTTGTATCTGGTCGTAAGACATAATCAGGGCCAAAGTATTCAAAATACTCATTGTATGGGAGTTCGTCATTGATTTCTTGGCCAGTTATAATAGCAGTTTCATACGTCCAACACCGTGCCACATTTCTAACGGTGTAACCGCCACCTCCTAAAAACATCACCGGAACGCCAAATTCTCTCATAAACCGCACACTCTCGCCATGACCATCAATTGTCAAATTGAAACAACCTAGCCTATCACAACCGAGAGAATCCGCCCCACATTGCATTACCACGCAAGTAGGACGATAAGTTTCCATTATGCTGCGCATAATTGGTTTAAACAACTGGTGATAAGTTTGATCATTGATTCCATCCTTTAAAGGGACATTTACAGAATAGTACTTTCCACTTTCAGCACCAAGTTCGTACATGTCGCCAGTTCCAGGAAAAAAATAATTTCCATACTTATGAAACGAAACTGTCATAACTCTATCCGTCAGGTAGAATGCTTCTTGCACCCCATCACCATGATGAACGTCAATGTCTAAATATAGAACTCTAGGATGATATTTGAGCAATTCCAAAATGGCAATCACAATGTCATTGACATAGCAAAATCCCGAAGCTTCATATTTCTTCGCATGATGCAAACCACCGGACCAATTAATAGCGATATCACATTTGTTATTATTAAGCATGGCTGCGGCTTGTAGTGATGCTCCAGTATACATAGAACAAAAGTCATAAAGACCTGGGAATACTGGACAATCATCGCCCACATTGAACATTTGCAAGTTTTTCGTGAATCCTTGTAGATTCATTGGAGTTACTCTCTGCAAAAAATTAACGTATTCCTCTGAGTGAAAACGGCACATGTCATGCTGTGATGCACGATATGGCTTGTACATCTGCATTTTATTTTGAAGTCCGTAGTGTAGAACCAGGCTGTGCGTCAGCGCTAGTCTGTGTGGCTTCATTGGGTGTCCAGGCCCATAGTGAAAATGTGAAACATCCATATCATAAAAATATGCCACTTTCCTATCTTTCCCTTCTGACGACATCGTTACAAAACAAATTACCGCACTGGTATGTAAAACTGTAAAGTAAAAAATGAAGCTTACAGGATAGCGTCAGACCATTAGACATCAAACAGAAATATCTCTATACTAGTACGATATAATCAATATCGATTAAGACAGCATTGTCCCAGAAACATGAGCAAACATCCAGTTGAAAATTGAAATAGGCACTGCATGCTCAGTAGAAATATCGGTAGCAATGAATCATTAATGTCAGCTGACATACCTACTGTTTAGTCCAGTAGGCTAATATCACAAAAATGTCACCTACTTCAAAAAGGTACTGTGTTTTCAATTGTCAGGTACCGTAGCATGATACTGTCTAGAAACGTAACATGTTTAGATCTATCAGATGTCTACTGTCTATAGCCTAACTATCCCATATATAAATATGAGGCCTGTATTAGCAAGGGAGAAAGGAAATTGGGTATATTGCAAACAGAGAAGTGCATAGCCTAGAGTTAAGCAATCATTTTAACGACTGCATTTATGAAATATACAGGGAACCATCGGCCGGCATAAGATAAGAGGTGCCAATCAAAACAATATCAATCAATGTCCAAACACCCAGACCACCAAAACTGAAAAGCTTGCCTAATGCTTCCTTCCAGTAACCTAGATAAAACCGGTCAGCACCAAATCCTCCCAGAGTTATACTAAGTGCTAAGGCGGTATACCATTGGTAACCAGCAGTCCAATTGCAAGGCGATGCCTTGACAAATTTTCTTTGTCCAAGACAAAAGACATCTGGGTTGACGGTGCATGTTGCATTGAACCTTTGAGGTGGTGCTGCGTTAACATGACAGTTCGTGTAATTCTTGGTACAAGTATAATCAACATTCTCGTTCAATAAGAAGCAGTAAGTACATCGGAAGAGCTTTTCTACAGTGCGTTTCCCAGTGCATTGGTAACCACGCTTCACTGAGCATGTGAAATAAACTTCACTTCCATAAATACAGTCCTTACTGGTATTGCAGTCATAGCAGTTTGCTTTTAAATTATCGCAATCACCAAAGCACTCGCCGTCATCTAGAAGATTCATCGTTTGTGTTGTTGGCTGAACTTGCACATCTGACGTGTTAGAGAAAGGAACTGACGACACATTGCTTGCAATACTGGTTGGCATACTCGCAACTGTAGTCATGGTTAACGGGTTACTAGCGTATGAGTATCCATTGGTTGTTTCAGAAATAGTAAGGGAAATTGATGCAAGGCAATATGTGATTACAGCACATGCCGCCACAGACATCATACTGAGAGGTGCTAGTTCATCCGCAAGATATGGTACAGATATCACCATATAGTTTTACAGCAAAACAGTTAAACCAATTTTCTACAGAATGAAAAAGAAAATGAGAATCCCCACGATCGGCCCCGGCACCACAACTTGAACAGAGCAATGGTGAAACTCAGTATGCAAACTGCATTTGACTAGGGTAGGTAAAAATCCGTCTTCGTGGAGATGGTAATTCGGTACGGTAATAACGTAACGGTATAGATGTTTCATCTACTCTCGGATTGGTGCGGTATAGTATTTATAGATTGGAAACAAAAAATACGTGACAAATGTGGGGATATTACGGCGAGAAGGCCTCTTGTATTTGCTAGACACTCCGTAGCCTGCGCATGTACGGTACCGGTATCCGTGGAGTTTCTATACATCCACCATAGAAAGTGTAACCCGATTACTTCCTATGCTTCCCATAGAGATTATATTAACGTTTCCACGTCTTCCACCCACACAAATTGACATCCCGGTCCGACGTCCTGACCACTCCACCCAGTTACCCACTGTCCCACTGACCAGTGACCACTGAAGCTCACTGGTTTCGGCCCGCCGCCATCACCGTACGGGTACGGGGTACGGTCAGCATTCTGCAAGACAATGAATTACTGGAGCGTGAATTTACCCAAATTATGGCTCATTTCCAATGTTAGCCGCCGTTGCCGACCAAATAACTATGCAGACCTGGAGAAAAGATTTCTTTACGTGTCTCTGGCTATGCCAGGTTTAAGAGTTGTGCTAACATTATCATTAGTATGCAGCGCTGCAGTATATGAATGTATTTTTCTTTTGTCCAGGACAATTTAAATAAGCCATACATAAAAACTGTTTGAAATGTAAGGCATCTTCCTCTTTAAGACTTTTGACGAACAATCCATTCCTCCAGACTCCAGAGTGGATTGGCCTACGATTCTGTTCAATCGAAGAACTTACATTGGCATCGCTCATTTGGCGCGATGGCAGGTCAGATTCATTAACACGATTTTAGGCCCATTTGCAATCAGATTAATTATGCCTCCACGTATATTGATGATTTTTGGTGGACCGAACTGTTTATAGATGGTCTACCAGGACGATTGATTGCTCACTATTTCATTCAATCTATATAGATTATGATATCAGCGGAGATGGAAGATGGTCCAAAAAGAGGATGTTCTCGACTGCCATACGCCTGGTGATACTATGTTTATCTTGGTGAGTTCACATGAATTTTGGGCATATATATATATTGTTTACTCTCTATAAGTCAATAATCATCACATGTAATCCTCTAAGCACAGAAATATTGGTATATACGCCTCGTACCTGAGTACCATTATGTAAAATTACTTCGGCAGCATCCCGTTTTTAAAATTTACAGTATAAGCCTATATCATGTAAATTAACAGCATCTACCTGGTTAGGAAAATATGTAACACTCGCCTTGGTCAGCCGTCAGAAAACCCAACCCAAAAACTATGCAATGTGTGCTGGTGAAGTCCCACCACTTTGGTTTTTTGGGCAGTCCTTCAATGATCATTATTTATATCATTTCAGGTATACTTTGAGCGCGGCTGAAAATATCATTTCAAAGATCATTTTAACGGACTTTCCGTATCCACTCACAGCTTCCATGTCACATTCCTCTTTTATAGCACTAATTCTGGGGCCTATCCTGCGCGTTTGGATGGTAACTTCACTATTTTTCAATTGTTTCTGTTTCAATTACCAGCCAATCAATAAAAGGGTGCATTACTGCAGAATTTTTCTATACCTTATGCTTTTGTTGTGTTTCAGGTCCCACCCAACCCCAGTTACAGAAAGAGATATTATTTTTATGTTATCGTGCCATTGGCTTTTGGCAAAGTAATGGCTTCTTTTACAACACAATTTAGCTTGTCAAAGGTTCCTGTATCATATGCTCACACAGGTTAGTAATATACGGTATATAACGAAGATCTCTTGAAAGTACTGGTAGGTAGAGGTAGAATGCATTCAGGAAGATGAAGCCCGTCCCGATGCGATGGTGTTCATTTTTGGTGGAGGCAGCCATATTGTTCGGCTGACCACGTGGTATCATATCTTACAATGACATCGACTTACGGCTAAATAAATAATACCAACCGGTGACTGACCATGTGAAAATAATGCTTAGCTACCAGTAATTCAAAATGGAGCAATGGTATCTCCAAAAGTTTCGACTCTTTTAGCACACAAAATTTTGTACCGTTCTATTATCAACAAGAGCAGTTCGTGATTCTGCATGCTCTGCAGTTACTTGACGATTCTATTTTTTTAGTTAAAGCGTCGATGCCAATATTTACTGTGATTTTAAGCAGATTGATATTACGAGAGAAGAATTCGTGGAAGGTGGGGACAGAAATGTGACGTTTCCAATGTGACTGACAGTATTTTAACTAGCTCCTAATTTTCAGATATATGCTTCTCTTTTGCCTATCGTTGGAGGAATTGCGCTTGCTACAGTCACAGAACTGTCTTTCAACTTTTTGGGTCTAATTAGTGCGCTGATATCTACCTTCAGTTTTTCACTACAGAATATATTTTCTAAAAAGGTTGGTTTCTATCTAATTAATATACTAGTGGCCCGGCCTACCTTATATAACAGCCATTTAGTGTCCAATGCATAGCAGAACAGCGTGATGCAGTAAAACGTAGGTCTACTTTACTCCAAGTGTCAAGCATTTGTCTGTCATTTTCGGATCTATCTTTCAAGTTTGTTTATATCTAGGTATATATTCGAAACATGTAATTAAGTGTCATTGGTAAGATGAATTTGGGTTGCCATATCAATGACAGTCCAAAATATGACCCGGTCCTTGGGTGATTATAGAGAGATAGTAAGAAATATGGAATGTCCTGTCCTTTGTCTTCCTTTCTCATAAAACTTAGTAGGCCTGCACAGCACCAGATGTCGAAGCTGCACTTCTTCATCTGGTAAAAATGGATATGCTCATATTATGAATCTTGAAACAACCAAACACATTGGGATTCACTCAGTATATTGGTTTTTCTTCAGGCTATGAGAGATGTCGGAATGCACCATTTACGACTTCTGCACGAGTTGTGCAAAATTGGCGTTCTCTTTCTTCTTCCAGTTTGGCTTCTTACTGATGTTGCAAGATGGGTCAGCGAGGATGTGACAGTGAGTGTATTTGCCTGGTTTTCTGAGGCCGGTTTTACTGTAGACGTGGCTGTTGACCTTGGCACTGTCCCTAAGTAAGCTGCCTAGTCGGCCTAATCTTGAACCACTATCTTGCCACGGTGTAGGTAAGCAGTCTTGATTTTTCATTTTTTAGATAAAAAGTCCTGGGATGCTTCTGTTACTTCTGTTTATCGATTGCTTCTGTAATTTTGCACACGCCATGGTGGCCTTCACAATTATATCCATGGTTAGTTGTAATCTGTCTTCTGCTGCTTATATTATATTATTATGTATGTATAATAATTAATATAATAGAATTAATTCATAATTATTCGGCTAACTGTAATATCTTATTGATGCCTAAACCCTAAATATATATTCGCTTGTGGCTCTACTACGTTAATCCAAGTTAACTGACTCCTAAGTGTCAATACCACTTTTGTTAAGATTTCACCGTTATCGTATTCGGTTGCTAATGCTACAAAGCGAATTGTTGTCATCACCATGTCATTGATCACATTGAAAAATCCGGTGACGTCAACTAATATTTTTGGTATGAGCATTGCAATATGTGGCGTCCTGCTCTATAACAAGGTAAGTGATCTGGGTTATCTTTACTGTCTCTGAAAAATTTTGCAAGCTGGTCTTCACAAAGAAGGCTGCGACTATTACCGGTATCTGTATGTGCTGCTTTGTTTGTGTTGAGATATATTGAAACAGTAAACAACCATTCGTTACAATTTACAATCCACCGACTGCTCACCTTTAATTCTGTATTTCACCAGCCCTGTCTTCAAGTTTGCTACAACTGCAGCTTAAACTTTCCCATCCACTATTTAATTCTCACGAAATCTTGTCATACACAGGTGAAGTTAGATCAAACGCG
Source organism: Botrylloides violaceus (assembly GCA_030412335.1). NCBI lineage: Eukaryota > Metazoa > Chordata > Ascidiacea > Stolidobranchia > Styelidae > Botrylloides > Botrylloides violaceus. The sequence goes on from JASFYC010000737.1 coordinate 475,893, forward strand.
GAACAAGGAAATCTTACCGACTAGATCTACGACCACTTTGCATCAATTGGCTGGAGACCGATTCTCATCCGTCAAGTTGAACCATAATTCATTATCCACAGCAACGTTACTGCCGATGGAAAACCATACTCCTAACTTACACCAAGCTACACATCGTACCTTCAATAACGAAGCATATCAAAATGACTTGGGTGATCCGCTAAGGATGCATGACTCACATAACGGTCACATACCAAAGCAAAGATATCAGAATGTGTGAAGCCGGCCCCTACCACTAACTACTGTATTAGGTTTTTGCTACTGTAATTGCAACCCGAACATATTCCTGTAGAAGAATAGAGGATTGTAGCTGTAGAACTCCAAATCCGCTTCATCTGGGATTGAGATTTCCAATGATATGTATTTCTGCATTTTTGATATGTGGCGTGTCCTCGCGCTTTCAGCTCCCCGTCCCCAAAATTTTCGTAACGTACTTTCATTTCTCATCTTAGAATTTCAGCAGTGTAAATCATTATGCAAAATCACAGTTGTCTGTCAACTATTTGTAGATAAAATGACATTGACACCAGAAATTTCACGTCCAGTCTCTATTCATTCATCTAGGCTGGATGTCAAATTTGTGGTGACGATATACTGCGTATTTATCTGTGTCTGATCCTTCGTCATTGACCGTGCACTCATCGAACGGGTTTGTGAAATTGAATTATGAAGCATTATTATACTGTGTTATAATACAGATACACATTGTAGGTTTGTAACTTATGATTGGTGCCTTCCACCCATTAGATTTTACGATAGGCTTGCTTAAGGCATGGATTCTGTATGCAACCTGTAATGCGCAGGTTGCCCTGGTAGTGTTGTCGTTTTTTGTTGGTTCTTGCTTAGAATCTGTACTGAAGCAAAGCAAAAGCGGTGCAAGAAGTAGAAACAATAGGTTTACAGTAGTTTTTGCTTATGCTATTCGGTATTCAACTCTTGTAGTTCACGAAACCCTATTATAGATATATATTTATTGCTTATTTTTCGGTAGAAAATTAGTATCCAATGACGTTATTGGTGCAATATTCCAAGAAAATGGCCACTCATAAAAGACTGGAGTTGTTAAAATGGGGTAGAGTAGACTGGAGTTCAGTTTCGAGGCATAAATGTTTTTTTGTGAACTAGGGTTCGACTGATCTGCAACCTCTTCTGACTTAAGGTTGATACAACAAATACTGGTCTCATCGCCTGGCGTTTCAGTCCGTACCCATTGCAGTTCAGGGAGAGTAGTTTTGCTTTAGTCAGTGAGGTGGCGAGCCTCGGGTACGCTCGGGGTTACGTGCCGAGCTCGACTTCATCTGGGCGTCCGGTCTGGTGTTACTGGAAAATGGGGGATGCTACGCCGGAATTACCGATAAATCTCGCGGGAATTTCAGTAAATTAGGCGAAGGCTACGCTATAGACAAACACCTGTAAACTGAAAGTCTGGTATACATAGGCCTATGTTCCAAGGTGTGAGCTTTTAGCAGTAGCACTGGCGACATGGACCAGGATATCCGCATTGTCTCTCTCTCGTGGGGTAAGTAGCCGACATATCAGCGGTCAACTCAAGTACGGCGATATTCTACCATATCATCCGCTAGGGAGCACCCGTTACCCAACTTCTCTTTCGTATTCTCAGCGAGGCGTCGCCTAACCCGCACTCGGGCGTTCCTGCTGCCTTCATCATGAAAGCAGTTGGTTTTTTCATGTGAGCCATTACTCTTACCGGATAGGAAAGGCCCATTAAAGGAGGACAAACTATTCCTAAGATCTGATTGTAAGCTCAAGTAGCGTCGTGAAATTATGCTGTAGGCCTAACTAATCAATTCGCCGCAACCTGACGCTCAGGATAATTTCAACTCTGTACTGTAAGTCTACGGTGCTATGGACGTTACGCAATTGTCAAGTCTGGTGAGTTAGAGATATATTCCGGCATGGAGTATCGATAATCGAAAACCGACAGGGGTTTTCAAAAAGTCTATAGGCTATACCTATAATAAAATTTCTCTGACCACCGGACCGGCTTTAATCATCCCCAGCTTCCGTGAACAAACGGCCATGCTAACATATAGTGCTAGCTTATTCTATATGTAGGCCTACAAGCCAAAGTATAAATTCAGTAGCTAAACGGCAATTACCAAACCATGACCGGATGTTCAGTTGAACTGTTCGACAACATCTGCGTTTTGAAGGGACAAATGCTTCTTACAAAATCGTTTGGCCAACAATAATTTTCTTGTAGGTTTCAAATATTTACAACGCCATATCTTTCAACCGATTCTATATATACTGTTAATGTATAGTTCAATTAAACACTTGATAGAGTTTCTTTATTGTGCCCAATGGATAGTGAGGACAATGGTTTCAACGTTTCTAATATTTGATTTCGCATGATGGAAGTATAATAGCATCTTTATTTTTCTTTACCTTTTCGCCCGCACCGAACTTCAACACCTTTCTAAGCAAACATATTTTCTATTCCACACAATGGACCGACTAATACGTAATGTCATGGAAACTTCGTATGTGTAAAGGCGTGCGTTAGAGCATAGGAACCGATCGCCAACACTGTACAATTGACATTAATAATTGATGACATGGCATATATCCAAGAACGATAGGCCTACTAGGACTGCGTTGAATATGGGGTATGGGTTGATTTATGGCTAAAGTTCAAATTATGTAGGTTACAGGTTCGATATGGCGTCTACGATTAACCTCATTGATAGTTCCCTGTGACGCAATTCAGTCAAAGTATCAATTCGCTACCACTTGCACTTAGTTATTTTCAAAGCGCGCTCATGCAAGTCTCACCGTTTTCGAATATTCGCATGTTGGGATAATGAGCTTTTTATCAGACCCATCAACTTCATGTATATAGGCTATAACATATCACATACAAAATAACTGTACTCAACTATGATGGTGCTAAAGTTAGGAGTAATGGTTGGCCGCTCAATTTATAAAGCTCAACTATAGTGAGTTACTGGACCATTTGATCACTGTGGTTTTGTTACTGAAGAGATATGGAGACGCAATCGCTGATATTTCCTGTTAATGTGCGTACTGTAGCACACGCGTGATTCAACACTTGATCGTACTGAAATTTCACCTGCCGAGAATTATATGCAATCTGCAATGAGAGGAGAACGATATGATTTGAAAACTATAAAGAAATATGCGATGTTGACTAGTGAGTGCAAGTCAGCATGGGCATATGATCATAGGCCTACCACTTAAATATATGTCGAACGCTTTTTTTCAGAAATACAGCCTAGGCCCTAGGGGATATCTGGCAGTCCATCCATGTCTGCCCTGTCCAATTTTGCTATGTCGTTTGTCATAGACCTACTCGTTTGAGAGGCTGAAAACAGAACCTGCTTTCACATGTTCCGCGATCGAGTGAGTCCCAGTAAGAACATCAATTTGTGATTATCAAGGCGTAATGAATATGGAGGCCTATTGGGTGATTTGGGGTTCTGACTTTAAAAAGACACGCTGCGGTATTTTTTGTCAAATGAATCGCGGCTTTCTGTCCGAATTCTCAGAAATCGTATACGTGAATATGTCCAAATTACGATTGGTTCATATCTGAAACAGTAATTCTGAAAAAAAAAATTCATGTCGCATGCGAAAACATCCGCAAAATTTATCCAACTCTGCTGGATGAATAAGCTCTTGTCACGAAGCCCCTTTCGTCACCGACGGTCGTAAACTAGAAGTTACTGCAATTTTACAGCTTCGAATATCCTTAAATCAATTTACTATTTTGAATTTATTACTAAAACCATTATCTATTGAAGCTTGATCTGTAAGGTACCACGGCCAGATATGAGCACACTGCAAATATGAACCAGCAGCTATGCCAACATCTTGCCATAGAACCAGCAGCAAAATTCTAACACGTGTGATTGCCGTTAACGAAAAATGTATCACATGATGGTTAATCGTTATCATTACGCCTGCTTGGAAGGTTGAATAACTTCTAAAGCATACAGTATGCAGTATTTCAAGTATACTCACTTTATTGCTGGTCATCACGCATTGAGCAGTAAGTACCACTTGTCACATGTGCACTTTACCGCCAAGATAATCTTCAAATTCAAAAGAGGCCTTCCAAACCTGAATGCGAACACACACAGGAACGACTCCCATCGACAGGTGGATGACGTCTGATGACTGAAGTGTGAAGCAAGTCCTATTTAAGGAAATAGACGAACAATAGCGCATAATTATGCCCTACTCAGTTCTGTCACTGGACAAACCATTTTGTCCTCTCCCGTTTGCTTATGGTTAAGGCGGTTCCTTTGACAGAGAAGTTGAGCTTTGGTCCGGGTTGGTCTCCTTTTTTCTGCAGCCAGGTGTGAGTGGATGTCTAAACACAGACCGATTTTGTGCGGAATCGCACGCCTTTGACAAACTTTGCTAAGATTTATTAAATAGCATAACCCGTAGAATGCCGGTTCTGTGGGCAAACTCCATCGACTACGTGTCCGCGATGGGCGATTTACGACGCGGTAAGAAACAAGATATCTCATCTATCTTTTGGAATAGATCCTAAAGAAAGGCAAAAGTTCGCGCGCACGTTTCGTGTACATTAACCTTTTCATACCTCAGTTCGCATCTTCTTCAAATGATCCCCCCATCCACGTGTCACGAATGGGTTAGCCATTGTCATACCGTCAACGTAAACCGCCTCTATTAATGATTGTCAGATATTTGCTGTATGCTAGGCGTTGGCCGAATGAAATTGGTATGACGACTAAACACAAAAGGGATTATTTACCTTGGAAAGGAGCGGACACACTTGCCTAGCAAAGGCAAGCCGTGACATCTTCTATTAACTGCGAAGAAAGCGTTACCACTCAACTGCGACATCGATAAGCCTCAAATCGGATATTGACCGTACTATTTGTCCTTCTAACCAATATTTATAGATACGATGGACCTCATTTCTTAATTTTTGTCATCGACCTCGTTTGCTAGTCGTTCAAACCGATGTTCTATATCCTAGCCGTGATGATGACTGGCGTTAGAAGAGATCATATAATTGATAAGTAATTAATGAATTTTTCTACACACAACCCCACTAACTGCCCCATAACAGCGTCAAATACCCGTTGACTATGCCAGTGCTATCGGCAGCGCGGTCTACGCCTATCACGCGACAATATAACGCAATAGGTCAGGCCACATTGTTCCTTCTTTCATGCTCACTGAAGCCTGTTAAACATTAATCCAAGAATATATACCGCCACGATTTGAGAGGCTCTTTACTTGCCTTTCACGAATTGAAAGGATCTTTTCAACATCGATTACGAAATGTCAAGTCATGGTGGATGAGAGTAGAACACCAGGCTTGAATTGAATAGTCGCACCGATATATCTATTACAAAAAGCCTACTCCACGTGTTGGAAAGTTATCTTGCGTAACACACCCATTGACTTTCCCTCTCTGTTTGAGTTTAACTGCTACGGTAACGGTGTATACTCATAGAACGTCTACAATCCCTGAACAGGCTTCGTATGAAATCATTTCTTTATATTTCGTCCACAGCCGGCATTCAAGCGGATTACTTCTGCTATTGGAGAGTGGCGACGCGTGAAGACAAGGGGCGAATGGTTTAGCGTGACGCGATCTCGGCGGTGTGGAGAAATTATACGACGGCTAGGAAAAATCAGTGCTATGTATTAGGTTTACTTACCTTACAAAACGAACACAATGTGGTCCAGTTTATCGGTCCATACTATCTAGTACATTACTGAATCGACTCATCTATAGTTGTCGCTATATGCTGCTGCTGTTTGTCACTCTGCAGTGCGATAAAATATTCAAGTCGTAAACGAAAGGTGGCTTTCGTATGGCGACATGCTGTGAAGTCGACCGATTCATGAGTAGAACTGTGTTACTCATTGAAATGAAAAATAGACCGGGTGTTTGTATTAAAACCGCCTTCATGGTTCTCCGTAGCATACAGTAAGCTTATTGTACTGAGGCCGCTATAAAGCGCGGCCATGTTTTTAGGCAATTCCGTCATATAAGATAGCTATTAGCTAAATTTCTAAATTATGCCCATATATTCCGGGGTTGGGACATCATACTTATTACGAAGATTTGAATAAATGGATTGGTCTCTGTTCGTCAAAGGCGAATTCCGTTGATTTTGGTCACGTGGGGCTGAGTTGAAAGATATCCTGACATATTCCCACTTTTCCAGGTAAACATCTACTAGGACTATAGTCACTGCGGAGTCAAAAATGTTGTAAATGTCTATAACATCTATATCATCCAAATATCGCTTGGAAATTGTAAATGTGTGTGCCACGTCGCTATGTTACGTTTACTTGATGTTTCACCTACTTAGTAAATACAAAGCGTGATTTCAACCGATTTAACCGGTGCCGATAATCGACAAATATGGGAGACCTTTCTCACTAGAGTCAAGCTATCAAGCACACATGTATAGAAGAGATATGCTCGACTCGTCTATATGGCTATGGGACATAAGTAGTTAACAGAGATGTTAGAAGAATCGCTAGCGCCTCCACCTCTATGAACCTTAACTCATTCTCATACTATCCATTATCCTTGAAGTACAGCATCTTAGAAATTTCATGATTTGTATGAGTTGACTAGAAACCCATTTTTCCACGGGACTATCCTGTCAACGACTCTTTATCTATTACCTATAGCATACGATGCCTTGGTAGCGCGGATACGAGACTGTCCTACCATTGCCTTTCCAAGATCTCGTGCTTCGGGAATTGGAAAGTTAGGTTTACATCGATGACGCAGACATATCCTAATTTTCATAAATCATTAGATTGATTATATAATTGATCTCGTTTCATCTTGCCCTTGTCATCGGGCTGGAGAACGTGTATTAGTCTCAGTAAACAGCAACGCGAGTCTCGAGTGCCTCTCCAAAATCGCGGTTCGGTATGAGTGGTACTATAGTACACCACGCGTCCAAAAATATCAGTAACATAAATCCGCATAGGGGCGTCTTAGCTTCTAAAGTTGGATTATAGAGAGTCTCCGAAGACTCTCTATAGTTGAATCATAGAAAGTAATATATTCGATGATTGAATGCTCAAGACTTGTACAAAGTTGGTGAAAGCGGATACACGTTCTCAGCCTGGCATAGTCAGGTCGAAATCTGTTGGTACGTTATCGTAGAGCGTCAAAGAATTCACAAAGGCTATGGAAAAGCCATTACTGTGCTAATCAAGCTGAGAAAATTTGTGCTTGAGTATAGCTTCGTCCATGACCTACAATTTTAGTAGGCCATGCTTCGTCAGAAGCTTAAACCGCTTCCTTCATACAGGCAAACCTATGAGTTATTCGAGGTAATCCGTAATCGCGGGATTCACGACGTCGTTGCGACGGAGAGTGGTGCAATAACGCCTGTCAGTTAACAACCTAATTAGTCATTCTACGCCTGTGCATTCCATAATCAACACCGGCGAGCAGTCAATGGACGTAGGCTACACGATCCAAGCCAACCTCAGTCTCGAGTTGGTGTTTTTCTTGAGTGTTGCAGAGCAGAGGCATAGAGGTGACGTGCGTGACAATGAAACAAGCAATAGTACTGTACAAGTAAACTATAACCTACTATAACTCCACGGCGAAGCAGAAACTTAGGAACTTTGACTGGGAGTATTTTTGCTGCGGGCTAAACCCAAGCCTGTGGTCCTACTTCTACGTAGCCTACAGTAAGTAGTCAATTTTAGACTTTTCACTTCGAGTCCTCCACTGTTACTATAGCTATTCCAGCTCTCATCTCTAATTTTCTATAGTGGAGGTATGCCCTAGGGGACAGGACTTCTACCTATACATATCCCAGCCCTATCTATACATGCTGGCGTGAAGCGTTGAAATTCGTTTGCACACTGTCTGTCATTGACTGGATCTGACCTCACTGCTAACAGTATCAGGTGTACCATTTTTACATCAAAATTTTCTGTTTTGCAGAATTGTACCAGACGATTTATTAAGAAAAAAATGCTAACTACTGCGCTCAGTTGACGAGCAGCGAAACTAGAAGAAAGGAAATGCGAAAAGAAATAAAATAACAACAGCAAAAGGTTGATAGCGTAAAAACAATTGGTTCAAACAAAAAATGGGCAGTTCACCATGAACAATGAACATTACACAAGTAATAAGAAAGCCCCGGCAAACGAGGAACTTCATATAACACACTTGGTAGCAAAAAAAATGCTATGATAATATAGTGTAGAAACCACGTTGTACGCAGGATATTGGCGTGTTGTACGAGATAATTTATCATATAATACGGTCGAAACACTTACGGGTTGTTTTTGTGACTGATAAGGCTGTAAGTGTTGCTGACACAAACGTCATATTCCTTGAGGTTGTGAATTCACAACGTACATAACACTGAGAAGAGTTGACGATGATCAATGTTTCTGCCGTTCACGTGGGTGATTTTACTGCACATCATAGGTCATAGGTCATAGGTCGTCATTGTTGAGATTTATCAAGCTACACACGCTTTTAGCTGTGATTAAGATCGCCTTGTAGCTGGCCCAAAGTGATGCGTCGCGCACGAACTGTTCCGTATGTTCAATAGGCTTATTGATTCGGACCCCACAATGCGAGATCGAGTGTTCGATTTCCGCAACCGCTGCATAGGCATATACAGAAAGCTTTAGAATTCTCTGTCGAGTATACTAGCTACCCTTGCAAAATTGGCACCCTGGTTGAGGTTACTGCATCGGTGCGTTTCATTATCAGTGCCCAACAATGATACATATTCTATATGATAGGTGAGGTGCGACAGAAATTGTTGATTTTTCAAATCATTCATGTAGAAAAATCTTGTGCAATGGATTCGTATCCGAATGTAATGTGAGAATCAAGTTAAGTTAGGGGTAGCAAATTTGAGAAGCAGCACCGAAAACTTCTTACAACCTTAACGCCGGAACAGATCTGTACGCAAGCATCGGTATAATAAGCACATGCTCATTTCTAAGCTAGCACCGTGAATGTTATATGTACTCTTAGCACCTTATACCCAAATATGTAAAGTTTTCTAAGCTATATCTATTGAAAAATTTGCATGTGGCGATGTCTTGCGTTAAATAGGTATTTCAAGAGTCAAAAGAATTGTGTTGCAGGTCTGAAGCATTATGGGTGAAGTCAGGGCAGGCGCACTGAAAGATCTCACCACGATAGCGCCTGTGCTGTAGGATGACGCGTGTCTTGTGTCCCGCGTTCAAGCTCACGTGGCTTTCGTAAAGTCAAAATAAACTTAGCAAAGTCAACATGAACTTCGCAAAGTCGACTTAGACTCGGTGGAATTGACATGCAGCTTGGAATACAGCGGCATCCACGTGTATATGTTGAAATACGCGTGTTCAATATCGTCATAGAATCGTTCGACCCTCACGCCGAACATAACGATCAGCTTAGTATTAGCCTCAGGCCAAGTGACACTAAAGTCAATTATTACTGTGTGTAATGAGGTCACTTTTGCGACACGTAGTGGCAGAACACATTTCAATGCAAGACAATTAGTGCTTTTATGCGGCGGGTCAATGTAGAGGCACGACTCCTATGTTGCGCTTAGCGCGACACACGTTACGCATGGTTGAAATATTTGGAAAATTCATCACAGCGCATCATTATCTAAAAGTCAAACTTGTGCAGTTGGCAATTGAACCAGCAAAGTAAGTTCAAGAATACAAATAGGCTTTGGTAACGTGTCTAGTGATTTCATGGTAAATTAACCGGAACGATAGCAATAGAGCGGGTAGGCGCGAAACGTTTGCATCCACGCGTGATCGGTTGCGTGCCGCGCTCAATTTACGCATCTACCGATAGATAGGGTGTAACCCCTTTAACTAGGTCATCATACTGCATATCATACCGAAAGGATTTGTTCCACGAGAGTTACTAACGCGATGAAAGCATACCAATAAGTTCTTCTACATAACGCGTGTCAGGTAGTTTAAATACGTGTGATAACTGCATGAAAAACATTTTAAAATCCACATACGTGTAACTCTGGCAGTGTACAGCCGTGGAAACCTGTCAGTGAGGTAGTATCTTGGGTATTGAGACATTATGTGGATAGGATAAAACCGATTCATACAGCAACAGCTTTTCTAGTCGTTCTTATCAGCACTGTGAGAGCCATAGGATGAGCGATGGTGAGATTAAATACTGTGGACGGACTAAAAGAGTTCGGTCGGTGTGAATAAATACTTAAAATGAAAAGGAAATAATCGGTAGGACATGATTTCCATGACAGCGAACGACATGAGCGTGGCAAACGGGGCGATTTGCAAATAAATCTACTTTCAGCAACCAGACTGGCGCGGTACAGCAAATTTCCCAAGTGCAAATAACTAAAGGCATTCACCAAGCTCACTCGATTCACTATCAATGAAAACGACCTTTGAGTAACAGATAACAATAACAGCTATAAGGAAAGAATACGTAACAGCTACCGTATGTTCAGATAGTGTCATTCACAAAGTTTGTTTTAAGTGCAGAGTGTTCGGAACGCCAGCACGAGCAGTTGCTTGGCACTCACTCTCGTATAGATCCACAAGCGCCATTGCTGTTGACCTTCATGTACGGCAAAGCGCAATCTTCCCGCTTGAGACCTCTACCGGATATCACGTTTCCATCATCGGATATGGAATCCGGTATGTTGGGATCAGATTGGGTTGTCAAACATAGAAAGGATGTCGTCTTCGCTCGGATCTGTGGTGGCCGACGGACCAAGATAATCGAATAGTTCTAGTGGATCAGTGTTCTCAGGGAGAATCTGGAAGAGATGAAAATATCGATATTGAAAAGCGCTAGATAAGACTGCAGTTCATTTTCACTGCACTACCAAAGCCACCGATGCGGATAAGACTCTAGATGACGTATGGAACGACCGACGCTTTTCCACCAATGGCGCTACCTTGCGCTCGATATGCTTTAGACTTGATTCCGTGCGTGGCCTCCAGTTCGAAGTGGTCGCTAGGCTTTTTCTAGTCGGACACGCCTATTTTCAGGGTCAGCGGTCGTCTTAGTGACGTTCAAAAACTGAAAGTACGGATGCGAGACACGGGAGGGGAGGCGAAATTTGGTTTCTCATGGCCACTAGCACTGCGTATTAATGCTAAGATTTTTGAAATTGTACTAAATGCAATAAAGGCACAAAGCCACTACCGCAGGACCAACGACCAATTTGCTCTCTTGCAACACCATACGGTACGATATCGATTTTGTGTCTAATTGTGCAATGGTCGCTACATTTCCTGATTACAAATAAATCGCGCTATTTTCAAAATCCAAAGGTGGGATAGTCACTAGCCTAAATACCGTCTAGCTTTTGAATTCATTCGCGTCGATACAGGGAAGGTGGCAAACTATATCGCGAATAGACTCGATGACAGATACAACTACATTTTCTCCTACTCACAAAGTATTAACGTAGATAGTATCGACTCAACACCAAGCCTTTCACATTTGTTAAGGGAAACCACAAAGCCAGTATTTATTCTTCGTTCCAGATGAGATGACAAATACCAGCGTCTCCGCCGATAAATGTAACTAAGAGAGAAACTAATGTCCTACGGGTTCCTTGCTGCTTCATATTTGGCGAGTGATTGAGCGAACGCCTCGCCTCTATCAACACAATGGAGGGGAAACTGTACAATGCAAACAACGTAGGCGATGATTATAATAATTTCATATCCCAACGATGAAATCTTTATTAGGCGGCGAAATTGACTGGTTTATTGGACGATGAGTGTCAATCCCATGTATTTAGTGCTATACACTTCAGCGCGACTCTATAGAATAAAACCTAAGCAATACGGGGTAATTCGTCGTCAGTCATTCTCGCATAAAATCTATCACTATGATTATGTTACTGTCGCTATTGACAACGTTTGAGGTCTACTGCATATCCAACGCTGCCTCTTAGTCAGTCCGACAGCCTAGTTGTTGCCGTTTTGAGAATTTATAGCGTTTTCAACTACTTGCAGTAGGTCCTGTAGGCCATTCAATGCTTATACATGCGATCTTGATGGTACAGGTATGTTTCCGGGATCACTATCACAGCCACAACCTTCTGTACTCTCTCGATAGAGACTGCAAGGCCACGGCGGCTGCCAAACAGAAAGGCCCTGAATGCAAATTTTAAAAACTCGGTCGGGAATAGAACCCGTGATCTACCGATCAGAAGACGTGGATAGTCAAACAACTGACCAACTGATCAACAGGATAGTTGAGGGGGTAAGCGACAATGAATTCTGCAATCAGGTTTCTCCACGGACTAAGGTCAGTTTCTCGTGTGTTCTGGTAGAGTGGATGCGGATAATTTGCACTGTACTCAACAACTTACCTCCAACGATGGGATCTTGTCATCGTTCTCACCGATTCCTGTTCCACTAATAACCAAATTCGGATCAAAATTTAAATCAGAACTTGGATTCGTATTGCACGTTGCAGTTGACAATAACGACATTGAATTGTTCGGGCGATTTGTGTTAAAATTTTGTATCGAAGTGTTAGAGTTATTAACCGGTGCTTGTGGCGATAATATGTCCATGGTTGGTGTATTCGGATTTCCTGGGGTTACTGGATTGAGGTTTGACGGCGTGGCGCTGCTTCGTATTCTTTGTTCCGTGTGCTGCTGTTGCGTTAACGAGACTGGCGATTGAATACTTTGTCCGTTGCTGCTAACTTGCCGCAACAGCGGGTTTGACGGCGGGCGATGATTGCCAAGCGGAATCTAAAATGCATAATGATTGTTCAAAACAAATCTCCCAGCCGATATTTATAAAACTCATGGAGATGAGGCGTGCAACAAACAACAAACAACGAAAGCAAAAACCAAGTACGGTTCATTCCGATGTGGCCACCCAATACTGTAAAGTGGACAGACGGCAGAAGATCGTTCAAGGATAGCCTGCATTCCAAAATCGATGGCGAAAACAAGTAGTTTGTCGAACGTGAGCATAGGCCTACGTGACCGGACCATCCTTTAACAGCAGGGTAGGCGATGGCTCAAGTGTCTAGACTAACAACTAGCTGTACAAAAAGACGTTACCCAGGATCGAATCGAATTTGAACTGGTCACATGACAGCATGTGCCATAGAAATTGGATAACATAGGATATTATCGACTCAACAATATATTTTATACAGGCGTATGGGCAGGAAAGCTGAAGAGAGCGCAGTCAAATACTAACTGTAAACATATGAATTTGTATAACCACCTACTTACGTTAGGAGTGGGTGGATTTGTAGCCACGTTGGGGTCTGACGTTCTCGCCGGATTTAAAGTCTTTGTGATAGTGACCATGTCATCCGCAGCGATGTTGTCAAGAGATAGAGGATTGGCACGATGTATCATCGAGTTTTGCGTTGCGGGGTTCATATTCGACATGTTCTTAGGAGTAGGGTGAGGTCCTGGTCGTCCCATAGGGATCATAGGACCGTTTACTGGTAGTCCTGGCGTTTGGGTCAGACTTCGACTCATACCGTTACCGCCGTTGTGATATCCGCAACCGCCTGGAATACCTGCGAATGAATAGCATGACGAGTGATAAAATTAGAATCACTGCAGACGAATGCATGCCTAGCTAGGCTGTGATACCTTTTGCAAGACCGCTAGATGTCAGTGAAGTGCGGAATTATATGCGAACGACCAACATGGAGGTGAAAAGGTGAATTAGGATTTAAAACCATTTGTAGGAATTTGCATTCAAAAATTCTTGCTCAATAGTCATGCAAGCTACTAATCTGTCACGAGGAAATTCACATTTCATCTATTCCATAGTAATCATAATCTGATGTAGGCTACTAGTCACCGATATTCCGATATAAAATCAATTCAAAACGTACCTGATCCTGGCATATCGGGTGTCATAGTAAGCCTTGTGGTGGGCGGAAGCGGCTTCATTTGAGGCACATAACTCCCAGGACTTGGGAGATTACTGAACATGGTAGCTGGTGACATCCCGGTACTTCGCATACGTTTTCCTAAGAAACGAATATTAGGAATATTAAATATTTATGCCTGATTTCGTAATACATTTGAGAAAGTTTATGCTGACAGCGTGCGAGGTGAGCATAACGAGTACGGTGTACGTCAGGCACTCGGGAGTGATGGATCATATAATATACTACAAATATACTATACTGCTGACGCACGCCTCGCTCGCGTTGATCTCTTGTCAGCACAAACAGATTTTTGGATGGATAAACTAGGAATTGAATATGATGTAGGCGGATGCCTATACTGAATAAACATGAACTCACTCGCAGGCCCATCATCGTCAACACCGTAACCTTTCATAACGATAGGTCTCCAGTTGCATTCGTTATCGATGATAACCTCCATGTCGTCAGGATGTGCTTTTCTTAAGATGCTCCAGATGTACTGGTCAACCTCTAAACCTTCCAAAAGCGCAGTTTTCCTGAAAGTATACAAGTCTTGTCAGGACTATACAGCCAACAACACACGCAAACTCCGTAGTCCCCTATATTACTAAGTTGTGCCAATACTATATACGTTTGAAGTCTTGGAGTACGGTGCTCGCCACTGTTAAGGCAGAGATGGAGGATCGCTAAGACTGAGAATGAAGGCCATGTTTCATACACACGGGTTCAAACTAGAAAATCGGAGACTGAAACTCAATCCCATCCCATTAGGGCAGCTTTAGCACTTTAAATGTGCGAGTCAGTCTAATCTAGAACAAAACAAGCAAAACATACCGGCATATTGGGCAGCACCAAGTTCTGTGATCCGAATTCAACTGTAAATAGGCTTCCAGGTCGAAACACTAAAAAATGCAATAGAAATTAGCTTTGGATAAACAACATTAAGATATACAGTAACACGTAAGTTCCCGCAGCACACCATCGAAGCCACGCTCCAAATTTTTCTAGTAAGCACAGAACTCAAAGATTATAACTCGAGCTCGTGCCCACTTCTGCATATTTCTCCCTTCGTACCGTCCGTTAGTTGGGTTGCGTGACCACAAAACACATATAGCCTACTGTAAACGAGGGAATATATTATCGGAAGCGATACATATCAGATAGCAACTGGCTGCCAGATAGCAAACTCAAGGAAGAACATGTATGGTCTGTCAGTCTCTCATGGCAAGAAGAAGAAGAAGCCCATGGACGATTCATCATGCGCATATCTGCGCCCTATCAAACAAGCCAACAGCGTAAAGCGACCTAACTCTAATGTAATTAGACCGTGGCAAGAAAGAACTTCGTAAAAAAATAAAAGACATTATTATCAACAGCAAGGCGAAATGATTTTATCGATCGGTAACCTGAAGACAAAGTACAAACCGCATATATATTTATGCGCGAAAATCGATCGCATCGCCCTCGCGCCATTTGGAAAAGAACTGAATCGTCCGGATAAATCACACATCAAATGTGTTCTCGTGTAATAAAACTCTTGAGGGTCGGGGCCAAGCGTATCTACGAAAGACTGCGAGCAACGAGCTATCAATTATTTACGTGATGCCTTCCAAGAAGAAATACTTAACCCGTCCGTATTTTCCTACACCGGCCAATACATTGATTACTTTTGAAAAACTCCATCAGCACATACGACAGTATGATGACAATGAACATGGACTCTGCTATAGTACTTAAGATAATGTTGGATCAGATTCGTTAGTATGATATCCTCCAAGGGACTTGTCATACCATGCTGAAAACAAGCTCAAATGTACCGAAATAACGAGATGCATTAAGTCCGTCGTGTGTTTTTTTTTTACAAAATTGTACCATAGTATCATATAGATGGTTAAATCAGCTTGAACAAGGTTTATTCAGAGTAGCGGGTGTTGGCTCCTGATATTCAAATAAACAAAGAGGTTGTTACGTTACGCCCTGATCGATGTGATCAATCCATGAAAATTGGACGTGTAAAAGCTTGTTTTATTTAGCCTAAATCGCCGATATAACACAAATAACGTGAGATTAATGCGCGCGAAATTGCGAGACCATTGTTCCTAAAATACGGTCAGGTGTGTTCATTAATTTGGTGTGTCTGCTTCAATGATAACTTAGATTCTAATCATTAGATCACACCGCATTTCTAAAACCCACGATTGTTATTTAATTAACAAGCAATTCGCGATTAAGGAGAGAAACTCAATGGCTAATTCCTAGATCAGACAATGAAGACCTTAGGCAAAGCCCTAAGCGTTGAAATACTTGTAAATATTATTACGTATTATATTACGTATATCCATGCGCTGCTGTGGCAGGTTGCTAACGGGTTCACCAAGAGCCGGATGTTACGATAGATGGATGTACTGGTGCGGCTTGAAAACTCTCCGGCCACGCGTGGTCCCCACAAAAGGCCTTAAGAACTTGCCACAGAAAGGTCATCCATTTATTTGACCTATTAATGTAGTGTGCTTCTCTACTGCCCAATTAGTTTAAGTCCATAATAAACATTCACCTGTATATGTTTGCATTCACTGCCTCTTGCAGGTAAGTTGATTCTTTTGTAGGTAATCGGACACCGTAATGAAACTACAGTCGAGCTCTCGTCGTCCATATTGGGACCATTTTCACCAGGACTGCCTACGAGGGACCGAGGAACACTGTTGACAAGACGTTGATGGAAGAGACGTTTTACTGCAAAGAAAAAAGTCGAGTTTAGCGTTGCTCCTTGCATGCATATTTGCATGGCCACAGCGTACCACCCGCATATCGTACAGGCATCCATACCGCGATCTCACGCACTCAATTCGACTAACAGACTCAGTGATTATGAGAGGAGTTCCTTGATCTATGACGTTCACACAAGGGATGTGCGACTGAGAGACAAATGAGCGACATGTCTGTCTCCAATTGATAAGTGTCGGTCGGTACATTGCTAAACGGCAAACTGGCAAACGCAGGGTGTCCCACGCCGAGTTTCTAAGCCAGTAGCATACAGGCTAAATGCAAATCAGGCCTACAAGTTACCGTGATTACATAAAACATGATATTCTACCTACAACATAACGTACTCGTCGCTGTATTAACTATTGGCTCGGTATTTCTACGAATCAAAGCCGGCTTCATTCCTATTATGCATTAAGTAATCATTCAAAGGCTCATAACATTCCTGGAACTGCTTCACAGCAACTATTTCACAAACCAATCACGACTGTCGAAATAGGACATTACAAGTATTTCTCTTAAAAAGTGCTGCGAAATGCCGCGCGACTAATTTCAGTCCTATATTTCCGCCTTATCAATACGCCAACGAACGATTTCACGACGGCTGAGGGAACGTCCATAACCAGCTGTGAAATGTAATGACTATTACAAATTTTTAACTTATGCCTTCGTGGTGCTTAGTAAAATTATACATGTTATGCAATATTTTAGGCTGAAATTATCAAGACTATGGCAGTTGCATGAATAAAATATACAGTGCGGCAACAATGGCGTCTATTCAGATTTCAGAGACCTGGTCTTTCTCAAGTAAGCGGCCACGAAGGGATCGGTGCCTCGATGCGACGCCATTGTGAGGCTGTGCCCTTGGCGTGAACTTCAGTCATAGTGGGAACCGCCTTCTCTGTTTGATGCAAATCGCTTTAGACATAGTCAACATAGGGTTTCAAAACTATGTCCAGGTCTTCACCTCACTGTAGCAGAACCAAACACTTTCACGTGTTACGCAGTATAAGAAACTCTAGCTTTTTTTACATTTGCCAGACAATATATTAACCGGTGATATATTGACAAATGGAAACAGCATCCTACAGGAGGGTCTACAATAGACTACAGTGAATTGTACAGCATATGACTGGCCGGTGGCTTTACGCTGGACGGCAATCTTGTAACAACCACCCTCATTTACGTGAGCTTACAGGAGATGCGTGGCTGGGAAAATCTTGCCTTTACAAATGCATCCAAGCGTATGGTGTAACCAGGCAGACTGTGCAAGTAGATGCTGTCCTGAGCAATTTAGTGTGCTCTGCAGACCCAACAGTTATCATTCTATCACCGGGAGCTGAGTAATCTACCGATTCATCCCATGCAGCAGCATATTCAAGGTGGTTGCACTCATTGCATTGGAAGCACAAACACATGCCTTTGAACATGCACAGGTTACCTCAAGCATATGGTTGATGAACGGGTGGTTTGTTATATACTTAACTTATTCATTGCAATTGCACTTGTTTCTTAGAATCTACAATCAAGCGAAATACGTTTTAAACCCCTAACAACCAAACATAGCTGAAATATTTTACATATTAACTGATGGCAAAGTGTGAACTACTGCAGATAATTAAAGTTTTATTGGATAGAAATTTACCGCATCCATGCACAACACCGGTCGATGCAACGCCATTCACTGACGTAGTAAATTTTAGAGACTATAGTGACATTACAGCTGTCTTAATCTTGTCATTAGCTATTGTAGATGGTGTAATTTACCAAATTAAATCTTAGTTTGGCACAGATTTCAAACATTGCATGCATGACTTGACGATTAGTCACTGATAAAGGGGAGATATGTCTCATCATCGTACTGTATACACAACAAGAGCGACCGCAAAGACCGAAGAACAAAACCATAGTGAGCATTTTACAGATGGCGTTTCGGATTTGGAATAAGAAAATCTTTCAAATATTAATGAGAGAGTCACAACGAACCATTGTTAGTATTTTATAAGTAACTATAACCCGTTTGTAACGGAATGGAAGCCGCAAAAAGCAAAACCCAACACGCTGTGTGTGCAACTGCGCATATCTCAATTGACAATCACTGAAAATGTCACACAATAAAGGTTAGCCGTCGGTCAATGATATGCAGCAAAACGCGTCATTACTGATGATATCTTATCACTTACGACCATCAAACGGTAAGTAATAAAACATAAGAAATTGCAACAATTGATGATAACAATATCAAAGCAGAAATGTGTGATATAAATCTCATATATTTGATAGCAACTACTAACTGCATGCAGACACGCGTGTCTATCGCAGTCTTTTACAGCCGATATTACCCTGCATATCTATTTCGTAAGCAGAATGATATTGATCTTCCTATATCACACGATCGTAGGCTCTTACAAAGTTTATTGTGCCGCGATAATTTAGTTTCGCATCAGCCGCGATGACGTCAGAAAGTCAATTTAGTAACTTGTTAAAATGTGCAGCCTTGACGTATGTTATGTCTTGCACGCGGAGATGGTTTAACAATGACCATGGCACAACGATGCCCGATACAAAAGAGTTCACGCCTGTTACTTTACGTAGTAGACTGTATTCCGAAGACACATAGAACGGGGCTGTCCTTAGGGCTAAACTCAGTAGAACAAGTTAAACAAGATGTGTAATTGGATCCAGATTTGGAATAGGCTATGCCCAAAGCCTGCCAATCACGCAACAAACAACTGCACTGTACATTTGATATGACAACTTACTTTTTGTGATCGAACCAGCAGCTGGTAACATTCGTTTAGTGAGTAATCCCATCAGGACTGATTTGACGTTGGGACGGTGGACGAGTTGTAGAACGAAGAAGTGCGACTGCAAAAATAGACATCATTGAGTCAAAACAACAAGCTACGGCACGACGCAATACAACAGTGAAGTTATGTTATTTGATCGCTTGAATCCTACTCTCAAGGGATTGGCATTAGTTTACCCTGTTTGCTGTCGCAAACCGGGATTCGTAACATCAGCGCCAACAGTTGTGGCAAATAGTATATTCTCGCACACGATTCGCGACAGATTAAAGGCGACAGCATTGCGATCAATCAAGATACAGTACGCCATGAGGGAATCCACGGACGCAGTTCAACTGCTGTTCTCGCGTAGATGCGATGCAAAATGTCCAATTGATTAGTCGATTTATTAGACGTAGACCATAGACATATGCGTCTGTTGGAAACGGACTTAATGAAGGAATGAACTCATTGCGCTGTAGGAGCGGTATTCAAAACAAGATCGATACAGGGCTATCATTAATTAATCAATAGTAAACACATAAGTCGCTGGCGATACAGAGAAAATCATGTGCTATGTAAGGTAACTCATGCATTCCAATTACATTGAAAGTCATTTCCCAATGTGTTAGAAGGTTGGGAACACACGGCAGTAACATACCGACAAATTCATACCATGTCAATGACAGTACAGATTACAAATGAAAGTATCGCATCACACACAGATTGAAAGTAGTGCCTAACTAATGGGAACTTATTTCGCAGGTTTTCAGAGAACCGCCCTTATTACACCCAAATATACTCTATAACAGACGGCTGTAGAGTACTGTTGAGTTGAAAATATTTCAGGGATTCCGTCTCAAGACTTTGCAGCGAATTACTGCGGATATGGAAATGACTGACTGAACGTATGCGTTCGCGTATTATGAATAGGAACGCGTAGTGTAGTGTCGGTGTTTGCGTAAGCAAAACATAACTATACTATACTGTACACATTGAAGGGAGTTTTTTGAATTATATCGAGTTATCACTGGAAATATCGTTTTCATTATCCTAATGCTAGAGCAGGAACCCCATATTTATACAGGCCTGTATAATTGGTATTCGGTGACATGATGATTGCACGAAAGAAAATTCTTGGGGTTAAATGAGGGGAGGGCATATGCGGCCGCGGCCTGCGAAGTTATTCTATTCAAACAAGCCAGTTTTCATCGTTTGGTCAATGATGTCATCAAGCTGGGGAGATACGCACGGTGACGTCATCGAACTGGTGTAGGCGTAGAGTGGGAAAGTCAAAACTCCTATCCTCGATCCTCCACAGCTATATAGTGTGGTCATTCCCGATGTTTACATGAATATACTGCTATACGTTTCACATGCATGATTACTGAGATAACGAAGAGAGAGCAGAGCGTGTACTTACACAGCAACAAGTAGAAACTTCAATATCGATCTCATTTCTTCCGCCTTTACAAACGTCTCGCAGATACAAAGGTTTGCATGGATTTCTTGATATTTGCATCTTCGTACCATTCACCGTTACCTATCAAACAATTAACATGATTTGGTTACAATAAATCTAGTAAGATATATCGCATTCGGCCAATCTGCCTTTTAGCAGTCTCAGCCGTGACTCAAAGACGACGTCCAAGTTCAAAAGACTTCACAAAATCTTTGAGCTATGTAAAATAGGAGCGTTTGATTTCTCGCCAAGTCCACAGTTCAATCATACTCAATGCGGTTTTGATTAACTAATCATATCGCGCCACGGATTATTTTTAAACACAAGAGACGGCACTCAAGTCACGTAAGAAAATATACCAAAAGGTAGAATTTGCTGGTAAAAAACCGCATTATGCCAAAAACGCTCACGAAATGAGGAGTTAAACGATATCGTGACTAAACAACCAGTACCACATTAAAATCATCTACTTTTACCCGTCGAGCTATGCAGTGGCACGCTAACACGTTAACGAAACTGTTCTGAAGATCATCCTGATAAAGATGGAAAAATTACGCGCTGGAGCACCGCATTTCAAACTTTGTACCGCGAAATTAAAAACATACGTTTCAAAGGTATTCAAACACTAAAATGGCTCAGGCGATAATGGTCCCAAACACCATTTTATTTCATAAAGATAATACTGAAGTGTAACCGCTACGATGATGGATAGCGATTCAAAGGGCTGAACAAAGCAAGTTATTTTGTACCGGGTTTCAAATTTAGAAACATATAGCAGATCCGGAATAATCAGAGCAAACATAACATTCAAATCCGATTCGGTAATTGTGTTTCTACCGGGCAGATGATAACTGGTTAGCAACCGCATATAATCCTTAGTTCCTTGACGGTTTAAACCCAGATTAAGAATTCAAATTGAATTCATGTGTGAACTCAATATAGATCACAACGACATTCGCTGGCGTATGGTGCGTTAACAAATGAATTTTCGTGACTGTTCGCAAAAGAGCTCGGTGAACACCTCCATCGCTCCTTGGCCATGCACGCTCAAGATAATGTGTTGCGTTGTACATTCGTATGTTCACTATTACAATCCGCATAGGAAGCTTATTCGATCGTAGCAAATCGTATTTCCCGGTAAAGTGAGACTAGAACGTTGACACGTTACCAATTCGATACAGGTTCGTACAACCCGTCACTTGCTACATGAATATAACTGACATTTGATTCTCCAAACGCAACAAACACAACGGCATTCCTTCGCATAGGAGAGGCAGGCAGTGAAAAGCAATTTTCTCTGAACTAATGTAACTCAACTGCGCATCCGGTTTTTTTCGTGTCTGCTAAAAGGTTGTTAATTATGCTTCAAGCTACGCCTTGACACAACCTGACGAAGCCTGTAACCTTTTACGTAAGTCGTGACCATAATCTAATACCTGAGATGACAGACGAAAGTCAGCTTACGATTAGATCACGCATCGTGGCGAAGCTTGAGATTTCACTCGGTTTGGGCGATAATTACATCAAATGGTATCCCTGAATACGTACTAACTAGAGCTCATTATCGCATCTGGGTCAGGGTCGCCATTACGGCATGCAGCCTACTCGTGCTCATACCAAAGCCTTCGTGGGTCAAGTGTGATCCATCTCACAAGTAGGCTATAAGTGCTTTAGGCACTGGGCCATAGCGACCCAAAAACGGATACGGAAATATACGCGGGTTGTTCCCGACGATAAACCAGCCTGAGATGCCAGTGTTCTAAAGGCGACTCGGGCGCATCTCCACAGTGTTCAAGCGTTGATGAGGTTTTCCAACGCAACAACAAACATAGCGCTGCATAAAAATACTATCAAATTTCAATACTGTGCCGTGGCAAAGCGCCTCATATTTCTGATGTTGATTTACAAATAGTTGCTTACAGGTAACGCAGAAAATTAAGAATCTACATTTCCTTTCCTTGGCCAGTCGAATTGACCAAATTTCTTTTATTACTGCTTTTCTTACCTGTACAGATTGAGGCCAATTAGTGTACTGCATCTTGTCGTCATGGTGATAACACTTGAACTCAAGCTCCAGATCGGGTCTAAACAAAGTAACATGATAGTATGCCAATGACGACTATACCGTATATTCATCTTGATAACAACGAGAACGATTCACAGTCTTTGCATGTCATATAGTGGAATGCATGAGTGGTCTCAATGACAAGTCGCTCTTTGTCCTTGATCCCATGAGAGAAGGCATTTAACTGAATATTTGTTATCACACGAGCGAAGCTTACTATGACAAAGAATTAGTATCATACTTGGCCAGCCACATCAATTGTACTGCGTGATTCAGAAAGCATGTAAAATGAACACGGATATGATCCCAACGCCAAAAATACCTGACCTCATATGCCAATAGATGAGTAGCTCATATAAAGAGGAATTAGCATAACATGGCTGTACTAACCTCCATATTAATGTATGGTATGCCGTTGCACGTAGTTGGAAGGCTTTCGTGCTGAGTGATCTGTTATGTTCTAATCGAAACGGTTGCAACACTACTCCATCTCGTACCGGAAACGTCATTCGCATTTCGGCGATTTCATTGTCTGAAAGTGCATTTGTCATGATCAATATTTTTCTCAATGAAAACGTCATGGTTTTGGCTTAAAACAAACACACAAACCCCACACACCCCAATTCGCACTAATCAAATTATGACTGCAATGATTTCGCTCATCTTTGGTGTATTCTATCCAAAAGGTACTGTGATAGCTCAGAGCCCAGTAGATAATTTTAGTTTTCTCTAGATTTATTCATTAAACCCGCCTAGGTGCTTAACCTTCCAAGGCAGGGAGGTTAGAGGTTGGTTTGTATGGTGCTACAAGCGTCTGTGTGTCCAAGACCTTTGAGTTGTAATCACTAGGCAATAAAAATTTCAGCAAATATTGGAAATGTCATCACACATAGCTGTTCTAATTTTAGCAGTGATCTGTTCCTACATCTCGCAATTACATTAATTGACTCAACACGAAATTTATCTTTCCAATCCGTTGCATTGACGGCGGTTGTCAATGCGTCTGTGAGAGCACTTTGAAATTTAGAAGTACCAGTACTCTTACGTCGGCGTGTTACCGGTACTGCGAGAGTAGGCTACGTGTGAACGTGAAGGTTACGTGACTCTGGACATAGCATTAGCAACAGGCAAATGAACAAATGGCGAAAAATTGATTCAATATGTACGACTCCAACCCCAGAATATCACTTTTCGTCGTTGCGGTGAAGGTAAGTGGCCTGCTGTGAACAGAAAATTTCTAGTTTGAAACCTTGTTTGACTTACTTGGTGTTTGCGGGTCAAGTGGTTGCATTGGTCCGTGATTTGGAATAATCGGTTTGACATCAATAGGCATTGGTGGTTTTACATCTGGTCCCGGGAAAGGGGGTACATTATGTGCGCTACCAGGTGTAATGGGAGGTGTCGGGTTACCAGGCATCGGATCAGGAGGTTGATGTTGATGAGGTCCCCGACTCTAAAAAGAGAAATGTATGTCATCAATGTTGTAATCGCACACTAAACCACATTGTAATCATTACCATAGATCCGTAAAACGCTGGTCTCGGTGAACTGAATCCCATCGCTTTAGGCGGATGAGGCGGTCCATTGGTGGCTAACGCTGACTGTGCGTTATAATACGGTGAAACACTGCCGGTTGATGATACGGACGGATAAATGTCAGGTCCGGGTGTCGCTGTAAGTACCGGTCCTGGCGTCGGTACTCGTGGAGTAAATCCATTGGGAGGCGGCGGCGGATGACCAGACATTGAAGGCGGTTTAAACTGAGTTGATGGTGGAGCATCGTACGGTGACGTTGGACAGTAAGAATTCTGAAAAGAAACATTACCGTACATGAAGTGTTGCCGGACGAAAGCGGTGTGATAGTAGGCCTAGGTGGGGTAGGTTCCTTTCTCGGCACTCGGCGTAACATAAATGGCGATACAACACAGCTCTCAACTTCAACACGTAATACACGGTTACGGGTGAGGCTATCGCAAAAACGCCTACCGCTGGCTATTTCAAATCTCAGGGTAGGATATAAACAACCTGATGGTGGATGTGTGTAGTGGCGCCGGGTTTGACATCTGAAGTCAGATCCTATTTCCTTGGATGGCCAATTGGCCATTCACGAATTGAAATGTCGAGGTAGTAGTAGAATTAAGGCGTAATTCCATATAGTCTTCCATCTACAATTCTTTTTCCTTACTAATGCGATCGATATTCACCACGCGAGCCTTAGGTTCAGCAGAAATCACACATGAAGAGAAAGAATGATAATTGTTTCCCAAGTATTGACAAGTCACGCATGGTAGCCAGCAACATCAGGAATGGAAAATTACAGACACACTTTACCGAAAACCCCGCCAAGATTGTTCGAAGATGCACCATCTCTATCATTTACCGCTGTAGATTGAAATCCATTAATATTTATAAGGGATCATTCGTGTCGCTCATGCTTTATCCTCTTTGGTATTCGAATGAGTTTTTTTTCGCCTCGTACCAACATTTTTGTCCATACGAGGACATCATCGACAGAAAATCGATTTCAAATCAGGCTAATACAATACCTCTCATCTGTGATACGCTATTGAATATGTTTTTGTGCTGTGCGCTTTGATACAAGAAGATTAAAAAAATCAACCGCCGATATCTTTGGTATTTTTCACATGTGCCCTGTAGGCTTTAGAGTCGACGTAATTTCAGTAAAAAATATCGAATACCATATCTAATGAGTCATTCAGTTGCTCGTTGGTGTTGGCGTTGTGTAATAGGAGCATCATTTTAATCAATCCGTAATGGTAGGCAGTAATAAACCACGGGCCAGATCGCAAATAGCGCGTTGCAAACACAGTGATAAAATAATTCACTTCAGTCACGCGTTTGTGATCGGTAGGAATTCTCTTCCTTTAACCAGAGCAATCGTTTCAGTCTTTTATTACGATTTCAAGAGATTTTGTTTGTCTGGAAGTATTCAAGCAAAAGGCTTTCTTGTCATCGACTTACCACGTCGAATAGAATATCTGCTTTTGAGTGGCTTATACATTTCCTAGATATAGAAAGGTAGTATACCCTTTTCTTTAAAAGCATTTACAAAGCTTATACACACGATGTAGTACTAGTACAGCCCGTGTGGACAATAGAATCGATGCGTACATTAAATATGGACCGTGTCACACGAAACAATACTAAGCAAACGACAATTCAAAATCGACTTTTATCGAAGTGGCCTTCCCTCACAGTAAGAAATTTCACAAGTCAAAATGTAACCGTGAAGTTGTTGCCAAAGTACACCGTGTTAATCAAACGATAATAATAAATGTTACAACAGACAGCCTATAGCCTCAAAACAAAAAGAAACTGAGAATGAAGGCCTATACACTAAGACACTACTAGCATATTGTTATGCCTGTAATAGAAATTAGTATTTGAGTAATGACTGTAATGATTTGATTATATAAGTACAGAATTAAAACACTTTATGCAATAACTGAAATTGACCAAGACATCTTCAACATAAATATATACAAAAGTAATGATTTGGCCAACAGCGCAAGGACGAACGTCTGGCGTTAAATATCTGCAGTTGAATATTGCCAATAACTCGGATAAGCACGCGTCTGTCACGAATCATCGATTAAACGTTGCTGTTTGATAAATTTGAACGTTTACGACACGTCTTTCAACATTCAAATTACATCATTCAAAAGAATATATTAATTTAATCAGGATATCATCAACAGAAATGCAACTTATGTACTGACTGGACGCTAGTCCATAAGCACCATTCACACACAATCGTATATGGTCGTATTAATTGTGCAATTGACGAATTAGCATTGATACCGTCGCGAGTAGCGTATTTTGCGATGCGACAATTATTACACAGTAGGCTCTTTTACATTGTACAAAAGTTTGGATATCACGCCACACTTGTAACATTAATATCACGTAAATAGCAGAGGGAGACATGGGGTATGGTCTAATTTAAAATTTACCATGATGTCACTGGTCATCGTTAAAACGGTATTCACGATTTTAACATTCGCGTTCGCTTTTAACTTCATGGAAACTAACCTTAAAACTGCGGGGTGCAATGTGTCATTGTCAACAGAGTAGCTGATTATTTCAAAGAAAGTTTTACTGTTAATGCTTTTCGGAAAGACAAAGTCGTACTCACTCTACCATAAGGTACAACATTACAGCAAACTTGAAGCTATTTTATAGCCCAAAAAAATTCGCTATAACCTTGTACCGTTTGAAAGCCGCGAAATCGGTACCGCGACATTTTGCGGGTCAACGAGCGGTGAAGATACGGCCAATGCGATAAGACACTTGAAACCACCGCTTTAAACAGCTTTACATAGGCACACGACCACATTAGCGAAGGCAAGCCGCCCTATACAATACAATGTATTGTCTGATCAGCCGTTGGTTAAATTGACATCTTACCTTAAAAGTATAATACCTGACACATGTAGCCATTATGTAAAGCTCCACAGAGAGGTAAGCACCGTAGTTTGCATTGTGAATAAACTATCACTGTAGCTATACTTTAGAAGATTGTTTCTAGTGGGGGTTTCTAATTAGGGATAGTGTTACCTCTCCTTGTATCAGTTAGTGCTAAAAGCAAAAAAGTAGAAGATCTGAAACGTGTTGTAATGATACTGCCTTACGACTTTCTGATTAAGTACAATCAATTCTATTGTAAACACTATTGTCTTACCGAATTGGATCTGAAGGCTGGTCTGAATTGAGGAGTCATGTATCCACCCATTCCATGATTGGGAGGCGGTGCGGCTGGTGGGTTTGTGTGATGTGGTCCCGTTCCCATGTTCTTACCGACTGGACCGTACTGTCCGTACATGCCGTGTCGCATTGATGGTCGACCTGGCCCTGGGCCCATTCCATCCATAGGAAGACTGGGATCTCTTGGTACAGGTCCTGGCGGGCCGTTGCGCGCAGTGGGATCCATTGGATGCATCACTCCCCCGCTGTGTTGCCCCATCTGAAGTAATAATAGAT
The DNA here is from genome assembly GCA_030412335.1 of Botrylloides violaceus. Lineage (NCBI taxonomy): Eukaryota > Metazoa > Chordata > Ascidiacea > Stolidobranchia > Styelidae > Botrylloides > Botrylloides violaceus. The sequence continues at coordinate 503,906 of JASFYC010000737.1, forward strand.
ACAGAGTCAATAAATGTCCGGGTTGGTATATTATATATCAGTACAATTATGAGTATCGTCGGTTGAAGGCGCCACGCATCGCAGTAATAAATAAACTGTGCGATATTGGTAGCAAGAAAAATCAGTTCACGTCATAATTTCAAACCTATCCCTGTGGTTTCGACGCGATTGCTCGAGTGGTCACCGCCCAATGAGATTCCACTTAGCAGGTGAAGACACTTTTATTATCACCCATCTACATTAATACTGTCCTCTGTCAGAATATTTCGTCATAGCGAAGAAAAAACGCATCCGAATCGCACACTCCATAGACCTCCGCACAAGAAAAAAAGGAAGGTATGATACTACAAATTGAACCAGTTTCTAAAACTTTTGAAGTTAAAATGTAACACTTCAAAATTAATAGACCTTGCAAAAGACACTATAATTCAGGAAGCACGACTAGCTACATGAGGAATGTGGAATTGAAAGGGAAAAAAATCATTATACTGCTCGTAATCATTTTCGCGTGTCACTAAACTCTACACACGACGGGAGAAAAATTTCACTCACCCCCAGTACATAACGAGTTCACATTTAACCTCAAAACCAACACTTAGGCTTCCATTGCGTCGATGAAAACTGGATATTTTCGCATATCACTCACTAAACACGGAATTTTCAAAGTTCACCCCGATAAGTTGTACTAATGCACCGCGCAATAGAATAGAATACCGTGCTTCTGTCTGAAAGGCGGGAAACAGTGCTAGGCTACATTGTGGCAACCGAATCTATTCGGGGCTTAGCCACGTTATAACGTGACCATTAATGACGAAACTACGCAAAATGTTTAACCACAGCATATTGGGTCAATTTTACCTCCCGAGCAACACACGACAGTCTAAACAAAGGATCGTAGCCGTAAGAGGCGGTTGTGTACATTTAACTAGGAGTAAAAACTGTGGGCCCAATGAAGTTTTGTGCAGTAGTCAGAACGAAGAACTTTCCTTAGAATTCTCTAGTTAAGCTGGCCATAATCTGCAAAAATGACTGTCGTCGCTACCAGCGCTACGGTTGACCGGCCATTCAAAACGGTACTAAATCGTCACCTAACGAATGTATATTTTTGGCTGCTATCATACCATAACGGTTTTAGATTAAAGATATCGCCGATATTGAAGTGAATATCCCTTCTTTGAAGGATGATGTTGAATACACAAACGGCCGGAGCGCTAACATGATATGATGGGATCACTTGAGTAGTTTTTATCGCAATTTCTTGCGAAAACTCGCTTACACGAAGATCTCGCGTCAATGAAGGAGGTTTTGCGTTATAAGGCGCTCGATATAGAAGATCAGCAACTAATCAGCAGACAATCACACGAGGCAATCACAGCTTCGGATGCTATAAGATGCAACACCCTGCAATCGCCACGGATGCCTCGAATATGAGTATATTGGTTAAAACAACTTTGGCTCATAATGTAGAGATTTTTGTGCTGATTTCGGCAATATACATCATTCGCCTCAAAGCCGCATAATTACCGAGATATCGCCCTGCAAAAAATTAATTCGGCACACGTCGTGACGTCACGGCGTGTACGCACTTTTATGCTGTCATTTTTGTACTTTGAATTTCGGCGTTCTTTGACGAATTTGGGTGAGGAAATGGTGTGGAATATCTTTAACTATAAAAGTTCTACCTCTCAATGGCTGTTTGAGGCAATAACCAAGCTGATTCTGTGAGATATTTGTTGTGGGCCTATAGAGCGTATGCCCTTGATCACCAATAACATTGGATCACATAAGAATTTTATCTTGCCTACACTGATGCATGTCCATAACCCAGAGCATTTGCAAGCATCCTTGCTCAATGCCTCTTCACTAAACTAACTAGATTCTGCAGGTTTTTTTCCATCCAATTGAACAAAATACACTGTTCTCATAACTCAATCTTTTTCAATCCAATGTTTATTGCAAATGTTTGTGGCGTACAGTGTCTCATTACAAATACATGGTATGCACTGATAGTTCAGAAGATTTCTGCTCATGTAGCTGGAGGACAGTAAATGAATGAGTCGTGTGTTTTACATCTGTCGATGAAGAGTCATTGGAAGCCAGAACATAAAACACCTTCTGCAGGAGGAGACCAGGCAGCTAAAGTTGAGCCTTAGAGCCTGTCAAATGCGTAGCACAGACCGTCAACAGATTTCTCATTCGATAGAAAAGCCTAAAAATTAAAGTTTATAAAGTCTAGCATTTTCTTCCCTAATATAGGATAAGTCTAATGGGGTCGTTTTTTGTCTAGCCACGCACACTTGGGTGCGGTACGGTACTGGTAAACTTGAGTCAGTTTCGTGTGTCTACCTTCCTAACATAGGTCTATCCCATATTACTGCCCTCAACAATCCTATGCCTGCTCTTGTGATTAAGGCAGCCTAATACTCAGGTACAAACTAGGAAGGTGAAAGTGTATATGGCCGAAGACATTCCATTGAAGGCAATCCGGATAAGCACGACAAACGGCACACTCTTTAACAAACCTTTGTTCGAAAAGCTTGCAGGCATGTAGTATGTGACGACATTCTCGCCGGCATTTTCCATAACCGCTGAAAAACGTATATCCTTGGCGGAATCCCGTACCTCTGCCAAAAGACCGTCTACGAATAGCACAAAATACTAGCACTCGACATGACCGCTCGCGCCGACAACAACAGAGACCATAGAGTTCAAAAATTATAGCTCGCGCCTTCGCCCGTCGTCTTGACAGCTGTCAGTTGATATATGCTACGCCCATTGGCGTAATCAAATTCGACGGTTTTTCGCGAAAATCTCGGTAACTAGGCATTTTTGAGTCGAGAGATGTATATTTTCGGAATCAGCACACCGAAATCTACAAAATGAGCCAAAGTTGTTTCAACCGATATAGATGACCTTTAAGCTAGACGAGGATTTTTTTACTTGGTGGTAACGTACAAGACAAAAATGATGCTTTACCTTTCTTTACAAGGGACTACTATACCTACTACACCTGATGAAGGAGCGGAGCTCCGAAAGCTAGTGAATGTTTTAATTCTCAATAAACTATGGCTTGACGCTAAATTTGTGATGATCTTCTTTACAATATAATAGGATAACTTTGAAGTACGTGTTCTCCGAATGAACACAAGCAAGACGTTGAGAATATTATTTTTTATTTTTCAAAACGGCCAAGCGGGAGGAATTCTTGGCAATAATTCTACGGCTTGAGTTATCTCTCAAGTAGGGAACGCCTTCTCGTGTCTGTATGTAATGAGTCAGGCACAGGGAATAATTCGGTGACCTAAAAACCTACTGCACATACCCAGGGGTGAGGTTATTTTGTGGAAGAATAATGACTTAACAGCTTCACACGCAAAACTGAAAGTTTCATCATTCTTAGATAATTTCTCCCGTCACTTATACTTAAAAGGCGATAGAGGCCATTTACCAATTTACGACAGACTTAACACCCCTCCCACATTTTGCAAAGGTCAGGTATTACATTCAGTCAAATTCAAATCCTTAAAATCCCCGTGCAAACAAAGCCGCCTATTTTTACAAACGCGCGTAGAAACAGTTCGAAAACCAATCGCGGTTACGGATATTTCTGAGAACGTAGCCCTATATAATAAATGTTTGGGTTAGTGAGAATGCGGTCAATTTATTTTAGCTACCAAACACTAAAACCGCCATAATAATAACAGAAATTTACAGTTTAGAGCACCTAACGACCGCTTTCGACACGAATCACAGATTCTGTCATCAACTCAATGGTATTAAGGAGTTCTGTAAGCATTGCTACTTATAACCGAAATGTTAAGGGTTAATAGAATAGGCCACTCAAAGTTTCTTATAATCTGAATGTGTCGCATGGTCAAACTGTTCAGCATCTACTTTATCCTATATCCCTCACCCTGCTTGTTGATTTAGCGCGCTATGTGTTGATAATAGCTTCGTATGCGATGTTTTTTTAGTATACCAATAGCGTGTTAAGCTACGAGTCCAGGTTGTGGAAATGAAATGAAAATATAGTGTCAATATGTAGGAATTTCATAGGCCAGTTTGCCAAACAACTTTAAATGTGCAATGACGATGGATGCGAGACATTTTCAGTAGAATAAAATCGGATCGGATGTTCGTTCACACTCTCATTACCATTACATGCCGGTACTATCATTGCTACATATATATTGCTTACAATATAGCAATGACTGATAATGAATAATACACTTAAATAAATATAATATAAATGTAAAGCTCCCGGCAGCATTTGTACTCGTACTTTGCAGCTGATAAATGGAGCAAACCAGCATTCGATAAAGTATAACTCATTATCAATCGGATATAAAGATTAATGAAGTCTCTAACCATATATAAATGTAAAAATTGCGAATTGCGAATTTTCATGTATTTTTTTTCATGATATTTCAAGGTTCAAAGCAACGGAATCTATGCTGAGAACTAAAGGTCAGATTATATGTCCCACCATGGCCTACTACATTCATGTAGTAGGCCATGGTCCCACATATATCCGCCGCATAGCAGAGTAACCCAGACCCGACCCAAACAGTCAGTCACACCTTCGCGTACTTCTTATCACGATACACCCATCGAAAATCGGCATAACATATCAAAATTATCTGCATCATCGTCAAGGCTGAATTACAAAACCCCTTGATAATACAGATTTAATGGAGTAATTATACAATAAACTATTTTATTTGTGCCACATGTGCCCTCATCGTCGCTATGTCTTGCCTAAACGTTTGCCAATAGAGATATAACCACATTTACTAACTACATCTGTAATCTAAATATTGCAATTGATTTGTAAACGAACATATTGATACATTGGATTGTGGTGAAACAGCCCCTATAAGATTAAAGGAGCGATATAGTGGGTTTAAGACCGTGTTGACGATGGAGAGAGTTGAAATAAACCCCTGGTACTTAAGATAATGCTTACAAAATCTAAGATTAAGTTTATATTCGATATCACCGCTCCATCAAGCCACATCTGAAATTTATACTACATTCCAAAGTGTTTGATTGCATAGATAAGAATTATACAAAGATAATATATATTAATATGCTTATAAATTTTAGCATGAGGACTTATTTCATAGCGCTTCCATCGTTCTGCTACATTCGGTACTTTGTACGAAAAACCTCGAATTATCTTGAAGCTAAAATGTCACGACTCACTTGGAACTTTAATAGTTATTCTCATGCGCCTAAGGGCTCAATAATTTGTTAAATTATAGAATAGTTTCAAGTATGCAGTAAGTTAGTATATGGACGATGTAAAAAGGTAAGTTGACAGCGTATGTGTGAAAGTCGCGTCAATCCATCATCGGGATGCATTTTGCAACAAGGCGTCCGCACTGCCTTTAGCTTTCTACAATCATTGCTAATATGTTTATACGAAATGTGAGAGAATTATCGATGTGATAAGTCAAGATGTCAGATCAAACGCCTAGATATGTAGTACATCACAGACCAATAACATTGCAAGGCATATTTACCTGGCCGTACATATCGTTCTGTTGTTGTTGCTGTTGATCGTTTACGACCATGGCGGTGGCGGTGGCTGTGGCGGTTGCGGCGGCGGCGGCCACAGCTGCAGCGGCAGCAGCTGCTGCAGGTGGTGGATATTCATTCTGGAATGAATAATTAATGAGACGTTAAAGATTGTCGTATCTACCTAAAATCTATCTTATTCTTATATAGTCTCATCAAATAATACTTACAGCATCTGAACGCATGCTATGAACTTGATGCGGACCATTATTTGGAGCGTACCCTGGCCCTGGTACACCTCGATGCCCAGGCGCGACATAATCGTTTCGAGGATACGGTCCAGTGTTAGGATACGGACCGGTCTTTCGACCGTAGATGTTCATATGGTAACCGACTCCTTGTTGTCGTGGATGCGGTGGCGGGTTAGGCCCCATAGAATATTGATTCATCGATGGGTGACCCTGTCCGCGAATTGCAGGTGATTGGGTAGCGTCTGAGACACCCCACACGGTGGTTGTTACTGACAACGCAGGTCTTTGATGCATCGGGCCTGTCATGTTCCTGTGATTCGGATCATGAACGCCGTGATTCCAAGTGTGACTGTCAGGAGGATATCGTCTAAAACACATCGACAAGAACATAAGGCGCAGATTCGAAATCACGAGTAGACGGATACTACTTACCCCATTCTAGACCCCATCGGTGCGTTCGGGCTATATGCAGGATCCAATGGGGTGTGTGCTCCGGGCGATGGACTTGGTACAACAGGTCTCATACCCTCAGCAGATCTGGTACTGTTGTTTTGATGTTGCAGCAGTAACAAATTCCCCAACTCGCCACACCACACGTGTAAGTGATCTAATAATAGATATAGAGATATATCACCTCAGCAACTGACCATCGAAGAAATCAATAGTGAACTTACTTGACGACTTTGGTGAAAATTTTTCGCGGTTGGCTGAGCATAGTGCTAATAAGCGATATGCCAGACTCAAATTAAAACCTGGCTTCGCTGCCACTTCACTGATAACCTGTATTTAAGATGCGTAATATTAAGTTTGATTTCCACAGGCGAATGTTTCACTTCAGGAATATCCATTAGTTGGTAATAAATGATAATAGCAATGTAAAACACACTCATTTGGCCTCAATACGCCGTAAGATACAGAAATATATCGATTACGTTCACAATTTTATCCAGCGCGTTATACAATAACGATGTTTCCACGAAAAGCCAAATGGTGAGGTCAGATATTATGACAGTCGAGTTACGATTTTACATCTTCCGGCTGAGCATCTTAAATCGATCATTGGAAGAATGTCCCAGCGATTTCAACTCAGTGGCGAAATTAGAGCTGATATCGGTTTGGCCGTCGATCACAACACCAGGCGTGCAGTATTAGGTCGCAGACGCGAATCTCTAACTGGTTGTACCAAAGACTGTAAAATTGGTGTTCACACCTTCGTTGCTGGACACCCAGCAGATTTTGGGTTAGGCGTCGATCTACTGCTCAATACCCTCAGCAAGATTTCAAGTCTGTACCGTGTACCCCGCGAAATTATTTCAGACAATTGCCGTGTCGACGCCAAAGCAAAAAACCACTTGGAGAAGCACCTGTATTATATAGACTCTCTATGGCCGCTTATCGTCTAAGATCAGAATATTATACATTTTGCCGGTTTTAACGAAGTAGAATGCTCTCACAATGACCTTAATGGACCATCGAACGAAGCTTACACGATTCAACAACTCATAGATACAATTCGCCATAAGGAGGAATTTCATCACATGTGACTCATCCTTCGCAATAGCATATTTTATAGACATATCGACGCAAACGAAAGTTTGAAAAATCTACTGATGTACACTCGAATTTTTACGTTCTGTAAAAAAAAGGCTTGGTTGATGAAGAAATAACAAGGGAAAAAGTGATCGGCATCACGCTTTGCGTTGTGTAACTTTCCATTAGAGTGTATTTTAGCAGACAGGACCGCCCACAATTCGACGAAGAAACACAAAAGGGGTCGCGATTTCGGCCGACGATGAGTCAACGATGTATGATGCAAACCGACTGGTGTTTCTAGAGTGCGGCATGATTCACGAGCCACGGCTAACAAAAATTTGTTTTCCACGACGCATTTTATCGAGCTCGATAATACGAAAATATCGGAAGAAAGAAACATCTAAGTTCATTTTCGATGGTGGATAACAGGATATATAAATAGTTACAAAGCGACGCGTGCGCGATGTATTTTTCCGCTTCGTAAAGCAACTCAAAAGAACTCGCTCGATTGAGGGTATGAGACATTGCCAATGACACACCAGACACCATGATACGCCCACTACGCTTGTCAAATCTCAATTACTCTGCTCGAAAGCATTTAAAAAATAAAATACCTAAGGCAGTGCTTTTCAAAATGATCCCAATAAATTTGTACGCCTCTAATAGTTCAGCACTAACGATGTGTTTGATATATTCATCATGAAAATGTTAAGTGGTTAGTTAATAAACTGAGGATAGACTTTAAAATCTGTGGTGGCAGTATACTTTCCTGCCTACTGCTATTGTCTCTTGTTCAATTGTCATGATTTCTGTTCCTTTCTGTTGTTGTTGATTTGCGCCAAAGTAGACAACACATACGTTGCAAGCAGGGATCGTTAGGTTTTTGAATAATTGGAAGTAATAGAAACACCCTCATCGAAGGGATGCCACCTTTTGACTTAGGTTTTTCTCATCCCGTCGGACTTCAAAACCATCCGTGGTAACAGCGGAGTCCTGCCCCAAGATGGAAAGCATATACGTAATCTCAATTTGCTATGATCTAGAGTTTGGTGGTGTCGTTTATCCCAGTGAAGCATTCCTTATTCGTAATTGTTAGACACGTCTCTAAGTTTGTGTGCGATCCTTGATACAACAGAGAAATCCCGTGCTGAAGAGCTATCGATCTTTAATCCTACAATCTCCGGAAATCAGCGGTCAATTTGACACGATAATAATGCATTCAGATTTCTGAGCATCGCTTAAATAAAGATGGGCTAGTAGCGAGATTGTTGTTTTTTTCTCCCGCTCAAAGATAACGACCCGATACTTCCTAAAAAACTCGTATTCAAACATCGGTCACGTGTGCTGTTATTGCGAAAAAACAAAATATCGCACAAGTCGTCCCGAGAATATGTGTCATGATAGGCAGCTGTACAACGCATGTAAGCAACACTTTCAGATTGCAGATGTAATGTGACGAAGATTTTACGTATGTTAAACGTATGCGCCCCAGAACGATACGGCTGGCGTGTGTCACGCAAATGTAGAGTTTAAAGACGTACAGAACATAGTACCCTCAAAACAATACAAACAACCGTTGTACACACTTGTACAATGAACATGGTCAAAAGTATATTAATTTAAAACTCCCCTAGAGGTAAGTGTTTCCAAATTTTGGTAACAACGGGATGCAATTTGACCAAGATGAGGTTTGATTCAGCCGAAAGAACATTCATAAAGGGGCCTTGAAATAGATTTCAGACAGGGTCGCATATCTATCGCTAGGCGGATAAAGTCATTTGGCTAAAAAAAACTGAAAGGAACTTTCTGGTGTTCCAATATTAATAGAATAGGATACCACCTTAACCTATAAGTGAGATATCAATGGCTTAAACGACAACTGTTTACACGCTCCTTTCGATGATAGATTATAGTCTTTTGTTATACGTTTGAAACCAGATGTGGCGTGACAAACGGGAAGCGATCCTGTGCAGCACAGATGCCGGTTTAGATTTCTCCCTACATTGAAAGCAGCGGCGGCGGTTATGATTCGTTCTTAACAAGTTGTTGGGTATGATTCAGCTGTTGATTGCGCCTGTTGCTTTGCAACATCATGTAACGTTTCCAATCATAGTCATATGCGCGAATACAAGCGACAAAACAAGCAGACCCTTCAAAACAGATAACTAGCAATACATGACAATACGAATTGACCGGATCGAAATTTGCATCAAGTCGCCGCCGTCACGCCTTAAAACGAATTTAAAATTGAGCAGCAGACCTATCCAGCTTCATTTTGATGATGCTATGTTTATATATACGCTCGACCACGTGTCTTGTCCTGGAATGCATTAGGATCGTGGTTTGTACGTGGACTACATCATTCATACAGCTTCAACAGTACAATTAGACTAAAACAGGAGCTGGAAAGGCCAATGATATCCTAGCGCTATAGCCTATAGGCATTCGCAAAGTCAGGACCCGAGTCCATATTTACAAAATCTTTGTATACTGTCAAGTTTGGCGTGCTTAAAGTCACGACACTTGTCTAATTACGATATTCAGGACAGGCCGTGCAAATTTTTCATCTCTCGGTCATGAGGTTCATAAATTTGACGTGGGCGCCGTATTTATTCCTTAATCTTTGTATTTCATATAAACAGCACCGGTGACAAAACAACTACACAGAGATTCCAATGATGGGGAATGTCAGGGTTTATGCTCATGTTCTATGACGACCGGCGAGTGACGATTACCGCAAAAATTGTTGGTTGGATAATGTCGTCTGGAACAGGTCAGCGGTTTCAAGTAGACTCGGTGTATATGCACACACCGGCACCTTTATACACAAAATAATATTCGCCAACGCACGTCTGGAGCACGGATTAACTTATTCCAAATCTGGCATTTTATCGGATTACACAACCAACGACTGGACAAAAAAATTTCTAAAGCACAAATATTTCAAGCATTGCCGTGTGTGAGCGTGCGCGATCGAATATTAATAATGTTAAGGCGACGTTGTAATACAGCAGAAACGACCACCCAGTAAAAGCGACCCATTTGCTTTTCTGATTTAAACACAGGGACGCATTGACGAAATCAATTTACGCAGTTCCTATCTCTAAACGGCGAGAAAATATGTGAGCAAACAATGTCTCATAATGTGTTACCAAAATCCTTTTTAGTTATCCCCAAAAAATTCTTTCGATACGCTACCCACTGAGGCGTTGACCTTACGGGAAAAACACACGGGGGTCGAACTAACATAGGGGTACTTATAGATCTGTAATACATCACTATTACCGCCAGGCCTAAAGACTTGTTCATTGGATAAACAGCGCGAGTTTAAAGCAAAATAGTCACTTCAGCTTACTCCCGTAAGCACCAGATCCTACAGGGTAGGAAATACCGTCTGGAGTAAATTGTCGGCTCGGAGAATTACGCGTTGCAGGAAAAACAATGACAACCTCACTAGTTCTAGTGTATCATCACTCATGTAAGTAACAATACGAACTTATTAACGAAAGCAAAGCACGGAGATGACCTCGATCATACTCGGATGGTTGAGTAATGCCATTCCATGGAATAAGACTTTTAAAAGAAATCTTTTCCATTCCAGCTCATGGCAATTTTCGATGCGAAAATGAGTAAGCTCATAAAGGTTGTATGTGTGTATATTCCGAGTGCTAAGCTGGAAATCTGTAATTTATCACGACAAGTATGAAGATATCAATAATCTTTCCGGTCGTGCGCTTGTACTGTATGTCTGTTCCCGTCTCGTTGAAGTAGAATATGACCGATTAATTAATGCCCACACTCGATTCAAATCTTTCACTGGACTTTCAACAATTCGAGCCTTGAACACACACACGCAGGAACGCACTTATACCCATCAACGGGGACAGTTTACATTCTTTGGATGACGCAATTAGCGCCGTTTTCTGTAGCCCGACAAATGAATGCCATTAAAGAAAATATTCCACAACTGCCACTATCACTTCCGAAGGAGGGATGAAGAAGTTGGAGAACGATCTATGGATTGCGTGTACCGAAACTGACGCGTTTTCACGTTACCTACAGTATATCAGTAAGACAATGTTTCCAGTATTTTCGATATTACTCTTGTTAACATAATCCGATTCGCAAGTTAATTCTTTGCACGTCGTGCGATAGCAGGCCTGTCGGAAATGATAGTATTGCCTTATCGCAACATTACCTGAGACAACGTACATCAAACCTATCCAACATTCTTCATGATGAACATTACTTCAGTCATAAAAAGGCTATTACCTAGTTTTCAACAAGCTTACCGATCATTCATTCATCTAAAACAAGCCCATTACAAACGCTTGAAACGCATATTCATCATATAGCTAGTGATAGTTCTGCTTCCTGACTGCGTCTTCCGACGCCCTCGGGAATATGTCACAAATGCATCAAATCACGATGATTACCATTAGAGATTAGACAACCACATGAAGTCAATAACCCAGGATAAATGCTAATCCTATAGTTTAGATATGGAGTGTCACCCCAGTTTTAATGTCCAGCCAAATTTGCTGCAAACTTAGAGTAGATACAAGTTTTTAGAGCTCATCACTTTCATCAGGTAAAAATGGTACAAAAATCTATTTTAGTTTGAGAGATTGAACATGAACCAAAGACCAAATGCAGGCAATTGACTGGGTTAGAGTATAGCTACATTAAAGATTAAACCAGTAGCTGCCCTACTAATAATATTGCACAAGTAGGCTCAACAGAACTGACTTAAAACATTGCTAGCGGTCGGCAGTAGCGTGAGGTTGGTAAATTTAATGATGGAAATATTTGCCGCCCATATATTACCATTGAGCCGGTAATAAGTTGCTCGCAATGCAAATACCAACAGAATCAAAGTGGTTGGATATTAACTTTTCCCTTCTAAAGGTATTTGATCTGAAAGTGAAAACCAACAGATAGCGTTAGTGTTGTCCCTATGATTAATGTTCTCTATAATGTCAAATTATGAAAAGGATTGCAGAATAAAACTATTCGAACGTGCCTGCGCGATGTTGATGCATCATAACTTTTCATTTGTACATTACAAGGAGTTGCGCTCGAATACTGAGTTCAGGCATCACAGTATCGTCAGTCGCAGGTCATTTGCATAATTGAAACCAAGGCACTGCACATCTTGACTAGACGCAGCTAGTTCACAACAAACAAACGAGATGTCGCTGAGACGAATTTGCACTCCGATACGCAAAATACAGACTCCCGTTATCAAGCGTTCGTGTTGAATTTGGTAAGTTATTAGAGGCAATAAAGTCGATTTACGCTTGTTCGCAGGTTATTTACTAAGCCCGTTAATCTTGGGGATTTATTGCACGCCCGCAAAGATGTGTTGGCATTTGCACACCACTTGCATCGCTCACACAACGAATCAATGACGTTAATCATTTTTTAAAAGAGTTCCAAAACCGAACTGCATGGAATGATCTACGCAATCACAGTGGTAAAATGCAACAAGATCCATCGGCTTTAGCATCTTGTTGCATTAATCACAGGACAACTAGACATTTCCCGATTAAACGGCCACAGGAGGCCAATGATATTGAAAGTCAACTCATGTAGTAGAGACAACAGGTAGGCTCGCAGAACGTACAAAATTTTAATTCAATTTTGTTGGCGGCTCGAGTCAAATGAGATTGATCCATATGCCGGCGTAACATCGTAAATCCTTCCGTTTTGCAATGGTTATAGGATGCGGTGTGGTGATATTAAATATGTATTTGCTAACTACTACAGTACATACAAGCGCGTCATAAAAAAAATCGTTTGAATTTATCAATTGTAATTGTCTGTACGGAATTTAAGCGACACTTGAGACTATCATCATTCAACTGCAATGACTTACATAAGTTTACAAGGTGGTCTGAATTTGATGGCGTCATTGTACATATGTATGTAGTAGTAGTCTTGTTGCCGAAGGCTGTTAGGCGGCCCTACTGTTGATAGGACAGGCAAAACCTACTTCACTTTTTTCTGCGACGTATAGTGATTTACTATCACGTATCGTTACAAGTAAATCTTAATGTCATGACGTGACAACCTCAATTACGTTATGCAGTAATCGCACTGCAAGACTACAGAGGAAAAACTGCTTAAATCAAATAATACAATAAGCAGGAATGTGTGTACACATAAAACTTAACATACGGTGATCAAAACATTGGGAAGGTTTTACGCTCGGGCTAAATTCAAAACAAACTAGTCGAACCTAAACAAGAAAGGCCGTATATTTATAGTCACCTTGAGCACCGCGTACGCGATCTAACATGGCCAAAATGAATCAAGCTTCTTTATTCAATTCCAAAGGGACAAGACTACAATAGCATAAGCAATAAAAATGCCATAAATAGCATCAGCTAGACTAGGAATGTTTATCAACGGGATTTGACATCAACGTCACGATGCGTAGAACCACTTTGCAACCAACTGTGTAAAGTGGCGTCATGCAGAATTGTAGGCCTAGACAATGCATCAACCATTGATTGTTTGCTATTACTCCTGTTGCTGTTACTACACGTGAGGTAAAACCCCTTGATTTCATGCAAGCTGACAAGCCATGTTGCACAAACTATAAGGTGAGCCATGCTTGTTAAGTGCTGACACAGGCCAAGCCTTCCCGCCATCAAGAACTTTGCCAGATTCGTTCAGCCCAACTGAAATTGTACTGGGAAAATCGGAACTTAGAAACGTAATCAAGAAAATTGCAGCGTCACCTGTGCATTTGTACAAACCTTTACAAAACCGATAAGACATTTAAGCTTATTTTGCACGGCATTTTAGGAAAGTAGTCCTCAGCCGACACGTACAAGAATATTGCGATGTACAAAAAGGCCATAGTTTGTTCTTGAAACGGTAAAATAATACGGTTTGTTTGTATTTCTCCACCTTTCTTAGTATCGGTTTTTTATCTCCGTTTGGATGACTTCACATCGGATATTTAATCAAGATATATAATGTCAGTCGGAGTGTAATTTCAACTATAGTCGTGCTAGATTATCTACAGCATTGTACACGATTGCTATAGCTAGAAAAAAGCGATTAGGTTGCATTGGAAAACAAATTGAGTTATTTATCAAGTTCGTTTGAACTGAACTACCACACATTTTGACCCAGCCGCCTTAAGACATCAAATGTAAAAACTATGTCCAATATCGTCCTATTCCAATATAAGGCTTCAAGGTATTGACCATCCACAGAGACGCTTTGACGGGTGCATTCGTCATGCATCATAAATTATGGCTCACGACCCGTATTACCATTCAGTATTCTATCATATCGCCCTCACGAACGCATTTATCATCTGTATCATATGATTGTGGACCATGGCGCATATACTGACATTTTTTTCCAACCGTCTCGTTATCTGGAGGAGGAATATGGCAGAACAAAATTTATCATGTCGAGAAAAGAGAACGCAGCAATTCGCTTACTCAAACAAAACTGCAAGGGAGTATCTATGTGTGGGAAAAGTTGTGATGTTATTCACGAATACCATCATATAATGGCGAAACCGTTTGAGATGACGATCGTGGGACAATGTCGGTTTCAAGCTAATCCTAACTGACACAGCGTGCTGCTGTCACGGATATTACTAAGGACTCGTGAGCTTGAGGCAACGTGCTTAATTGCCAACATTTCACTTCATTCATTGCGGTTGTGATTGCTCAAAGGCATGTTTCCAATTATTGAAGGTAACGTGTTCTCGGAATGCTTCCGTTCCGGAATGGCATGAAAAGCAAGCACCAAGAAAGCTATTTGCTGCGCAAGTTAAGCGATTGACAATGTCTTCAGTTGATGTTTATCCAGGCCAATGGGATAAAACCACTCTATATCCTCTGCGGAGACACCGACTGCGACGTGCGCCGTAAGGGAAACCGTAGGTGAACATATTCTATTGGGTGCCGGTGAAATTCAAATGCATTTAAGGGTTGCTGGCGATTACCCTGTTATGATCCTCATCTGTGGTCAGATTTTAGTCTGAAATTTGAAACATTTACTGTCTCACTACGAGTCATATTAAACGGCTCAAGCACGGGCACGACTACAAAAATACTTGAAGCCCTTTTAGTGTGAATCTAGGTAACTTGAGTAAAAGGAAAACCTTGTGGGAGCAACATCATTCATCATTTGCAGCAATTTGAAGAGAGTATCAAGTAACACATAATACCGGTCGACACTAGTCAAGAATTTCACTAAGAACGCCTATAAAATGCTACGAAAAAGTGCATGAGCACATGGAAGCATGAACTGAATATCGTAAGGGAGTCAACATGCTTGTAATTTGCTCAGCATTAGACCATGGTAGGCCATGATTAGACCTACATTATGAAGGAAATACATAATGCAGTTTGCCTGATCTGAATCGCATAGTTAGATTACAAACACGACGAAATACGCCTAACCAGCGCATGGTAAGCGTTCGCTTCATTGTGTCGGTCGGCAATCTGGCTTTATTACTCATGCAGTTTGTTAAGGGCTGATTCATTCCGAAAAATCCCGTCAGTTTGAAACAAAAGCGAAGCAATTGAAATGGATGGCCGCTATTTTCGTTCACGTATTGTCAAGCAAATAGAAATCAACAAAAATATGAAAGGCGAGACGAACGCATAGCACATCACAGGAAGTAGACGTTCGTTGAGAAAGATTGCTTGGGCGCAGGCAAAATCTATTTCAAAGAAGGAAGAACTATCGATTATTTGTCTCTGTTTACATAGGGCGTGAGTTGCGAGCGCGGTCAGTCTCTAAAAATTTGTGATTTCCAAATTCAGTACGTTCGCAGCGGGAAAATGGATGGTTTGTTAGAGTAGATATCCTCGCCGCAGTCCTCCCATGACAGTTTGCATTGTGACACAACCGAGGGGATTATTTTGTTAGTCGTGAATTTCAACTCTTACGTGCGGCGGGATTCGGTGCAATATCGATCGAAGGTGTTTATTGTCGCGCATCATGGAAAGAAAACAGAGATCTTGCATCGAGTCCTGCAGCGCGTAATCCACTGTACGCTACGAAGTCAAGATGATAAAAGCAAAATTCTCAGTCCAGTTGTTATGATTCACGGACTAGAGACTAGTCTCAGATAGTTTTCCGACGAACACGAGGGAGTGTAACGCGGGTAATGAATAGGATGGCAGTCAACAATTGCCAAGACTGACAAAAAGGAGTATAAATCTTATCTGAGCCACTTCCATGTTACGAATGAATATGTCAAAATGGTAAGACTCGGAGAAACCATTACAATGAGTGGTAAAGGTGTTTTCGTAGGAGGGTATAGTGAATGAAGAACGTGGCGTCTGATGATCAACATCATGCCATTCAGCAAGCATTGCTTGATCTATTTCTGCAAGACTACTAATACTGGTACGAAGATCTTCGATCCACTGTTTAAACCTATATATTCCATCATTTCTCTATGATTGCATCGATTAATAAAAGGCGTGCGATTCGACCACACATTGGACAAGCAAAACTCTATGTTTATAATGTGCGGTATGACTTGCCATAATTTACAAAAATAGAAAATATTGCATGGGCCAAAATATGTGGGAATGTTTCTGTCGATCTTGTATGACAATGTATATATTTCTCCATATATTGAGAGCGACATTAATACATGAGCGCTAGCGTTTCACATTTCTACATCATTCAATGCACGGGCTGAATACAGACATTTTTCACATAATGATTGATTACCAGCGATTTGTCCAGACATATCTATGAATAAGACTCAATGGGAGATTTCCCATGAAGGTAACATGACAATGCGACAATATAATAAGATCCAATTAAGTCAACTGGAGAGTTATTAGAAACCCATACAAGAAATATATCAAACGGCGATTTGTTGGGAAGTTGCGACTGCGTGAGCTGAAGCAGCCGCGTGAAATAGAACATCCTAACAGAGTCGTTTCACGATGCCAACCAGCACACAGAGAAACGCATCTTTAGTTAGGATTACTTCATATACAGTTCATCCTTCCATCTCGCACCCAGTCATTATTACATGGAATAGTTCGCGTGATTCAATCATTATAGTCATAGAGTAGTCGGCGTCAGATATTTTATGGAAGTAGATGATTTACTTTTTTTCTCAAAAATTGCAAGTGGAAATTATTGAATTGACCTAACCCGAAATAAGAACGCCCATCTGTTGTAACAATACAAGACCATCTCCTACTATATCATTTCGTCGCTCTTTTCTCATACTATATTTACTCGAAATGGTTTAGCAACCGTATCGCCAACAAATGACAGAAACATCGATAAAGTGTTCTCAAAATAGTCATCAATGATAAAATATTCGAAGGAATAATCGGGTGCAGATCAGAAATTGTTTAACCGTTCAAATCCTTAAACTCTTTCGTAGAAGTGATGATTAGGATAAATAAAAAGCAGTACGACTTCTCTGACACGTCGCCTTTTCGTTTAGGAAGCTCACGCTGTATAGGCACAGGCAGTGTAAAATTTGACACAAAGATCCCAGACTCGCGACTCACCAATAGAGATCATAACATCAACGTGCAATGTGGTTTTAGAAAATTTGTACTCATCCACACGGATCATATATGCCAAATGTAGAATAGGCCTACTATTGGGTTTCATTAAAAATTGAAATGCCCTAAGTTTATTAAAAGGGAATGCAGGATCGTTGATTACCTACCAATCAGAGACTCGTGACTATCTGTATTTGTGACCGTTTTCAAATTACATTACGGGAATTTATAACGCGTAGAAACAGGTCGGGTCGCTGGCATCAGACATGTACAAGCAAAACGTTATTCCCATTACTCATGAACACAATAATCTACGCTGAATGGGAGGTTTTTCTACTGCTTAGGTTAGACACAACTGATGCTTCTTATTGTGTTCCATGAAGGTCAGCTTGATCAAAGCGTATGGAAACGTACCAAACAAACACCATAAAATGCTAACAAGGATGAATTCCAATGACTGCATGGTCACGTGACTGGTTACAATTTCGATAAACCATCTTTCACGGATGATCATGTAGCTCATGAAGCATTCCTAACTATTCGTTGGCATAATGACATGCGAGCCACTTCCGTAATAGTCTACCGATGGATAGTAACAGGATTGTGCAGAACAATGGCTTTCGAAGTCAATTTCCGCAATGCGCGGTGAATGTAGCACTCAATAAAATATGCTTTCAACAACAGCACTGGCAGGACGGGAAGTATGACATGCTTAGAACTTATATACGTTAAACGATCCTTGTAGAAATTTTTAAAATTAGCAAACAACTCCCTACCCGTCTGCAATGGCATTGTGCTATAATCAGGACGATAGCTAAACCATGGCCTAACTCGAGATCAACGGTCATCATTGCAAACGCAGCATCAAATTGTCTGGTGTAAGAAAGAGTGCACGAAACCAGGCAATTGTCAACACCGAATCCCCTCATCCCCAATATATTTCACGGAGTTTGGAAATCTCCAGGCACGGCCTTAACTGTAGCAAAACCACTGAGAGATTATGTGCTCAGAAATTCGCTGCGGCCAACCAAAAATGGAACGGCCGATGGGAAATGAAGATCACTGAGTAGAGATGTCGAAGACCTTTTTGCAAATGAACGGACTGAAATATGACAAGAACTCGAAACCCATTGTGTACCCATTGATCCATGTCTAAGAGATATGGCTTGTGACATGCAATTGAAAGAGCTTTCGAAGGAATAAATTACCACATCATCGCATCAATGCAGGTTATTCGTTATGACGTGTGTTCGCAAAGCCAAATAAAATCGTTTACGGCAAGTCAGACAACGTCTATAACAGGTTCGCATGGTGTACTTTTCACACCATTATATAATAAGCAGCAGCAATGTCTGCTACTGTACATTGTCAGGTGTCGGCAGAGAACTAACACACTACATTTGAGACACCCCTAGTGTCGTAACGGTCACGATTGTAGCAGCAGTTTTATGACAATGAAAAATAAACCGATGTAAAACACGTTATCATAATGTTGAAATGAAGAAACTAAGAAGCTCTGTAAACATACCTCGCGGTGCAGCAACGATTTCTTAGTTTGATGATAAGTTAGTTATTGACACGTTGACATTAAATTTAACGGGTGGATTTAATAGAACAATGCGTCTGTGTTAATAAGCTTTCTCACCGTTAAGCAATTCATCAGGCTGTCTTCGAAAGCTTTTTGAAATGCGCGTGGGTCTGAGCACCATTCCAACAGCTCTTTGGCGGCTTTTTCAAACGCGTTAGGTGATTGTAGGTGCTAAAAAAGCATAGTAGCATCAATGCCTTCAATTGCTCAGTGGTTACAAGAAAGCCAATCAGTCAGGAACGAGAGAATTTGGCACGAGTTTTACAAGAAACACGACGTTCGAGAACTCGCTCAACCGCATCGCGCATCACTCCAACGATCTGTTCACTATGCTCTATTACGCCGGTCCATGAAATCTTGCTTAAAACAATTGAATGAGTAGTATATATTACGGTTTAAGCGTGCATTGCGTAGTTCCTGTACAATATTCCTATCATAGACGCACTTACCCGTTGTATGCAGCGCAGCCTTTCATTGTTTTGGCGAATGTGGCGTTCGACTTCAGGATGAGCAGCAACTTGTGTCATACCATTTGGTGTCCCCATGTGTGCCATCTCTCCGATTATTTGTAATATCCGTCAGGTTTTGTCATTAAATCCACCAATTACGTTGTAATTAGCAGGTCGCTATTCATTCATTAGATCTCTGTACAGATCATACTATTGCCACTGTCTATACCGTGCACATACATGATTGTCAAAAGAATAACATCATAAAGGTGATGGCACTTGTCAGTGAACGACCTGAAACAAGCACTACGTTTTGGCCTCGAATAATAATGTCACATCTGAATTAATTCTCTGCGTCACTTGATCCCTTTAAGTGCCGTTCAAGTAGAACAATGGGAACGTACTATCCAAGTTATCCTTTCATTTTTGAAGCGCTATAACAGTCCTTAGTATGTCCTCAGTTAGGCAAAACAGTCTCATTCTCCAAGAATCAACGATATAATGATACCTGTGCTTGTACTGTACTTGTACTACGCATCGAGCGAAGAAATTAATCAATCGTATTAACCTACATCTCAAACGACTTACTGTGTGTCTAAATAAAGCGCTCGCCGACCTACACATCACGACTATCACCTCTACCACTTATGCAACCAATTAGAACTAGTTCAAATGATACAATTTGTCGGGTTGGCGATTTCTCTCAAGCCAGATGGTATACGACTGATCACGGCCTTATCCTGTGACTAGCTTCGAAAGCGCGATGCTTGTAAAACCCTGAGCAAACTAATATCAATAATGTTCGCTCCAAGTAGACGCTACATCACCATCGCTTTGTTTATTGATATACCTCGTCTTCCTAGACAGAAAGTGACTAGTGGCGTACAGTGATTTACACGAGCACAAAAGAAACGCAGCCTCAACCGTTATGGTTGTACCTCTTGCGAGAGAGAAGTCAAAAGTGAAAAAAGGTCTCACTCGTCAAATATTATCGCTTTTCTTTTCGCACTGCCTTCCAAGTGGCTGCCGCGGTCATGAATTTCTAAATTGACTAGCGATGGCCTCGGGGAACGCTCGTGTCGCATTAGATAGCGACGTCAAACGACTGCCTACGTAAGGCTCTTGCAATCTCGATAAATATAATTAGTCGGTTACTTTTACTCGTGTCGTATGAAAGGCATTCCTAAATCATTTTGGTTGGTCGCAGTCGCTATCCCAAATATGCAATGACATCAATGCTCGCTCGTAATTTGACATTATATATGTCAAATTACACTCTACAGTAAACTGTACATAGTCTACAGACAATTTACTAGTCTACTACAACGTAACTAACTAATACTTATACGCCCGACCACCATAAACTGAATCTGATCTCCTGATCATAGCAATCCTCAATCTCGTATCCCCGCCTTCCTGACCCTGTACGTCGGTGTATCACTGACGTTTTTCGCTACTTGTTGAAGGCTAAGTCTTCTAACCAAATACTGGGATAGAGCTGATATGGCATTTGTTGAACTAACAAAGCATTTGAATTTTAGTACCCTTTATGATCACGTAGAGGTTTCTATCGGAAATGATGCAGTAACTGCACCAAGTAACGATATGGACAAGCTCTCTCCTTTATAAAGTCAGCCAAAAACTTTGCTTGTAGCAAACTAGTACCTGTTAGGCTATTCCTTGTAAGCTTAACACCGTAATATATATTCTCAGTTCGATGTAAGTATCTAATTCCTTTGAAACTTCGAATGGGTAGGTGATCGATTCCGTCGTTCGTCCCCTGACATTCCATCGCAGATTCATTACCACTTCAGTCCATTGCTAAATCAATGCGATTACAACACAAGGCTATTGCGAAAATAATCGAATTGAAATCTGGGTATGCAGTATACAGAGCAAATGGTTGGGACTTGCGAAATCGTCGGTGTCGAGTGGGACGTATATAGATGGATACTTAGATCACGGCTGAAAGAACCCCCGCTTATGCGCCACAAAGCTAACACCGCGTCCGCCTTGCCTACGTTCCAGAAATACCTAGTTTCAGTCTCATGTTGTGATGTAAATCATCCGTGGAAAACTTCCTCGTAAGCCTCCTCACCCCCAGACTAGCCCATCATCATCTAACCGATATATACAATAAGATGTGCATTTAGCTGAAAGCTCGTCCGTAGTATCGCTGTAGGTTAACCCATGGCCTACTCTAAAGTAGGCCATGGTTAACCCCTCACTTGGTAATGTACCATCCGCCGTGGTCAGACGCATGAAACTTGTGCATGCAGCTTCGTCATTGTGTCGTCGTGAGTTCAACATGCCGCCGTAGCACTTTTCTTTAAACTTCATGCGCTTCGATATTTGTACTGATATTCAATGGCTTTTCTCCAATTAGCTTTAGCTACAAATACCCTACCGTACAATGACCAAGGAAATTGTACTCAACGACTTCCTGTTTGCAACGAGTGCTTCGACATGAAATACAGCGAGGTAGATGCAGAGTATATGTGATACTGACAATCCTATTGCGAGCAAGTATTACAGGAAAGCAAGAATTCAAGGTCAACAAGTGCCTTTTATACCCGTGCTCCTTCATCTGCAGTCAATCTGAATAATGGTTGGCCACGAACGTATGCATTCGACCGCCAGAAAAACTATAGGCACGCTATAGGCTACACTAGACTAAGCCATTATGTACCATAGAAGAATATATTTCAGCCTTCCACGTCAATGCTTCACGTAGGACAGGTGTCCCCAGCAGCGCAAGAGAGATCCCCACAAATCAGTTATGTGTCGCTCATATACTTATAGCGGTGAAATATTGCATAGCGTCAATATAGGCTTTAACCGATGACTGGTTGGCAGAGGAGTTACAGAAACAATAACGCTAAAGAGTGCTGAAACACAATCTAATAGTTTCTTTTCTAGTACTAATAGTATATTGGTTACGGGAAGAGTTGTGGCAAGACAAAATGACGTGCAGCGCGAGGGTGCGCTGGTGACCTCAAAACAATGGAAGGCCTGATGTACGGGTTGGGTGCGGGCTACCTCAAGCGAAGTTAATGAATATAGCCCATAAGTAGCCACGATGCTTTCGTTTTGCAAGCCTGCAGTTAGGTTGTCACTTTATCGGCTATTTCATTGATAAGGTTGAAGAGTTAGTGGAGCCGATGGCGGACGATCAATAGATATTGTAAAGAAGATCACCACAGATTTAGCGTCCAGCCTTAGTTTATTGAGAATTAAAACATTCACTAGCTTTCGGAGCTCCGCTCCTTCATCAGGTGAAGATGTCCATCTGAATGTTTTAATTCTCAATAAACTAAGGCTGGACGCTAAATCTGTGGTGATCATCTTTACAATATCTATTGATAAGGTTGTATCATATCACTTCTAGCAAATCATGATGTTGGCCAATTACAAAGTGATGTATTCGTCGCTATTCGCGAGGATATCAAGGCATCGTATATAATCGCCGGAAGCTCAACATTGGTAAATAATGCAATAAATTCCTCAGATCTTAAAATATGTTTGTGATATAAAATCCGATTCCAATAAACGTCAATATCTGTATTTATTGAAAACGAAATTTCGCGACCCGAACCATTTTACTTCACGTTTAGTCACTCGCGAAACCTTAACCTTGGGAGAAAAGCCGACGCACCTACGCTTAAGAATCGAACATGTGTTACCCAGCACGACACGCAAATCCATACTATGCGCGTCATCAAAACGTCACTTCTCCCATACGTATCAACAATGCATCAACATCGAAAGCAAGTTCAACATATTTCAAACGAAAGTAAATAAATCATCTATAGTTCTATACAGACTGTTTTGTTTCGAACCCACATTGGTCTATAGCATGGGATCAAGAGAATACATAAATGTGTTGTTACCAAGAATGCATATAATGTCTATTAGGATTGTATACTGTTATAGCATAGCATTACCAATCCATATGTACTGCAGGCTCATATGATTTCACACTCCGTCTTATCTGGAGAGCCCAGGCCATTTGTTGGAGCGTCAATTGCAATAGGTTCAATTCAAGGCTGAGCACGTTCCTTTTCTAGTGCTGTACCACGAGCACGCAGACTCTGTGAGAATGAGTCTTGGAAACCACCTTCTGTCAGCATTTTTATGCCTCCAATCCCTCACCGCACACGAATTCCTTTAGATTCTTGGACGGCCGAGATCCAAACGGGAATGCTTAGGAAGGAAGGTCATATCAGTGGTGTCAACTCCGATTGAGATGCGGTCTACAACAGTATGTTACATGCAAAGTGTCAGCGGTTTTGAATTTGATTTACCAGTTTTATTTTCATGCATTATCATGCTTTTATGACATGGCAGAAAATTATGAATCCGTTGCTCGATCTAATCTTATTACCAGATCAAAGAAATACGATGTAATTAAGAAAATCAACCGTTGCGAGACACGAGACAGTATACCACCTCCAACGCAATATGGCTATATAGGGTAACGTTTTGCGCATATTCCAATAGAAACGAAGATACAATGTTTGAATTAAACGCATCAATTATTGTATAGCACAAAATAACGAACACGGACCAATGAGATTTCATTGTTTACATAAGTGACCGTCGTCAAAATGAACCTTTAAGTGTATTTGCAGAGCACGAAAATGTACCTATGTCTCTCGGTCGAAAAGTCATCTAACCTATCCTATGTGTTATTTGCTTGGTTTCTTGTAAAATTACCGAGCACCTCATGACACTACAGAGTATCTTTAATTTGCAAGCGTAAATATACTACTTGAGTATATACTGTTTATAAATATATTGACAGAGAGCGAAACTAGCTTGGCCAACTTCTTTGTTTGGATATGAGTTTTTCGTGGCTTGCGGCATTCGCTAGTGACTGTTACAAGGATATCGTTAATTTCCGCAGTAATATAATCGCTTATTTCATAGCAATGTTGTTGTTGATATGAAATCTCACAAAAATATATAGCCCTGCTGCAAATAAACATAAATGTTGGAGCACCGTGTGATCATTAGCAGAGTTGTTAATGAGACCCTAACGGTGAATTTATCTATCAGAAGAGGGTGGGGGCTGGGGGACATTATGATAATGGATGCTGTGTTTGGTAATACATAATAGTGTTTGACGGTTGTCATTTCCCAACAAACTTTATGCGATATGTGTGACTGTAGTTTCAAATTGTCTTGGTTAAATATGAGGATTCCATGTTTGGTCTGAGTCGGTCATCTTGCGTATTTCAAGGTTCGCTCTAAGTTTCTTTGTAGAGAGACGATGCCCTACGTCCCTTCCCTGTGTCTGTCGTGGCGTGTTAACGACGAACAGCAATGATCCATCCCACTTGGCCGGCTAGCCAGTGTAAATCTTCCAAGAATATTTCGGTAGACATTCAATGGTTGCTCTATGAGGCGCGAACTCATACTCAAACATGGCCTACTTTGTCTACCATGTTTGTCTGCGTATATATACAGTGTATATTGAGTCGGTCGGTAAGAATAGTCGGGGGCCGTGGTACCTGCAGTTTAACCACAGAAAAACCTAACTTTGTTTCAACGCTAGCATTTCACTAGCGAAACCAGCTGATTAGTTTAGAATAAGAGAAACAGCAGAGCGAAACTGTCAAAATATGCATAATATACGAGTTCCGTAAATGAAATTAGATCAAGTCCACAGGAATGTCACACCATCAGAGTGATAAATCTTTTACCTGACACCGGAAACAAACCCCCACTTTTATATTTCGATAATAAGGCATCAGACTTCGCAACTATGTAGTTAATATATCATACATGTAAGCAGACGGAGTAAATGCTAATAGAAATACTTAAAAGTGCATACCCAAATCTATCCATCCCAGTTTTAAGTAGTTCTGCAATTACTTTTCTTTTTTCGCTATAGCCAGATCAAGAATATTTCAATCAAAGTGTCGACAAACCCTTTGGTCTCAAAAGATCTTTGAAATATCACAGTATCTATAGACTGCGTCTATCTCGATTGTGTGGTCTGTCAGGCATTTGCGTTTATGCGTTAGGTACATGGTCGAACTTTCGACTAAGCAATTTACAACCGAATGTGACAGTGTGAAGCGAACCACTTCACTGCTTCTACTGCTCCAAGAAGGATATTGGTAAGATTTTCATTGTCAAACGAATATAGTGTCGACTGTCGGAACCGCACTCACGCCACACATAACATCAGCCAACATTTCAAATCAAGATAGACTCTTCACGTTATCTGAGAATCTTGACTTGCATTGGTTACATGCAGTACTCCATGCGTTAAGACTTTCGCTTGTATTCTTTGTTTGTGAAAACATGTCGTTATGGGTATCCCATCAAAATACAATTTTCTTCAATTGCATTTTATCCAAACAACAAACAACTGTAACATGCTTCTTGTTGATTACCACAAAGAGAGAAAAGCCTGTATGCTTAAAAATACCAAATTCATTTGGTTAGTGCGCCGCATGATTACACCTAAACTATCGCAATATCGTGCCTCTGAAAACGTTACATAAATAAGAGCCTATAGTGCAATGTTTTATCGTACATCCAAAAATAGGGATGACTTGACATGGTGGTAAATTGTGTTGCTCACGCTTGGATGATCACCGGCTGTATTTTATATGTATTTACATACACATTAAATTTTTTTACTTAAGTTCATGGTTGTAACCAGGTGGTAGTATCACTTAAGAAAAATATTCTTGCTGTGGTACTATAAAGAGTATAAAGCATTGCAGTTTGCACTTAGTAGCTTATTACAGTAACCTTATTCGATATGCACGAATAAATACCTTTTAGTTCCGTTAGAACGAACGAAGCCTATTGTTGGATGGTATATTGTGATCACGCATTAATGTTTGAATTAGGTATGACAGTTCATTGGTTTTTGTATAGGAATTTCAATATTGTATCCGATGCCAAATGATGTTGACTTGTAGCAGATAACCCAAGTATATTAGGTAGTCATGGCTTACTTGCGGTCAATTTGATGGATAATTTCTGGATAATTTTCTGTGCTGGTTGATGTTATGTTGTGGCAAAATCGGAACTGATGGAGCAGAATTTAAAAAACTACGGTCTGCGTGACTAAACAATCTGTAGATTGCGATACTTCCCAAATGGCAAAACACTAGACAAGAAGGCAAGACCGTCGAATGCCCTTCAATAGAACGAGGTATTGATGGGTCTATATATTGTTGCCATTTGTCAGGCATCAGGGGGGGGCAGTGCCGCCTTCTTCTTCTTTCGTTTGGCATTCGAGCTCCTTTAACTTTCTTGCAGACTTCATTTGACATTGATGTCACGTGGAGGCATTTGTAATCCAGCAGCCGCCGCCGCGTGATGGTGTAGGATGCGGATCAGGTTATCCACATTATTCCCATTCCGTTGTTTGTAGGTAGAGAATTCTTAGGTAAGGAGACCAAATATATTTGCTTTCATGGGCTCAGGATTTATCCTACGGCCAAGTCATTGCTTTTCGAAGCCGTTCGAACTACTTAATTTAACAATCAATGATGTGTCAACATCATGCTGTAATATTTTTGTTGATTGTACTGTACAAGCGATATGATTTCATTTCCCAACTATTTAACGTGATGTAAAGAATGTTTGCTATTGTGTATATTCAGAGCGAACTTTCGTTCTTTCGACCAGAGAGCAGAAGTGGGGGAGTTCAGACGCCTGTCTTTTATGAGTCATTGGGAGGTGAGGCAATGAATACCTATGTCGCATAGGCACGTCCTCTCCTACTCGAAAGGATGAAATGTTTACTCTTGACTAAGCGCGGTTGGTAAAATCGTGGAATGTGTTTGCTTGAGAGATAGTCAGTTGGAATTCAATATTAATATGAAGTTACCTTCATAACTAACAGGATAGATTACAAAGTCACTAATACTGGATTTCAGCACAGACCACCACTACAGCCATATGCAATGAGAAAGCTTGGTATCGCGTATCTCAATGCGTTAAAGTTCGCGTCATAAATCTTACGAAAATACTCCCCCGTATAAGCGAGTATACATTTTCATGAACCGGATTAAAATTACATCAGACCAATACACAAAATTAAACACTCTATAGACCCGGTGTGTTTTGTTCATGTTTGTATCAACAGTTTTCACCATGCCTTGCAAAAATGGGGCACACAACTATTCAAGGGTTATGCACTGTTTGTACAAAATCTATTACCATGTACCGATTTACAACAACTTGAGTATACACGATAAGTCAATAGCATTAACAACGCGTAAGGTCGCGCTAGAATTCATGGTCCGTGTAACAAGTAGGCTACTGTGAACTTGGATATAAATTATTAACAACTCGTTCTGATAGTGCCTCCTCATATTAGAGTTATGACAGTATAGGGAAATGCTGGCTAAATATTCTCTTCTTTATGGGTGGAGAAAGATAGATTTCGACCTCACATGATCAAAGTATTGATCGTGTCGTAGTACAGAACTCAGTACCAATTGCAAGCCTTGGAAAATCTTGGTTTTGCTCGATGCTTGGATATAGTATCCGGAAGTTGCTCGCCCGGTTTCTGATTGCTTGGTTTCTGACTTAACCCAATGACCCAATGGCAATGCTTTATGAGTATATACTATGTATATCAAGAACTAAAATCGTGGAGACATAAATTACTAGCATTTGTCGCCGAACCTTTTTAGAAAATAAAGTCGTCGCTGGTAGCAATGGCTGCGTTACTAGTCAGAAGCCGAAATTGCTAGTTCCGGTTGGATCCGTAGAGAATCAGACGTCATTCGTGCATTTGCACCTGCGAAGTATCTAATATTCAGAATGTGATATGTGCATCTGACCGTGACGACCTTAGTACTATGCATTGCAGAGTTGGCCTACTAGAGTAGAGGCGATTGTGCTTAACCTAACAGCGACCATTTTAACAAACTTCATCACACTCCCTTCATGTCTATTTAATTTTTAACATTTATCATTTCTTGATCACACAAATGATCAAATACAGTAAATCAGTCCTCTATCATTTGTGTGTTGGCTAGTAATTGTGACCGCACCTGTACAACCACTCTGTAAACGTTTTGCAAATGAAATGTTAGTTTACGAGTCCTTCAACGTAGCTACGTGATATGAGCACAGTTGACGTGACTTGCTTGGAGTTGATGAAGCGACGTTACAACAGTTTCTATGGATTTTCAGTGTGCTATTTAACGGTATATTTCCTTAAAGGATGAGCCGGGAGAATGATTTACTCATCTTTCATGCACGGAAAATTACAGATGGATAGACAACCGCAATTGAAGAATGTCTCTACAGTCCACAGCTGTTGTTCCTTCAACCAGAGATAAACCTGTTCTCTTTATTTAACAGATTTAACTGAGTTTGTAGGTTGATAGAAACTGTAATACGGTTAGTAGGCCCACAGGTTGTCCACGACCACAGGACTCACAAAAAAGACTTAAGCCGACATTTTAAGATTCTGCTTCTTGCAGTTACAGCCTGGACGTCTATAAGATACCAATCACAATTCACAACTCTCTTGTATCCGCCCTTCCCCAAGAAAGAGCGTGCAACAACCAGCAACGTCCTCGTTCCCTTCCGGGTCTAGATGTAGTCCCTACAATTCCCTTCCGAAGACTGATGTCTTCTTGCGACAAGATATCATCACTGCTTATCATGGCGTAAACTACAATCTAGCCTATAATGCCGTCGACATCGGAACCAAAATACCCCACAACTGGTCATATCGCAAAAGAAGAGGTAACCATGGCCACGAATCTGCAACCCCGCAAACACAATCGCCAACCGCCGAGGTGCAGCAGTGGAAACGCGATTTTTAGATCTCTACCGACTCTATCGGTGTATATATGTACAACATTGTCGTTGCGAGAGGACGCTCAAACCTCGCGATGCGAAAAGACGTGAATACACAAGCAAAGGGTTCAATTTACGTTTCGGTTCGCCGTCCTGATAGAACAAATGCTACACATCACACGCTGGGCTGCGCAACGGTAACATAAGACGTAATAAAGCTTTAAAAGAGGCTAAACCGCGTTTTGTGGATTCTGTGTCATATGCCTCTTGTGATTTTGTGAGTGTATATTCAGTGTCAGTCCATTCGTAGCGGCGAATTGCTGGTAGTGTACGGTACCGTCGCTATACTAAGAGCAGGGCTGTATTCCTACGGTAATGCGGTACATGGCCTACTACATGTAGTAAGCCATGTGCGGTATATTCTGATATTCAAGTCCGGCATATTCTTCGTAGCTTCGCCTTTTTCTTTGCTTATAGCATCCGTTTTACTTATGCTAGATTCAAAAGTCATGTCTTGCTACGTAGGCGTACCGTACCGTACTGGTATTTGTACTTCTCATGAGGCGATAGATTTTCCTACAAAGTTTAGAAACGCCCCCTCTAATAGAATGAGCATTGGTAGTATGGTTAGGCGTACAGGTGTGCAGTGCAACCAGTGACAGATCATGGGTGTAGTATTCCAAGTCATTTGTTGTGGATAGTGGAAACCTATCCACAGCCGAACACAGATCGCGACGCTGACCGGAATTTTGAGGTTTGTTGCATGATTTTGATATTTAATAGCTGCAGTCCAGTGGATCAGGGAAACCAAGATTCAGTATCAGTAGTACTGATTTGGTACGGCGCGGGCCTTCTTGAGCTTATAAAATGAGTTGCCCATAACCGTGAGGACGCTAGGTGCAAACGGTGCAAACCCTCAGGCCCGTTGAGTTGCCGAAAGACACCGGCACACGGCACGATAACTGTGACATAAATATTTCGGAAACCGCTTGGCCGACATGCCTAAGCTGCTAAGCATACTGGGAAAGAGGTTAAAGACAATTGTCAATTGTCCTTCCTAATCCTGATGTTAGAAACTGCGAGATCCGATCAGGAGAGCATTTTGGCTAGGTCGCTGATGGTTGATGATTACTAGCCACCTACTAATCCGCTGATTATTATAACCAAAAATTCTTTAGCTTTGTTGGTGCGAGGGTGCAAGCCGATTATGCGCTTAGCGTAACTGGTTTGGCAAGGCAGGTTTAGGATAAGTCTTTCATCACTTTCATGGAGCGGGTCCGCTAGTTGGCGCAGTTGCACCAAAGTAGAGGAATTTGCACCCGTATCGATTCGTAGTCATGTCGTCACATATAGACCTACTCATGTCATACATGACGGCAATGGTCACTTGATTAGGTAAAGAATATCTCGAATCGAATATCACATCGTCGACTTTTCACTCACTTCAAACTGCTACAACAACGGTGGGTTGGGTTTTGTCGGTGGGAGGCCGAAGGTAGGCCTACACATTATCCTATTTGTACCTGTACGCTCTCGTCAATTTGTGCTTGCGGTTTGAGGCAACGTCTTCTGCCGCTGGCTACCCTACCCGCATAATAGGCTCATGGCACAATCAGGTTTTTATGCATCAGTGTTGGGTTAGTGGCTGTGAAAGAGTGCACAGAAGCATACGATGTCGGAGGCTGTACAGTTACGTTAAAGAATATTTATCCTGCGATTGAAATCGATAGGTTATATACCTAGAGTTTACCGCATTTGGCTAATCGGATGGAATTTGATCTGACTCAGTAGCATTAGAAATTGCTTTACAATTGAACCCCGTGTCCCATAATTACTGCGGAGAGTGAAATCGTCAGAAGGACGAAAATCTTTATTATAGTTTACATAAAGTCACCAATAGAAGAATGTAGAGACAAAATAACCTTGAAATATAGAAGGATAATGTTGCAGAGGATTCAGCAATTTTCTGCGAAGTTATGCAGAAAATCTAGAACATGAGATGGCCTCATTTGAGTCCGCCAACACTGACGTGCAAGTGTACCCCGATATGTCATTAGAGCTGTAATAATTGCAGCTGCAATAATCGTCAAGAGAGGGTGGGAATATAAATAGATTACTCGCGTTATTATCTGCCGTGTTTAGTAAGACTGGTGTATTTAGATGCAGTTTTATTGCAAGCATTTGAGTGGTTATCATCGTCCACGTAACGTGTTGAACCATCGAAATAACAGGAGGGATGAGATAACTGTGTATTCTGCCTGAGGCGTCTGCACATTTGGAATGTAGCTTCAGTGTCCGCCCATACAGATAATTGTACAAGTTACCCTGATGGTTAGTTAAGATGCATTCTAAAACTAAGTGGTTATATGGGTAACTGCCGCCTTCATTCATCGTTGAGCCTTCCCAATTTCCATTGCATGGCGCATTATATTTTATCATATAGTGGTTACCGTACTTAGCTGAGGCGAAGGCTAGCCAAGGTATAGTGGGGGCTTAAATGGCGACCAACGTGTCTCCCGTACTCCGACTCGTGGCAAGTATGACGTCATGTGAAAAAGGGATCATTATAGGTAATCAGGGTTGCGGGTAAGAAACATTGGCGAAAACATGACAGATGATCACAGAAGTGAACCCTAAGCTATCCGTATTATTGAATTGTTAGCAGCAATATAATGTGATTATAGTCAGAATAGAAACCAGGGGCAGTTGTAGTTTTGAGGAGGCAAGTGGTTGCGGAGGAAATATCGTTTGGACTGGACTCCCCCAGTAACGGCGGTTTTTCGTCGTCAAGTCGTCTTTGCTCCGGTTGTAGAAGGCATTGGGTGACGTAATCACACTGCGAACCGTAATCAGTGATGGCGTCACATGCGGCGGACCTTTGTTATTGTACAGGCCGTAAAACGCATCTGGATGACGTCATCACAAATAGAACGTTTTGACCTTTTGGTATAAAGCGGATTCTGCGACGTTATTACAATGCGAACGTTGGAGGGATATGGCAACCGATCAATCGATCATTTCCACTCGGGACGGAAAGACTACCGGCGGGTGTTGCCACTACAGGCATACTGTAGTAACACTCTTCCGTGTCTTTGACTGACATCATCATGACGTATTTGCGTACGTGCTTTTATAGGTTAGGTATACTATAGGCCTACAGTACAGTAAGCACGGCAATTTGTTATCTCGTTTCGTAGAGTTCAAACGAGTACCATTAGCAATTTCGCGCTCAGCGTACAACTAACACCACAGCAATACCGAGTCAAAGTTTTGTCTGATTCGAAGCTTCACAAATATTAATCAATGTCTATAATTCATTGACCGTGCCGTACGTAGTCGCGAGGATGTTTATAAGTCAAAATTGTTTCGAGTTTTGAAAAAGAGCTTTATCCACATGAATGGTTCCATTTTGACGAACGTTGAAAAGCTTTTGTTGAATTACCGCGTCACTGAGGCAGGTGGATTGTCAACAGCTTTGAAAGACTCAAATCCTAACAATATATTTTTCAACATCTTGCGTTTTATGAAAGGAATCGCGCTTAATCACCCACGATGGGTCGTTGGTATCCAGTCAAAATTTAGCGGCTCAGTAGGCTCATCTACCGAACCAATAAATCTCACACTACCAGTGAACTATAAAATCGGATTTAGCGTATCTGAAACCAGAAGACCTATTCAGGATCACGTTGACTGAATATAATTAGTATTAATCACGGAGAAATCGCATTAATTCACCCTAAGAAAATGGGTCAACGGAACAGCCGAAATTCGCCATCCCCCTCCATTCACTGACAACATGTTAGGATTTTTACAGCCATTATTTGAAGCTAATGACTCGTGATGATATATTCAGCTATCACTTTCCTGCCACTGCTACTGCTCTGGCCGATACCAGCTCACCAACAATCGAAGTGCTCTATGTAGAACGTAGCTTAGTTAGTCATGAATCATGGCACGTGACAAATGACAAGCCGTAGCTCCCAAAACTATCTGTCCTATGCGAAAGATTCCTGCTGCTCTGCGTATTACGTCCTAATTCACAGAAAAATATAGCTTAGAACGCGTATCCAGTCCAGTTGAACTGACCTAGTAGTATTTGGCACTTGGAAGAGACGGGATCGTACCCGCTTGCTCGGTCTCGGTCCATCGAACAGTTGGCTGATGATGGCGAAACGCTCCAATATCTTATTGATGTTTGGTAATGAACTAATGATGTATCCACAAAACGATCCTGAGAGCTAGGTAGAATGTGACGAAAACGGTTACCTACGTGGCTACAAATCTCCTAGATTACCAGCAACGTATGTAATTTATTGATCATAGAGTAGGGCCTGGTTGATGTCAAGTGAAAGTGTGAAATCAAGCCAGTCGTTCCCGACCCCATGAAACAGTAAGAACGGTATTGTTTCAAAAATTGTGTCACATAGACAATATCAAGGGGGTAAAAGAGTCCGGTTCATAAATGTATCTGTATTACACGAACAATGGGGCACGGTGAGTCAAAGGCCGTGGCAATTAACAGGCCTATTGATGAGTTTTCCAGTATAGGGCAATTGATAGCTTACTTAAATTTATTTCTGATACGTCGTGGAGTCCTGTATAGAAACAGTATGAAAGAAAAGCTAACAATGTCCTTTTAACTCGACACTACCTCAAGGGAAGTAAGGCCCCATCGTCAACAGGTTCTCATGCAATTCGACACGACCGAGCATGACTGGCCTTTCTCATTGAGTTTTCACTGTTGGTTACTAAACCGACTTAAGTCAACGAAAACTAACCCATTACATTACAAGTGACGGTCAAAGCACACGCTTCCACTGTATTCTCCTACAGTCATCGCAGCAAGGCGACTTGTTGACGAAGGAATAAGAATAGTAGCATTACATGAACCAGATCAAGAATATATTGCCGTTTCGGAGACGTCATATTCGCAGAATCAATGCATTTTTGACGTGATTTCCTAACGAAAAGCGTGCGCTAAGCAAACCGTAGCCCGTAGCGTGACGGGTAAGGCTTGGTACAATAATTCGAAGAAGGTCCGCCGAATCAACACTAGATTCTATGTTTGTAGAGAGATTTGGGGCAAGTGGTGTGTTTGAGCACTACCACAGCCACTCGTTAAGGAAACATAGTGTGATCACGCGCGTTGACGTCGCTATTTTACGATAAGTTATCACGAACAGGGTTTTTCGATTGTGTCGGCCTCCGCCAGAATGTCGTAATCGTAAGCGCAGGTTGACGGACAAAGCTTCATCAAGAAGGTCTGATTTCAACGGTTTTTAGATAGTTTCTTCGCTCTGATAGTTGTGCCGACAGATATCCTAGTTTCTCTACCTCGTTATTTTCTTAGTTAGGATTAGCGTATGGCCGTCTATTTTTCCATTGCTTCCCTCATTAGTAACATAAGTAGGCTATCCACTAGTGCTGCTATCTCGCTGAAGTGCGTACGTAATACGTTGCTCAGCGTAGTGTTTTTCACGGTGTTGTAAGGATATCATTGCCTTTGTTCTTTGTGACGGTTTGCCTCATGATTTAGCAAGATTTTATTTTCATCGCGGAGAAGCAATTTACTAGTAACGACAAGTTTAATCTAGCATAGTGAGATTTACAGTGCTCGATTTCGTAGTTTTGTTGACGCGAAGCCTGTTTTGTACGTGCGTCTCAGCTCTCCCCTCGATGACACAATACGACGTTAGAGCCGAGCACGTGCTATTCGAATTTAGGCCGGCGGTTAGGAGGCACGCCGTTCGAAATGTGCGACGGAGCGTAGACAAACAGCAGATGTGAGGAGCCCTTTCAAAGCTGTTTGAGCGCGTAGTGTAATTGGGACACAGCGAGTGCTTACAGTATAGTATTGAAGTAATCACGGCTTAGGAAAGGCAGGATGTGCTATCGACAATCTATTGCCATGCGTTTCCTGTAGCATAATGTCACTCTATTACATAGAGCAGGCGATAAAAGAAAAGTATATAAGAATTGCTTAGTAGATGGTGAAATGAACCAACGTACTAGGTTCTGTGTACTGTTCACTGGGACCGAGGAAGGAAACCCCGTCAAGACAAGATTACTATACAACGATAGCTGCAGGGAAGACATCATACAGATATGGAAACAAATACACAGCGAGGACGTGCCACCCGAAGCAGAGCTTATCATCAATGGTACGGTAACAACATATGATTAACATAAACATTTTGTGTCAAGGTCGTTATTATTAGCTAAGCCTATCATGATTTGCTTACAATTATCAGGTTGTTTACACAGCCTTTTCGCCCGCGTTAGTGAGCAGTGTGATTTGTACATCTATTTCCTGCGCACGATTTTTTGTTGTTCATTGCCAAAATAGGATAAGCTGTTTTGAACATTAATATGCGGATGATTTCTGAGGAAATGCTTGGTAAGCGAAAGAAAAAAACTCCCGCGAGAGGCTGTAGGCGCGTGGTTACGCACAAGGCATCGTTACCCTGGAGAGCAATGTGTCGTATCGATAACGGCATAGTTCCCCTAGGCTGAATACAGTTATAGGAGATTAAAACGACATATTGCAGTGAATTGACTCTCCAAAAATGCTAATTGGAATAATTGCACGGAACTTCTAGCGTTGTCGTTCTGAGTGCGGAATGCGTAATGCACTTTCTAAAGTACATCATCCCGCGATTTTTGATGCCTCGCATGGAGGAACGCCCCGTATCTGATAATTACGTGAGATGCTTGGCAGACAGCTGCCGAGATGCGTGTATAATACTGCTAATTAATGAAGGCGAAAAAAAGTTGTCAAGTAAGGAAAAAAACTAGAACAACTGCGAGATTACATTTTGCAATACCTAGACGCGCACTTCCCCTACTAAACAAAATCCCCTAGCGCACGATTTAGGCGATCTTGTTGCTTCCCTTTTGACGCCTCAGTGACCAGGTGTCTGAGGGTCGGTTACAATTGACCTGCTATGTCTCCGATTGAACTCGACTGTCGTGTAACCGAAGCCTAGTTTACCGCGGCGAATCAGAAAGTGTCGCAGACATCTGACGATTCGATTAACCAATGTCACTGACATGACACAAACCTATAAACTAACGCCAGTAAACGGGAGTGATGTCATCCGCCGTTGTTCTTTGTGCGTAACGCTATTAAAGCCTAATTATATTAAACGTGTACGGTTTCCTTGAATGTTACTGATGAAAATTTCCCTTTTTATTTAACCGCCATTGGGCACAGCGAGAGCGCTGGCTAATATTATATCGGTGTGACATAAAGAGACAGTTCTTTCAGAAGTGACACGGTGAATAGATAACGGGGTCGTATCTCGACTTGATGATATCTTCTCTCAGCCTAAATCCCATAGCGAAGTGATTCGTACCGTAAGGACCTTCCCCATTTGCCTAAGTGTATGGATTCGTCTGCTTTCGCTTGTCGCCATTCCCTTGAGATTTTAAGGGTTTAACTTTTCGCTTAATGCTTAAATGAGTAGCGTTGCTGCTGTCTAAAATGCAATTTATCGCGGTTGAGTAGTATTTTCTTCCAAAAACTGGTTAAAAAATGATCGATTGTGTTACACACCCGCGGCGAAATTTGTACAAATACGGTATCTCTTCTTTAATGCCAATCTTCATCTCATTTAGAAAATTGTGTTTACCGCCTTGATGACGATGACGACATCTCCGCGTTCTTGGCTCAAGCAGAGGATCAATACAAATTGCTACCAACGCAGCCTTTGCGAGTCAGGCTGGGTGACTCAAAAGAGTATTTCAAAAGTCGTAACTCTACACCGCCAGTCACAAGTACCCCGTCGTCTAATTGCTCGCCTTGGACTGGAAACCGAACTCCTGATAATATTGAATGGAAAACTCATGGACCTGTAAGCAATGGCTTCATTACATTTACATATGTAGATGCAACTTAACGCTTTGCATTTGCTAATGAACTTAGTGGAAAATTTGCAAGCGCGACAATTAAAAATCGTGGGCGTAGCGATTAAAGCCTAGATTGAAACAGCCTCAGTTTACACCCCACTGGCAAGACTTATGGCGTATGATTTTCTCGTGTTTTTGGCGTATGTGTAAGTCAAATATTTGCGGTTCAGCCTGCATCCTGACGTGGGAGCAAGCAGATGCTGCTTTTGTGTATCTCCAAGGCATCGTCAATACTCGTAGAAGATCACGCGTGACGGTGAATGCGCACCAATAAATGCAATCTGGCTTAATTACAGCTCTTGATTTTAGAATTCGTCTGGCGACACTAACCAAAATAGACTTGATGGTAATTCCACGAATAATAGCGGATTGCGCAACGCATCAGATCAGCAATCTCCATCACGAGTTCACGTGGATCTCACAACAACCTCCCAGCAACAATCATCAGATCCTGCTGATTCTTCAAAAATGACGGCCGATCCGTCTGCTTGGTCGCCCGCAAGTTCACTCATGATGTTGTATAATCGATTCCGCGGGCAGAACATGCCAAAACAAGAGATGCAGCAAGTTACAAAACCCCAAGACAATAGCAGTGATCCACCCAGAACACATGATTATAAAACCATTGGTGGTGCTATAGATAGCATAACCGGAGCTTCCGTGCTCGGTAATCCCGTCCACGCTACGCAAATGGATAAAGCCAATCGACGTGATCACCCTGACGATGCAAATACTGCTTATGCAAACCAATATTTAGCCTACACCAAACACCTAGCAAACGCTTTCATAAGACCATCCATTCTCATGCCGTCTGAATTCAATAAGGAAAGAGATGGGACAAATGCAATCGACAAAGATCATAATGCCCTACCACAAAATCCGGCCACTAGTGTGCCTTCTCCGTATACAGCCTTGATGAACAACATGCAGGTAAGCATGACGCTCTATTTCTCTTTTACTTATGCAAAATTACATGAATATTACATACTACATGTGCATAGATAGATCAACCAAGTCTCTTACAGATGGCAGTACAGACGGTCTGCCATTTCCGTTAGGTAATCGTATTAGTAGATTACATCATTTGTAAGGAAACCTCCAATGTCGAAAGAATTATTGGAAAGATTTTAGGTTGTAATCGACTGTTTCTATAGTATGCGGATTGTTTGATTTGGCCTTCTCACTTTGGTAACTGATTCATCATTATAAGCTACGATGCGGTACCGTGTGAGTCAGCATTGAAACGGTGACGTACCGAAACGCCAGACTATTGAGTAGAGCTAGTGAGTTTAACACGTTCCGTTGAAAATCCATAATTGAGGCCGCATGGAGTATTTTTTCCGGTCTACTGTTTGTAAAACGTTGCCCCTATCGAACCGATTGCGTATTTCTGACGTGTAAAGCTTGTTTCGTAATCTGGCATTCTCTCCCTGTTGTTTCGCAGGATCAAAGGACGATGCCAAACATGTCAAGCAATCGTAGTGCTTCCTACATTTTGCAAAGCATATTCAACAATCATTTGAGAGGAAATTTACCGAAACCGACGCATCCTGACCCGAACGAAACCACTAGATTTACTGCTCCACCGTTTATGGACGAAAACGCCTCACGTGCGTTGTTACATCAACAACATAATCAGATGAAAACGCAAAATATCAACCAGTCAGCACATCCATTTCCCTCTCCCAGGTCGTCGTCGATTCTGTCGTCTTTGGCGCTGTACAATAACAAAAAGTGAGTTTTGTTTTCCGACATTATCAGATAACTGGGGGGTCGAATTTTGCAAGCACCCTACTCCTTTTGGGTGTAACAGTGGCTAGTGAACGTATGCTGGCACCAAAACATTGAGCTTGCAAGCCTACAAATTGCACGACATGACCCCATGCCTTGAAGGATTTCATTGCAGGAGTCGCGATTATTTTTCCTGCGCTGTATAATCTGTTTTGTGCCGAATATCTCGGGAAAATGCCGTACGTAATTGGTGCAAGCGACTGTGAAATTAGTAATATATCTTCTGTATTAGAACCGTGACTGTTACTGACTAGGAGCCCTATGCATAAATTGCTATAGCTATAAATGGGTATGCTGACATAGAGTCACCGACCAATACCGGCCAGCATGTTAACTATATCTGTACCGTTACAGCTTATTGAATTATATGTATGGACCGGCGGTTAATGGCTTACAAAACTGCACCAATATGGAAGAGAGGCACGAAGAATACCCTAAAAAGACTCAGAGAAGACGAAAACGAGTTGGACCGGTAAGATTTAGATATCATACGATCGAAGGTCATCACATCGATAGTGACTTATTCTGTCACATTTGCATATGTAGATAACAGATGATGGAAAGGGGAGCGATTCCTCCAAACGCATGAGAGGTTCATTGTCTCAGAGTAACATCGAGTATCATTATCAGCGGGCACTGTGTTACAGGTAAGTCAAACATGACTTCTTTAAATACAGATTTGTCGTTCAAAACTTCAGTCTAATTGAGATATAATAGAAGTTTTGACTTGCAGCGAACCACGCATTTCACTTCAACCTCGTTTTGCTGCGGATCCAAATCAGTTGTGGTATAAGTCTGTACGTGTGATTCCTTTCTCATGGAGTCCGTTGTGCTGTTCCGTATACGTGGCAGAGGT
Source organism: Botrylloides violaceus (assembly GCA_030412335.1). Classification (NCBI taxonomy): domain Eukaryota; kingdom Metazoa; phylum Chordata; class Ascidiacea; order Stolidobranchia; family Styelidae; genus Botrylloides; species Botrylloides violaceus. The sequence continues at coordinate 544,114 of JASFYC010000737.1, forward strand.
TCTTAAAAATGACCAATCTATATATATATATATATATATATATATATATTAGCATTAGGAACCGTGGAGGTTTCCTTATCTGGCCTCCACGCGTAGCCCGCCCCTGTTCAATATCTCTACGATGTAATACCTTCCTTATAGTTTGGTTTTGTATACGAAGATAGCCGTGGTTTAACCACATTTTATTCTGCCGCAAGACATTCCTGAAATGCTGTATCATTGTTTAGATATTTCTAAGAAATTAAGTTATTACATCCTGTTAAAATAGCAGGCTTTTAGTAAATTATAATTTGATATCGATGCGTTATTCAATCGCCCTAAATCTGTTTTCCTTGAAATTAATATTTGCAAATGGTGCAGTTTCTTGTGTTATGAATGTTTTGGTGCGTGTGGTCCCCATTCAAAGTACCGCTGATACACGCAATTGTTGGAGAACACAACTTTATGTTATGAATCACTCCCGAGTGACATGGTGGTTTTTTTTTCAAGTTCATGCATCATGTTCAACGTCGGTAAACACACTTAACCCAAGTCCTTTTCTTTGCAGTCAAATGGCCGAAGAGGAACAGAAACTTCAAAACTCGGCGCACAGATCACACTGGAAACATTTACTCTTTGTGGCCAAAATCAGTCCAATATTTATGGAGGAGTTTAAAAATTCAAAGGTACGGGTATTGTGCTTCCTTTACAGCACTGCCACTCAGCGTATAGTTGGTAGCTCATGTTTTATGTATGCTATGCAATTCCAGACATCATGTTCAGTTCGATTACTGCTTGCGGTTCGGATTGCAGATTGTCGTCTGTGCTGTACTTGTAGTCGGACATTGTTATGTCGAAATGGTTAATCAAGTTCATGCTATCAAGTTATCTGAGTTATCCTGCAAATATCTCAAATTAGGGGATGTCCCGTTCTGCTCGTTTCACCGAAATGAAAATCTCATTCGTCCCTGATTTTAACTCGAGAAAGCTTGTGAGTTCGCCCGCAATGCGCTACTTCGCCAACATCTTGTCCATCATGCATATTCAAATCATGCACGCGTGATGTGTACGCCCAATTAGTGTACGTATATCGTTTTGCACGCGCGCGTGTGTGTGTGTAGATAAAGACGCCAAATATATAAGTTCATCCGATTCGTTAATGATTAGGGTGGGTTTTTTTCATATTCTCATTTTGAAAATTAGAGGGTTCATGTCTATTATCCCCCATGCTTGTAAAGTCAACTAACCGTCAGTGATACAGACTGCTTCATGGTGAAGGTCGGCTTTTGCTCATGCTTTCTCGAGAGTTTCGTTATGGGAATTTCTTTATCAGTTCTTGTGCACTGAACTATTGATGTATATCGTGGACTGTTGTAGTCTTTGATTCAACAGCAATTCAGCCCATATCGATCTTGATCTTTTAAAGTAAGTTTCCATTATCATAATTCAGTACGATGAATGGTCTTCGGAGGCTCGTGATATTTACGCCATCTGTCAGCCTGACAAGTACATGTGGTCATTTTTGACCTTGTCAAAACAAGGAAATTTGCTCTGCGAACGAATGATTCTAAGGATCGAAGGTTTACTGAACAAAACAGCCGAGGAAAGACCAGACTGGTGTCCGAACGTAAGTTTGGTGACATTATTACTGTGTAAAGGTACTAGCGATTACACTAATGTGTATTGTTTACACAGAACGAAGTGCTGCTGCGTGCGCAAACTCGCGCGAAAGAAAGACTAAGCCAGCTACAAAGAATTTTATACTCCAGGTTAGTCTATCAAAGGAGCTTTCTATACACTTGTAACTAATATATCATGCCTGTGTCGGTACTTGATACGAAACGTTTTGTATGGCTTGGGTGAAGTTGAAATCCCTTTGTAATCTATCACACTCTCTACAGATCCGTGAATCAAGAAGCTAAAAGCAATGAAAAGGCCAACAACAATATTGAAAGGGTAAATAAGTATATTAGGTCGTAGCCGTAGAGGATATCGCTGACTTTGTTCTATTTTGTGAAGATGTCTATGCAAGAGAAGAGCATGGCAATGGTATCTGCTTACCAACAAAGACACCAGGAACTGCTGGAGAATCAGAAGTTTCTAATACACTCTGCTCAATTTCGACCACCAATCCATCACAACCAACCACAACAACAGGTACCACAAGAGGCGCCGCCTCGTTTATCGGCCGTTTCGGCCATAGCTGGTAGTTCACAAGGACCCCATTCCGTATCATCTTTGACGTCATCACCGGTGTCATTGGCGTCACCGGTGGTGGAAGATAATGCGAGTGCAGGATCTGCTTGCTCAGCCAGCTCTCCCCATACCGAACACCAGAGCGATGGCAATCTCGCAATAGTGGAAGATAAAGACGCAATGGTGTCCCCAGGTGTTGCTGATGATCTCGAAACGGGTGATATATCACCGCTCCCTTTCGTGACGGAGGAGAAGCCCGCGTTGTCGTCGCCACAAAAATGGCCGATAACAAAGATAGAGCAACTTGCCGATGTGTAAATAGCGAGGCACAGTGTAAATAAGGCTGGCCTCCTTGTTAAGTTAATTCTGGTTAATGTGTAACCACTCGTGAAAGCGCGAGCTGAGCGCACACACACAGCTATAGTTTAACCACTTGAGCTACGCAAGTAACCAATTCTGGATGGAGAGCTGTAGACGCGGCGAGATCTCGGCGCTTCTCTGTACATAAGAAAAGTTCACCCTTACGTTTCTGTAGTAGCGGGATGGAACACTTGGTACTTTTTTGCTCTCTGCAGAATGAGATGCGTCCCGTTTGTTGTTATAATATTTTGTACGTCGGCAGGATTTCATATCATTTTTCAGCTGTGTTGTTTTGAGATTGCTACCAATGGAGCATGCCTGATCATCGGTTATCATATCAGGAATTGACTCCCTAATGAAGGCCCATCTGTATGGTACATACAACCTTATGCGCAGTGTTAGCAAAGCATATAGATGTAGGCCCGCACCGGCAGTATCCACGATTCAAACATTCATTACATTCCATCCATCAGACGTCTGTAATAAATCGGGCACGTAGAAAGTCCAATGGTCATGTCACATAAACTATTCAATCATGATATTAGAATATTGCTGCTTCAATGTCGTGTCAAATCCTACTCAATCATCGCTGCACATTACAGCATGCACACTATACCAAAATATGGCACCCGTTTAGTTCCGTTTTGCACGTTTGTGTGTTAGTAATGTTTCGTTTCGTCGGTCTGATACGCGTTATAGGAACGCAACCGTAGGCACATTTCCTTGCACTATAGAGATCTGAACCCCATAATTCCTGATTATAAGCCATGGTTGCTTAAGCGTACATAAATTTAAGTCAACTACTGAACACGGGCCTCGCATTTTTGAAGTTTTTGACTGAGGTACGCAACGTACCTATTGTGATCCGGTGGATACGTTTTGTTTAGTCATTCGTATGGCCGCTGTATTCAAGATAACTCTTGCGCCAGAGTTGAATCGAATGAAGATGACGTCGGGCCGATGTTGAACTCGACGTCATGTTCGTTGATTGGCAGAATGATTAATGCTTTTGAATATTGTGATTTTGCCGCCGTTAGATCAGACTGAGCGTCATGGAATGCAGGTGTGTTGTCAGTCCATGTAAGAGGCTGAGGAGGCGAACTGCTGATGACTCGCACGCATCTTTCCATGGTTCTTCGTCGGCCGGCTGGTCACTTATCAACGAGCGTTTGCTCCGAATTTACCCACCCTGAGTAGACATGTGGAATTTATGGCCGAAGTTAGGCCGTACGTTTGACCACTGAAACCCGCACCGCCTTGTTGGTACTTGGTTTGTTTTATACTGATTCTACGCATTTTCTAGGTAGTTTCGCTGAGAAAGTCAATCTCATTTTTCTACTGTAGTGTCGCTTGTGTTTATTATTTCTTGTTCGTTGCTGTTGCTTGCTATCTATTTTATTTGAATGCTTGCTTGCTTGCTTACTAACTAATGTTTTTGAGACATCGCCTTGAAAAAAAATCATAACTTTTGACCATTAGCAGGTGCTGGTTTTTTTTCTTCCCCAAATTGCCTCAATGTTCGTTACATGCGCGAACTCCGAATCTCATATCCGATTCAGCTGTGCTGTTGTCGTTGTTGTTGTCGATGTTGTACTGATTTGGTGTGATATACCGTAACGAAAATACGGACGTCCGTCTGCTACTGTGTTTTGTTACCTTTTGTATCAATTCTCGAGCTGTGTCTGACTAAAACAAAAAATCATAAATTTGCTACTTTTGGCACAATTCCGTGCAATCATAAAACAAATGTACTCATGCTCAATGATTTGTGCGATCATATAATCGGCTCTACTAACAAAAAAATTCTAAACGAATTCTTTTTACAATTGAACATGACTGTGCGCATTGCGAACGAACATTCCAATGTGAATTGCTGTGACGCTGCTACATTTCTTTTTGCTTTATGCAATTTAATTCTTTTGCTCTTTCTCACCAAGTAATCAGTGTGAAACTTTCCCTTCGAGGAGGAAACCAATCAATGTTTTGGTGAATTTGTGTGGAATACGTTCTGTAATTTCGGGAATTTCTCATTTTTTTTTACATTGATTGGTGCATCTGGCTGACTAAACCTTCAACGACTTTCAAGGTTTAGGTGTTAGACAGTCGCCTTGTGACGAATCAGGTCTAAACATTTCGTTTTCGGCTAATAATATGCTCGTCGTTGACTGTGTTTTCTTTGAGAGCATTGTGAATTTGTGATGCTAATGAAAAGAACAACTTTTTGCAACATTTCAGTATATACTTGCCAGTGTTTGAAAGGATTGAGTTTACGCTAAAGCTTGTAGTTTGTAAAACCTATAAACCAGCATATCGTAAGGTCATGCCCTGTACTCACGTTATCCTCTTATTTACGTATACGGACTCCCTCTAGTTTGCATTTATCTGCAAAGCCAGGATTTTTTTGTGACCTCGCGCATGGTGGGTGGTGAGGTAGGAAAAGCTTAGAGTAATGCTAACTAAGCTTTGGAAACACCTGAAAATGTCCTCATTGCGCAGAACAGAACTTGGACGCACGTGCCCTGCCACTTTCATGGCTCGCACGGTTCGCATTCTGTTGCAGGCGGTAATTGGGCTCAATGCCCCCATCGCAATGTGTGTCAGCCTTATCTGGGAAGACGGCCTCAATTATTTGATGGCAAACTCGTGGTGCCGCACTTCTCGCGATTACGACGAAGGCTATTGTAATTGAGAACGCACCCACTAGGTTATGGCGGTGCTATTGCGCAATTACGGAATACATCTGTATCTACGTTCTACGTGTTTTCGATTAGGTAGCGATTCCGGAACATGTGACAAGGATCGCTTGCCTTCTGCATCGTGTTACGTAATATATCATCTGACGCGAAAACAACTGCGATTGCGACATCTGCGCCATATACCACCTGTTATAGCTTGTAAGCGTATATGAAGGCCATGGTTCTAGCCTCGAGTTGACATAAAAGAAAATCTTTGGGTATCTGGCTCTGACCTCAGAGCTAATTAACGTTATCGAACATCCATGGTAAATTACGAAATGCAGTGGTGGAACTTCAACAGCCTAGCTACAGTTCGTCAGTCGCTCGAACTGGATTCGGAGTACGTATCGGTCCGACGTGTTCGGCAATGTGTGCAAGTAATTCTTCATCAGTCATTTCTTTTTTCTCCTGAGAATGAGGAGACCAATAATAACAGGCTACGACGCTATATACGTCTGGGCTTTGTGATTGGAAATGGGCCTGCAAGCCAGTGAGTAGACATTTGAAGCATTCTTACAAAATTAGCCGGGACGTTATCTCTATGAGCTAAGGAGAAGATGAAATCTGATTGACATCGTCGAGCCTACGGTAGGGAGAAAAAATGAGAAGGAAATATCATTAGTCGTTGACAGTTGCCTCTGCGGCTAACTACGTATAAAAGAGTTGAATAAGCCTGTATATTTCGCTTACGACCGTGTATTTGCTTACGCGTTTCTCCATTGACACACCGATGCAGGCAAACGTATGCTCATGACAAAACCAGGTCTTCATCTCTTGCAATTTCTCGACGTCTCGAATAATGTTCTCCAGATCATGGTTATGATTCTCTAAATCACCAGACAGCCGCATAAATAAAGTATCCCTGTATACACGTAGGCCTACATGTACATGCATCTAGCATATAATTTCGTGAGAAACTGACGCACACCAACCTATTAAATGATGACACGTAGTGCGATTTTTATCTCCGGCAAGAGATGAGCACATCTTGTTAACCTTGGAAATAATTTTCTTTGCACTCATCCCATCCTTCTTTCGTTGGCTAATAGCTGTTATGACAATAAGATACCGTTATGGTCTGAGAGTATATGGCAAGTTGGCGCAACTTACCTTCTACTGTGGCGATGCAGCCTTTGCAGTAATCCTCTAAAATTCAAATAAATCGAATGGCAATTATCAATTTTAAGGCCACCATGAACTTGAGGTGGCGCCCTACCTTGTGCCATTCCACGGGGTAAGATCAGTTCTCCTTTAGCATCGGCGTACCACACAAATAACGTAATAACCGAGAGAGCCACCAATAACTTCCACATCGTTGACAAGTTAGTATACTATATCTTACCATATGCCTAGAAGGCTAAACTATACAACGTAACGATGGATGACCACCAGTAGAGAAATCAGTAGTGTGTCTAAAATCATGCACCATTGCTGCCTCGTAGGCAATAGTTTTTCCAACTTTATATAACCTTACAAGCTATAGACGTAAGCTTAGAGGCTTAACCTACAGTTGGAATCAGACATAGGCCTAGTCTACTCCTATTTACCTAGCCTGCTTACAACACATCCTACTAAACTATTGCCATTTAAACTAAGGCCACGCCATCGTTCGTATTATATAGGCCAACAGACTTCCCACGAAGCTCCAAGACAATGGAAAGCGTAGAATAGGAAATGTACCGTGTCATTCGACACAACGAATGATGGCTCACAATGATCAGAAAAGAATGCGGTAGAGATATAGTCAGTTTACACACTGTACGGGGACTCGGCTATGGTTTGAAGCTGATACTTAGGCCTGCCTGATTAAACGCCTACCGATGATGAGGCGGCACGTGTCGTCAAGTATTAGGCCTAAGTCACGGCAGACTGTACACACAGTAGCATTAACGCATGCTTTGGATTTTAGGCATATTATATTATAGGTCTACATTTTCTCATCGTCTTTATATGCTTCCGTTCTATTATCTCAACGGTTTACGAGTGACTGCCCTAAAAACAAATGCGTCGCGCCACCTCGCGTATGCGTATGCTTATATAGGCTACCGCGTTATGGTGGGGGAAAACAATTGCTTGAGCTCGAGAGCATAGAAAGATACTGTGAGAATAGAGAGTCTCCGAAGACTCTCTAATGTCTCTATACTGTGAGTCTTTGCATTGAAAGTAATTTTCGACTCAGCCTTTTTCGGTGGCTCTGTTCTTGATATGCATGAGTAGGCGAGCGAGGGGGAGGGTTACTGTAGGAAGAGCTCCATGGTTGTATGTTAGTAGGCCTGGTCAGGTCTGAGTCCGGCGACGTATAGGCTCGTAATCTTCGTACCAGAGGCAGAGGACATTGAGTCGTCGTTCCGCACCGAATCGCGGAAGCGCTATTGATAGTGTTGAGGCAGTGAAATCTTCTGCATGTGCCAGCTTGGTGTACGTGTAATTTCGCGATTTTAGTGACTCTGGACACTGACTGGTAAAGTGCTCTATTAATAATAGTGGTAAGTACGGTATTAGAAACATACGAGAGACTAGTTAGCGGTACTGTGGCCAGATTTTGGTGAAAAGGCTTGACAAATATGACTGGATATGGCAGACCGCCGATGCTTGGAGGAAGAGGTTGGTTAAGGGATGATTATGCCAGGGATCCCTATCGGTAAGTTTGGTTTGGTTGGGTGATCCAGATCCTTAGTCCTATATGGTACTTTCTAAATTCTAAATATTTTTATAGCATGCCAGTACAAGAATCTATGAGAGGTCCAAGGCTTCTACCAGGAAAGAGGTCTGGAGGTGAATATAGGCTACCTCTCATCCATAGCCCTCGTTACTGCAGGTCTCCTAATAGAGACAAATGTTATCTCAATAAATAGTCTGGATTTGGAATATTTGTTTGGTGACTGTTTTTTGCAGTTGGCTAATTGTCTGGTTTGTGTTTGGATAGAAGTCCTAGAGAACCCGTTGCATACTCGCACTGCTGCTTGACGTGTTTCTTGGAACACGACTATGCCTCGCACAAAGCATGCTTTATTGTCTTCCTCGTGACACTTTTGTCTTGATTTCATTGAGACATTTAAAAATGCCCCTTTATTTAAGATCTGCTTCTCTCTCTCTAGTAATTCCATTGCAATCAGCTGTCATCCTGTTAGGAATCCACAGATGATTGAAGTACCAGCGCATACCCATTTGCCAGCGTTCAGCTTTTTTGATTGCCTTGGATTGGTATGACTAGGGGCTTGATAAGCAGAGATACATTAGATTGACACTCTACAATTATTGTACGATATTCATCTTATCGGTAGACCTACCTGTATACCTACTATACTAGTTACTCATATGAAAATTTTGTGTTTAGGTACCATGAATCCACTACTTGTTCAAGCACAAGTTATTGTTGTTGACCCAGAGAGAAGGTAAGTTAAAATTATTACTGATAATATTTTCAAGCAGTAGCTCATCCATGATAGCTCTCTTTCTACTGTCGGTAACTAACTCAACTGCTAGTCTTCATTCAGCAGGGCTATGCTGGTACTTCAGACATTATCACACTAAAATTCTCATTATTTACTAGGACATAGCCTTGGCACTTCCTCTTTCTTGCTCAAATGCTGTAAGATATATATGCTACTTGGGAAAGGATAGGCGGAAATTGATGTACCGTATATCATTTACTTGTCAGATGTCGTGATTACGCAGAAATGTTTTTGGGAAAGCTGAAAAAGATAGGACTAGTTTGTGACATCATTATTCTCGACGAATTTCATTCTCCAAGCCAGGTATGTTGTGATTTGTTGTGTCATCTTAACTCTAGTTTTCATGATCTCTGTCTGTTGTCCCTTCAGGTGATTGAAGAAGCTACAGCAAGAGGCTTGCTCTACACTGCAAGTGTGACAATGCAGAATGAGATGCATCTCTCAATAACAATCAATATCTTACAAGGGCAGCCGCAAGGTAAACTGTTGTATTTTGTATGGAGAATGTATGAAATGTGTAGTGCATAACAATATATTTTGCCACTGAATGTGTGTGTTGATATGTAACGAGAGGGCAAGACATTGTTTGAGCATTGGTTGAAACTTTTTCGGCTGATGCTTTGAAACTTGAAAATAATAACGCGTCTTTTCCATTTTTCGTTCTACGCATTAGAGCATCGCAACATGCCTTATGAAGATGCGTTAAAACTCGTCGCGCGCAACTTTGACGCTCATTTGCTAAAGCTCGGCGGTGAGAAGACTGATGCAGCTGGCGCCCCCGCAAAGATGCCACTAGCAAGCAAAGCTCTACAGATAGAGGAAATTGATCCAAAACTGAGCTTGATGCTGATTAATCTTGCTGAAGGCAAAAATTTGAAACTGGAAGATCTAGATCTTGTTATTGAGTTTTTGATGAAAAAGAAAGAGAAATTAACTGGGCTCCAGAACCCTGGGCAACCCATTGCCACCACGTACAGACAGAAGGAACCTAAACCTCCTAATGCGAGTCCCAGTCCTGTTAAGCCTCCAACTCCTGTGCAAAAAAGTGGTAAGTACTCAAGTCACATATATATTCTTCTATAATGTAGTCAAATGCGGTGCGGTGGTCTTATATCAAGGGAAAGATAAAAACATTCACAAATGAAGTTGCTTTCTTTGTGAAGCTATCTGTCAACATTGTTAGCTATAGTAGTAGGCTTGATTCGTCATTAAGAATCGCTCTACAGGTGGTTGAATATTAATTAATTTGGGCTTACTGAGCATTTTGTGGTATAACATAAAATTAAATGACGGTTAATGCATTATGATAGCAACGACTCAAGCTGAAGATCTACAAGCGAAAATAAACAGACTCTTTGGAGATCAAAATAAGCAACAGTCTACGGTTGGGATGAAACTCTCGGCGTCCCCACCAACAGATGACAGGCACACCGCGCATGATTCAAAGAAAAAGAATCCTGTTGGAATTGACTTTACAAATCCAAGTGTCCAGAATGCACTGCAAAATCTTATGAAAACCGGACCTAGTATTTTAGACAACCTTTCCAAAGGCTCTCAGAATTTTAACAATACTTCAAATGCAGTGATGCTGCCGAATGCTCCAAGACGCTCCGAATCACCGACCCCTCGAAAGAGAGCGAAACCAGGCAAACATGTGATAGCTGGCTTTTATTGATTGGCAGGCAAGAGAAAATTGGATGGTATGGTGCTACTGAATGCCGTGACTCGTGAGTATCTGAATTGTACTTTACGTTGTATCTCCTGCCTGATTTCCATGTTTCTTGCTACCGCGGTCATAACTTGTCGTTTTGCTGCTTCTGTATTTGTACTGTATTTTATATGAACCTAAGCTCAGTAATGTGCGTATTAGTGTTTAAACTGGTCTATTAAGCGTCCTAGCTTGCCAGGATTCCCTGTGATGTCACATACCGGTATTTCAGAAATGTAAGTTTTAGCTAAAGGTGGATGAATACCTAAAAAAGATTCTGCAGGCGCCATGACTTTGGAACGCCTATGGCGAAAGGCAGTAAACTCACACTGAAGACATGGTGTTAAAAATTCGCAGCCAACTTGAGTGCTAAAGAAGCAGGCCTACTTTATAAGTAGAGATTTGGGTGCACGTCGTGTTATATAGCTGAGAAACATGCCAAGAAGTTACTGTGGTGGTGGTGGGGGTTGGAAGCCAGCGACAATGTCAAGCAATGATTTAGCATTGTCCCTTAGGCTAATTTAATCTTTCGGGGTTATTCGGGTTGCCTTGCCTACTTTCAGCCACATCCGATGATAAAACTTCTTTGCTGCTACAAGTACTGAAGTGTAGGCCTATCTGATGTGAGCCAATGTCAATAGCAATACAGGCCTACTTGGTTGTTTCGTCAGTTGAATTTATTTAACAAACTTTGTTATGTCACATTTACTATTGTATGCTTGTGATGTGTTTGATGAATTTTGCATGACATTTTAAATATACTGTATGCCTATGCCAGAACTTCCAGCTCGGGTAGATGGGCCTAAGCATCGCCCTTAAGGTTGTAGGTACAGATCGATATCGTTATTATTTGCGATATTCATGATTTGACAGTATCAAGTGAGAGAGGTTGGTTACCTTACTGGCCTTGAAAAATCAATAGGCCTGTGGGTCGACCTCGGACTGAACCGAAAATTGGCCGTTTTACACACCTTTTTGCCAGGGATATCTAGATATCCCTGCATTTTTACTCGAAAGTAGGCGATGCCTTTTTGTATCATTCGGTCAGAAAGATGGTATTACACCACCACATTGCGGTGTGCCATGGCCCAAAACATGGGTTTACGCCACGGCCCATATTCCAGGCCAGTGCTTGACGATTGCTCCGCATTTGAAGCATATTCCTTGTGCCAGGCCGCATCCAGTAGGCGTAGGTGCAAGAAAGATATTTTTAATCGCCCGAATGACCCTCGGTAGACTATAATGTAGGCCTAAGTATTTCTATGCTGTGTTGCTTATAGAGCATAGGCGTATGAGCTTTTGACTCATCCGGACTAAACATAAATCGCGGGACTGCGTTAAACCGTGCAAGACTTATTTTTGCGCGTGGTGCGGGCTCTTGAACTTGTGTTGGAACAATGTGCATAACGCACTGAAACGTGTTAAGTGAGAATGGCAGCGGAAGTCGAGCATGAGTGACATACATGAATAAATAGTGAGATTGCATACGCATGAACTAGGCACACCCGATCCTGCTATAAAGCGGTGCCGCATTCCCCATTAGGCGGTCTATCTCTCTAGTTCACCAGATGACAGCGCCAACTTGCGTATGTCAAAGTGGCGTATTCACGGTTCGTTGTTGGTTTCTACGTTGCTTTTTCACTCACGCAGTGATTGGTTAATCTCGAGGAAGCAACAGCTCTCTGTCCCTCAGGCAAAGATCTCGTAGTCGACTTCAGCAATGGTAGTAGGGAAAGTCAGACTGGGAATTGCCGGCCGAAGTATCATCGATAAACTTACCAGTAGGTACGAAACTGAGCCACGGCAATCAATTTCGTGTGGGTTGCTTCCACAATTTGGGTTTTTGACGGAGCTTCCCCCGGCGTGTGCCGTACGGTGACCCATTTATGAATGCTACCGGTATACCACCATACTTTCAGCGAGCTTTCAGAAATGTAAAATACCTGCGTTCAACAGATTCATAGTATACAAATATGCATGAAGCATTTCTGTGATGTAAACCGGGACATTACGAACTACAGTTAAATTTTGATTACACGTCCAAGTTGCACCACACATTTTATTGGCAAAATGAAGCTCGTAACATTACTACAACTTATCCTTATCAGTGGAACTGTATATTGTGATGAAGATTTTCATAAGGTAACTTATATGTTGTGTACCTATGTTAGTTGCATCTAAATGGTCATTTTTTTAGTATGGTGATGGAGAGGATGTGTTACTGTGGATGAACACTGTGGGTCCTTATCATAACAGACAAGAAACGTATGAATACTTCAGGTAGACCGGTTATTTGAATATTTCTGGTAGACCATTTATTTGAATACTTCTATTAGACCGTTTATTTGAATACTGTATTCTGAATATCCTCTCGAAATTCAGAAATTGGGCCTATTCTCATATGAAAACCAGCTGTGTTTAATGGCAGATAGTTCGGCACAAATACTCAAAGGGAGTCATTCATGGGGAATTGTTTATTGATATGCAAATGAACTGCCTTTTCTTTAATCACCACTATAGAAAAGTGGCCATATTAATTAGTCACTTTACTACTGCTACTGTAGGCCTGTAAAATCTGTGTATAAAAATGTCCCTGAAATAAGCTTCCTTGCCCATCTGGAAAAATTGCCCATTAGACCTTCGTGAAAAATGCTAGTCAGAAAAATCAATCTGGTATTTGAGTCATTATTCACTTCATAACCGCGCTAAATTTTTCATCACACATTTACACTTGTCAGAAGATTTTGTCAATCAAAATTCTTGTCTCGGGCATGAACATTGATCAGATGTTGATTAGGGGGCTAGCATAGTTCTGATGATTCATTGAAGCTATCGTGCGAATCTTAATACATTGGATAGGCCTATGGGATGTCCGGTCCATGTATATTGTATATTCATGGGTGAAAATGTTGATCTTGACACATCATAGGTAGGTCTCTCTGCCCAACATAACGCGCAACCTATGCACCTTGATCAGAATAACCATCATGCCAATACAGAACGTAACGTTGAACCGTTGTTGAAATTGCTATCTAGATTGCCATTTTGCAAGGGTGACAAAGAATCGAAAATCGACAGGCACCATGAAAATCTTGGTGATGCGTTGCAAGGGGTGGAATTGAAGTATAGCGGCCTTGATATCAAATTTAAAGGTAATAAAACGTAGACGTAATTCAAAGTTTATCTCTCTTTTCTAATTTCACTAAGATTTGAAAAGATTGGTACGGTATGGTACTGCTAGAGCATGATATGCATTTTATTTCTTGGGACGGATGTGAAAATATCGCCATCAGCCAGATCATAGGCTAGAAATCCAGTCCAGGGGGGCATATCTGCCACAGTATTCAGGTAAACTTCATGTCCTGTCCATGCTAGGGGTGTATGTAATTAAATAGAATAATTAGCGTTAAGCAATGGAAAACCACCTTGGCTTGACTTTGCACCTATGACTTGGATTATGAGTTAAGGTGTGGCAAGGTGCTATGCCCGTTGGCCATTTCACACTTAGGTTGCAGAAACTCAAAATTTGGAATTTATCCAAAATCCTACCTACATCTCACTTAAAAAGATAGATGTCTTCTCGGTGTATATTGTACATATCAACTCGGGTTTTCCAGAAAAACACCCCCCCCTCTGAAATCCTAATTTTCAAGCATCATCATCAACGCCAATGTCCGGCAGTATGTGCTTGTATTCTATGGTAGTCATCATCATATCTTTTCAGAAAACGTACCAAGTGTGAGATACTGCACCATTGATTTGGACAGAAAGAAATACGAAACATTTGTTTATGCGATACAGAATCACTACTGGTATCAAATGTATATGGATGACTTACCAATATGGGGTAAGAAATCAAATTTGGAAAAATTAAGATGAGATTATATTCCGGTAATAGTAATTTTAAATATCACTGGTATCGTTACAACGTGTATTTTAGCAATATACCCACTGGATCATTCTAATTAACAAAAATTTGTGAAAGTTGGTGTAAAATACCATCAAAATGTTTGCTTGAAATGAAGGGGTTGTTATAGAAGATCTCTATTGGCAACTATTTTGTGGCTACAGACTTCGCTTTTGATGGAAGTAGTGCGTGAAGTTACATTGAGACATGCTGCCTTCATGTTGGTATATCGAGAGGGTACTATAATAACTAAGTCATGTCAGTATTAAATTAGCCTACCAAGGGGAAGTCATCATTTTATACCGTAGTTCGTTTCATGATTGACATGTCTTGAGTGTAGAAGTAGCACTTTCGGTCCAGTATTCAGTTATTGGCCCTTACTACACTCCCAAGTAGGCCTAACAACTGACTACAAGCACCTTAAAATCTTTCAGGAAAACATTCTGTCAAATGCACGAATCTGTAGTACTGTAGGCTACTGTATCATTATTTTGTTGCACTGTGACAACATAACTAGGACATCTGTTTTTTGACTAAACAATGCTAAGACTATACTTTATTATATAATATATTATCCTACCGGTATTATTAATTAATAAAGTTGTTAGTTTTCCATGAGAAACTGGGAAGCGTGGTCAATGTTTTAGCAAACCTATAGCTCATTGATTATATTCCATCTTCACCTAATGAAGGAGCGGAGCTCCGAAAGCTTGTGAATGTTTTAATTCTAAATACACCAAAGCTGGACATTAAATCTGTGGTGGTGATCTTTATGATTCTGCGTGGGATTTGACATTTTTGATCAAATATGAAAATTACCAAACGTCTATTTAACTAGGAGACAATGACCAGAAACGTGATAACATGAATATAATATATAATCAAACTACTGTTATCCTACTGTAGTATATTGCTACATAATAATATGGTATATATACATGTCTCATTGGAACTATTACTGTGATAGGTTCCAAACTCCAGCCAGGGTCATACATAGTGGCTTTTCGCTTCGTATTTTTTTTTCTATCTTTAAGATCTCAAATATTTTAGGCATAGTTGGAGAGATAGGAGATCAAGGAAAAGATGAATACTTCATGTGGACACACAAGAAATTTGAAATCGGTTACAACGGTGATCAAATCGTCGATATCAATCTTACAAGCGATCAGAAAGTGAAGCTCGCACCAAATATCAAGATTGAATTCACATACGAGGTAATAGAACGAAATTTCTTTGTCTAGAAGTCAATTTTTAATCGATCTGTAGCCATTACAAATAGTATCGGCACGGTAAGTAAGGAATCAACACGCTCTTTCGCCAATCTCCACCATATCGAACTTAACCAAGTAACATATAGTGAAGTCAATAGTGGGTGATCAAATAATTATAGACAAATTGTAGTGTCACCGCAAATTTATCGTTCGGGCTCTGTTTATACAGAAACATATTCGTCAGGTGAAAGGAAGGAAGTTTTCATATAATCTTCCATGTAGCCCGGTATCAGTTTCCTCAGTTCGTGTGCAGTCAGTGTTTCATTTATTCTTTTCAGGTCACTTGGAGCTCATCAGACGTCAAGTTCTATGACAGATATGAAAAGTACTTGGATCCAAGCTTCTTTCAGCACAGGGTATGGATGCAGTTTGTTTTAATGAAGTTTTTGATGTTCAAATTACATATTATTAGATTATTATACTGTAGTACCCACTGCAGCACGATTGACTGCTTCGAACTATACTATTGCTATTGGTATACAATAGGATTATCCTCAATATCCCAGATGACCCAGACTACAGAGCTGTCACCTTTCGCTCTTCTGTAGATAACTATCACACCTTCTCTACTTGTATCCAGTCCATTCATTTGTATAAGCTTTTATGATTGTTTCTTTTCAGATTCACTGGTTCTCAATATTCAATTCCTTCATGATGGTGATATTCCTGGTTGGATTAGTTTCCATGATTCTAATGAGAACATTACGCAAGGACTACGCAAGATACAGCAAGGAGGATGATTTGGATGATGTGGTAAGTAGCATATCTAATACCCTGTATCCAGTCATTCCATATCATTGAAAGATGTAGGCCTACCAGTGTGTGAGGTGAGATGTGTCCAGGTGTGCGGCTCACCTTCTTTTTCTACAGTTGCAGATTCAGAGGTTCTTATGCATTTTAGGAGAGAGATCTCGGCGACGAATATGGTTGGAAACAAATTCATGGAGATGTCTTCCGTCCTGCTTCATATCCTATCTTACTCTGTGGCTTCATTGGTTCTGGTGTGCATGCTTTGGCAAGCTCGCTGGCCGTTATCCTCTTTATAATCGGTGGAAACTTGTACACTGAGTAAGTCTGAATGATTGCTATTACCTTGGAAAATTGTGACTACAGCACTGGACTTTGCAAATGACATTAATAGTGGTCGATGATTGAGATATCAGCTGAATCAAAGGACAGGTCATTATTGTAATATATGAGATTAGTAGGCCTAACCAGCATTGATTGGTTTGTCTCCTTGTTCCTATATAAGCACGCTTACGTGCCGCAATCAATCAGTCACATTTTCTGCATCGTATAATAAAGACTCCCTTTACCTGCATGCGTCGTACTTACGAGGTGCGCCTCCTACAAGCGGTATTCGATATATTACAATTATCTGACCCCGGTTCATGTTGTCATTCATATAAACATATTAAATCTATTTCCATCACACCAATTGACAGTTGCATTTAGAATTGTCCTGTTCAAACTGAAGTCCCTACATCCTACCAGACTTCTTTGGCAATCCAGGCAGGTGATTTTTGTATCTAAATTTACAGGAGGGGTACAGTCGTCAGCACTGGCATATTCGTGTATGCTGCACTATCACCGGTCAATGGTTACGTTAGCGGGTCATTGTATTCAAGGATGGGAGGTATGATCTTTTCATTTCTTTGATATCAGTTCAGTAGGAATAGTTTTTCTATTTGCAAAAAATACTGTGTAACGTTTTTATGTTGAGTTCTTATCTGCTATGGTCAATACTGAAGGACGTGCAATGTTGTTCCAGGCAAGAAGTGGATCAAGCAAATGAATTACAGTGCACTACTACTACCAGCTTTGGTTTGCGGAACTGCATTTTTCGTGAATTTCATTGCTATGTACTACCACGCATCGAGGGCAATTCCCTTCGGCACCATGGTGAGTGGAGCCCTTGTAGATGTGTTTATGAACTATAGTGTGTTACACTGTTAGTCATTCGAAGTAGTGGTAGCTGGAGAAGGCAGTTATTTTTCTGGACACGGGCTGGCTGGGGCTGTAGCGACTTGAGATAGCAATCTGAGTCTCTCTTTGACTGTTTTACCTCGGTGCCATAGACGATGTGATTTTTTAATTGATGTTCATGTCGATCTGGGATGCCCAGGTTGCACATGATAGACATGCGCGCTTGCACAGGCTAGGCTTGGAGGCACCGAAGGAACAGTCATGCACTATTCGTCTATTTTGTGCTGACTGACTAGTGGAGAAGCTGATGGTAATGTGATTGCGTCTCGTGACAGATGGCGATGGCATGCATCATCCTGTTTGTTATCATGCCTCTTAATTTGGTGGGAACGATCTTGGGAAGGAATATATCCGGAGCTCCAAATCATCCTTGCAGAATCAATGCTGTACCACGTCCGATACCTGACAAACGGTGGTTCATGGAACCGCCTGTCATTGCTGCCTTAGGTGGAGTTCTACCATTTGGATCTATATTTATTGAAATGTAAGTATATCATGGCTTTTTCTTGCTAAATGCAATAAATGAAAACCTGTTTATGGATGAATCCTCAGTGACCGTGAAGTGTAGGTGTTCCCAGATAATAGCAAAGTGGGTAGGCTCTCTCCTTTATCTGTCGGTCGTACGGTACTACGCTATGACATGTAGGATGTAGCTGACCTCAGATCGAGATACTGGCTTTATATCTCCAAACGCTGAATCATCCACTTGATCCTGATATTATAGCATTACATTTCCATATAGCTACCGGTACAGGAAGTTACTCTGAAGCGTCAGCGATTAGATCGATACCATGGTTGACTAAAGTGTAAGCATTGGAATTTGTACTGTTCAGAAGCAGATTCGTATTAGTTTGTTAGTGTGTTATGATTAACATTATACTCCCATTTCAGGTACTTCATTTTCACTTCGTTTTGGGCCTACAAAATATACTATGTTTATGGTTTCACCCTCCTCGTTCTTCTGATCCTGGCTGTAGTAACAATCTGTGTCACCATCGTGTGTACATATTTTTTGCTCAACGCAGAGGATTATAGATGGTATGCTTTCTCTTTGTGTTACTATTGAATGGTAGTATCTAGCCTATTGTACAATTGTTTTACTAGGCAGTGGACAAGTTTCTGCGCAGCCAGCTCAACTGCAGTATACATCTACATCTATTCATTCTATTATTTCTTCTTTAAGACAAAGTAAGTGATGGATGTTAGTAGATTCCCTGATCTGCTGGACTGTAATCTAACTCAATAGTCGATAAGTTGTTGTATAACTTGCATTAGTATTTATGTTAGGCTTTTAATCCAGACTGCCTTACAATAGGATGCTGCACAACGAAATCTGTCTCACGAGTCACGATACTGTTTGTATGGTACTCTTCTGCTAAAATCCGAAACTAAGATAATAATCTTTGCGTAAAAAGATGAATAAGTGTGCGATGTGTATGCACACGTGCATACCATTCAAGCCTATTCTGCCGTTTATTGCATTCTCCACTGCAAGAAAGTTGACTTGGGCCCCACGGCGTAGTGTTGAAGTAACTATGTCACATTGTTTTTCAGGATGTATGGCTTCTTTCAAACCGTTTACTACTTTGGATATATGGCTGTATTCAGTGTTGGTCTCGGATTGATGTGTGGTAAGTATATTCAACTTTAACATCTCAATGTGATCTGCTAGCCGTGTAACTCTTGGGTCATCAATAAGCAACAGCCCTGTATTATTTCCCAGCTGCTTCCTCTGGTGGGAGGGTTTCAGCGTGAAAGGCATCCGACGCGAACCCGAATCGAAGCATTCCATTCAATCCGCCGTGGCCACTCCATAATGGACGGGTGGTTGAAGGAATAGATTCGTTAATCTCATGCACTTTTTCGTCTTCTAGGTGCTCTCGGTTATCTTGGAACCAGCTTGTTTGTACGCATAATCTACATGTATGTAAAGATTGATTAAGATATGATGTTAACTGGCAAGATGCAAAAGAGCAGAACAAGCCAGGAATGAGAAAATTTTCAACTTGGAAATCATGGACTTGTTCATCTTCAGCAGTCCGTCCCGACGTTCTTAGATTTATTGATTCGTAAAGGATGTGCTGCAGACTGATGTTCCTGACTGTGGCGATCAGCACAAGTTGCCCATGTCACATGTCTATCCTACTATCTGCTATACCATGCTTCTATGTTTCTAGACCTTGTGGCAATGAAATATAGACTTAGATATTGAAAAGATTTTATAAGTCGAGTCAGTGTGTTCTCGTTATCCCACTACAGTAGATGGAGGTAATCTAGGTCTAGCGGATATGGTGAGTGTGATTTTGTTGTGACCTATTTTGATCGCTCCTATATGAGGTTGTGTAGTTTCCTGTTCAACAGTAGAGGGTACATCTTTGGAAAGGATTCATGTGGTACGCTTTTAAGGCCGTTGCCTGGATGGCTTTAATATGTAGGAATATGACATTCATAGCTGGATATTTCGTACCGCCGATGCTGCAGCTACGTACTTGGGGTCCTAGGGTTGTTGTCCGTGCCAGGCCCAACACGTGGAATAAAATGACATCGGAAGCTTTTCTCGCTAAAGGGCAAGTTCGACCGTCGTGTGAATCGGCGGAAAAATTTCGGTAAACCGTGATGGTAGTCATGCCTCGATGCTGGTTTAATGGGCGGCAATCAACACCGATTTGCCGCTTTCAAATTGCACTGAAAAACAAACCATTCGTTCAAATTAATCGAAACGTCATATGCGATTTCAAGTCCTATGCTGGGTACTTTCTCCTGTATTGATTATTAAGTGCATGCCACGCATCAAATAGTGAAATAATAAAAAATGCTAAATTCTGAACCGTTTTCACACGTCCGGATGGTGAGGATAGTGAGCCTACTTCTGTACGATAGTATTACTATTTTCTGGAGCCGGTTGGTGTCAGTAATGATCAGATTCAAATAAAATAGATACGCGGTAATGGCTTATACCTCACGCCTATTGATGAGTCACAGATTTCTAATCAGAATCGCCTAATTAGTGATTTTACAGCACCATCAACAAAAGAAGGATCCACAAGCATTTTTACGTTACTTTGGCGACTTGACGTATCGCTCATGCCATTCGACTTGACTTGTGTTGAAAGGAAGATATCTAGGCGACTGTAGCCTACTACAGCCACGGTCTGGATAAAGTAGGATATTTTAAATAGCGTAGTAACCGAGTTCTTAACGTGATTTACAACCATATTTGGTAAAACGATATTTTGACGTTGAAAAGCTGGGAATTTGGCTTGGGTAAACATGATGACGCATTTTACTATAGAACGATTCTCATCACTTGGGTAGTTCGAGAGAGTAATAGGGTTACTGGCCTATTGTGTCGCCGCCCCATCTCTTCTGGTAATCAAAGAATTCGTTTGTGAAATGGCTGGGCGAGTTGCCACTATTAGTTCTCTAGGACTCGGCAAGTCTGGCTCAATACAATTCCACGAAAATGTAATTCATGTCACGCGACATTATGCATGCGGAACTATTGATATCCTTCGGCCTTCATATTCATACATCAAGCAGGCCTACTTGGGTACATCAGTTCCTGCAGGCCTACCTACTACACGGTCTGTAGGCAGTAACAGTGAGTCAGTGACCCTTCACTCATGATTACCAAGCCATTTTTTTTGATTAGATTGTGTTGTTAATTGAAGGCATACAACGTAAACTCATAAATAGGTGTATGTATATTTATATGTTGACCGCTGTATATAATCCGGTAGTATACAGTACATATCTCTATCTAGTCAGGCCTTATAGGCTATATAGTGTATAGGTCTATATCCCAACGTTGTAACAAAGACCAAACGTAGGCCTATGCATCACGCATCACGGGCATGGCTACAACTAAAGTATGGTAAGCTTTTTAAAGGGTCGTGATTTTAGATCATCCAATATCAATGTCGAGTAAAGCTTGTTGTATATCACCTCTGAAGTCAATCTTCGCAAATCTAGCGTTCCCAGCTGTTCTTTTGAGGTATCGCTCAGCACAATGTATGTATGGTCATCTGGGATTTCTCCGTGGGTAAGTATTTCTTATTTCCAGCCATCCATACTCAAGAATCAACAACGATCCGATGAACGCCTGACCTGTTTTCGCACAATATTATATTTTAGCAAATTCAATATCTAGCAGACACTAGATTGCCAAAGATTGTCTTACTAATATGGCTCAACATGCAATGCTTTAAACGATGTGACGAAATTTATTCGACCCAAGTCCAGTGTAATATGTAGCATATATTAATTCTCTACCGAGAGCAAATCAAGCAATCCAAACGAATGTTGCTATTGAATAACAATTTTTACGAACATGTCGTAATACAAGGTCTACTTGTGGGGTATGGGATACTGCGAACTTGCTGATTGTTTGAACGCGTCTCTTACGTTTGCAACGGATGTAGCTGGTTGTTACTGATCAAATATAGCTTGATTTGGCCGCATCATCAATAGAGAAAGTAAGCTAAATCTCTACAACATAAATCTACTGCGTCTCCAGACGTTGTGATGGATTGTAATGGTGGCGAGTTCAACTGACTCATTCAATATTTGTGCTATCAGCAGACGATGCGGTTATGTTGAAAAGGCAAGGTTTTTCCCACTACACCCAACGGGGTCTGTTGTTCACGCATTGCCTTTCAACTGCGGTAACAAACACTCGCAAATCGTTCCGACATCCCTACAATGTATATTAAAGTGGCTGTAGTTGTTGTTCGATTGAAAGCAGAAGTCGTCTGCCCGTGGTCGGCGTTATCGATGTGCGAATAGTATAGCGCGTTAATCCCGCGAGCTGGGAATGTTCCGTGGTAGCTTCTCCAGACGGTGGTCTCAAATATATGAGGAAGGAAAACCACCGGTGAAACAGCAGAAATTTCGTGGTGTCTGGAAATCTATTCTATACACATGTGTTTGTACAAACTGTACACGTAAGTCTTGGTAAGCTGTCTGTGTTCTCAACTAGGTCGCGTATACTCTCCTATATGAGTAACAAGCCACTGCGTGAAGATACAGCACATACCAATGTAAGGGAAGGAATAGGTCAGAAAACAACACGTAGTACTGGTTATAAACTTTTGGCATTTACTGCATATTCAGAATAGCGCATTTATATCATGAATATAAATGAAACTTGAATTCGTCGCGCTCGAGTTCTATGCGATGTCAAGTGAGTTCGTATAAATGTGACGCTACGAATGAACTCGCACGAACTCACACAAACGTCTGGCTTTACTACTGCACCAAACAAAACGAATGTTACCGCCCACTAGGTTTACCGTAGCGTTGTCCAAAACTTCATCAAGCACGATTGTCGCCGATTTTCCAATTGCAAGCTAATGGTCTGTTCTACATCTCGGTTACGTTCTTGAGTAAACCGAAGATGGTGATGAGACATGTAACAATCTGCTAATATTTTCGGGAAGTCTAGTATTACAGTTGTATATGCCTTTGCTTATGTCTGTAGTGCTAGGCTGTTTGATCGCCCATGTGAATTAAATCGCAGCGGATGTTATCATTTCAATTTCCCACCCATTGCGAAGTGTATGTAGTTCGTTTCCGCAACACTAATCTGAATTGTGCTGGGTGTTGAAGAGATCTAGCGACTATAGCGAATTCTTATATATTTCGCCAAATCTCAGATATCAAATCCAACTTCTGCTAAGTGTCACCTGAGGGCGAATGAAACTGGAGAATCCAAGCCAACAAACGACGTCTGATAGTTGTTAATCTACGGAAATCGTATATGATACAGATCTTGCTGTGGAACAATATCCAGTCGCTTTGTTTAAATTACTGAACGTTGGCCGGTGCTTAAAATGAATCTAATTTGGTAATATAAGAAGCATTCAAAAATTGGTTATACCTGGAGATTTGCAGTGCCGCGCTTCTTCGGGGATTCACATCATAACAATTTCTGCCTGCGTACCAGGTCACTTGTTTCAATCCAAGTGAACGTATCCACATTTCCGTTGTCAGAGTGAGAGTTACTGCAGCCATGCTACACTACCGCATGTCAGTGGTTATATCTACACGTAGACGTAAGACACAAGGCAATGAACAAACCAGAAGGCACAAAAACTACATGTCCATGTTATTATGTTATACAAACATGACTTTGACGTAAGCGAACATGACAAAACTAAATCTTAATGTTCTATGGTTGACCCCATCACGAACCGCGAAATGATATGCTTGAATGCGTTTGCCCGGCAAACCAATGGAGTTTCATGGGGAAACCCCAATGTACCAATGCAGCCTTCACGGTCAAGCTCTTGCGTCAGTATTCTCTGGTTAGGTACTGTCTTCGTATTATTGGTATGACCTAGCAATCACGACGTCAAGGCGGAATGGAATTACCGTAATGGTGTTGGGTTGGTGTGATTAATCCTATACACAACTATAGTGATAGTGGATAGTGACGGCTACCGCGATTCGTGTGCAATGAAAGAGCAGCGTGACAGGAGGTAAGTTTGCTATCTTTAACGATTTTGATACGGGCTTCTCAATTTGTAATGATTGACTAACCAGCAACATACGGCGTACATAATGATTGTTGCAACAATCTCATAGTCTAACGTCTACACACCGTATAGTCACACCCAGCTGTCTTCAAATATAGACTGTTGAGTTCATATCATCACCTAGACGTCATCTTAAGTCTCCCGTGCGACGCAAAGTCATGCTGAGTAGCCGTAGACGAGAATTCAATTGGTTCGTTAGGTGATTTATTGGGGAAAACCCATTACGATTGCATTACTTTGCAATATAAACCCTTCTCGATCAAAGAGTAAACAAAATGTTACAGACAAATGAAGTTTTGACTAGGTCCATGTGATTCAAAATTTCAGTTTGGTTATTCAGAATATCTTATGATTCACCTTGTGATGAGTGGCGAAATAGGCCAAAGTATGAGTGACTAGAGGTCATAAAGTCAAGCAATCCACGCTTCTTTCATCGACTTGGCATTATGTAGCATTCCAAGTTTCGATGCCAAAGTGTAACCCGTCTGCAATGGCTGCATACTACAGTGCGATGCTAGTGACTACTAGCCTACAACCGACCTTAGCAGCGGGGCCGATACCTTGTTTGCGCAGCCAAGGCATGGTGCTACTCATTCAGTATTTTGGCAAAAATTATTTGCAATGTTTCTCTTGCCAGCGAGGGCCTACTATTTTATAGCCACTGCGGAGCTGATAAGGCTTTTTGCCTCAAGCACTGGCTTGAAATAGCCTAGTAGCTCACTCTCCGCATAGTGTTTTCGCCTTCCAATATGCCGAAATCGGACGGGCTACGGTATAATTGATGGTTATCGTGGGATATAAATTCCCTTAGAACGTGTTCATTACATCACCCTGACGAATGTTGTGGTATCGTAGCTCAGCTCTTGACTGCTGCAGGGATTTATAGGCGTGTGTGTTCGGGTTAATGAGTGTGGGAGGCTTATATGAGTGTTTCGATTCCAAGATAATTCAAATCAAAGACTCCAATCCTTTGTTTGGGCTAAATATCGAAGGTGTGATGAGGGTCGGCCTAGTGAATGTCACAATGATTGGTGCCGTAAGGCGGAAGTATAGGGATGACAAAATGTACATAGACTTCGCACAAATATCCGTGAATGCCGAAAACAGTATGAATCACCTTGTGTTTTGATCACGCGGTATAACGAGATTTCTCCTTTTCCGTCGAAAGTAGGATAACATACTGTGGTTTGGTTTCGAGTAGAAATCTTCTCCAGTGGTTTACTGTTTGTTACAGCCGACAGACGTGTGTGTAAATCGTTCCGGTTGAAATTGAATGACTCATATCCGCATGGTTACTAATTTCGATCAAGCTTCGTGACTTCACCCCTTAGTACGGGAGAATTCTAAGTATCTTGGGACATCGAAAATGTCTATATATGCAATTCGCTATACAGTGTGTATTAGATTAAGAAAATCGATATTTTTATCACCAACATTCTGCAGTAGGTTCTTTCCGAAAATTACTTCAAGTCATATAAAATCTTGAAATGTGACAATACCTTGCCCTTCAATATCATTATACGAGGCTACCCTACTACCCGCGTAGCAAATATTTCTTGCGGGTCATTTCAATGTTGAAGTATAGGTGGTAGGTTTAATAAAACAATGAGCCAAGACTTTAAAATTGTGACTTTATGGCCTGAAGTATGCCTAATATTTACCTTAACATTACAGTTGGATAGACAATGATGATATGCACATCGCTGCAGTTTCATTGCGTGCTGGTCGATGTACCTGAACCAAACAAATATTATAGTTTTGTATGTACTTTTAAAATATGACGTCAGTGCAGGAAGCCATCCTCAAAACTCACTGCACGCAGCGGAATACGCCCTTCTAAAGTCATCTACTTCAATAATGTTCGCTGCAGGATTCTTCGTATTCGTTCCCCATGAATCGAACATGGAAATATGACCATGATCGATCTTTCGTCGTGGTCGATGTGGTTGGATTGTATGTTTTCGACTATAGCCTATATAGCGCCATTGTAAGGTGCTGAACAATAACTAACATGACGGAAGCCCTAGTAGGTAGGCGTTTTACCCTTGAAATTTTCGCCCCGAATCAGTGGTTTGTTAGGCACATCGGGATATATTCTCACTCAGACTCGACCAGGGCTACCCATAACAGGGTGCGTCACCTAGTGGCTCGTTGATGTGTCAAGACGAATGCAATGAGTATAACTGAAAATGTTCGGTTTTCCTGGGGGCTCAGGTACATCCCGAGGTATATTACCTTTGTAGTTTTGTGCCACGGAGGTGGAATCGTACATGCTTACTAGACTAGTCATTGAAATCCAAATTTACCACGTATTTAAGAATGTTCTGTAGTTTTCTTGCCTGAGGCACTCAAATAAATTGCCAGGTTTGTCACCATCCCGACCCTAGCCAAGGCCAGAGCCCAACTATATTTGAAATCGACGTCACAGAGATTGCAGAATCCTTTCTATTTGTGCGAAAATAATCCGATTCGATGTTGACGACCACTACTACAAAAATAACTCATCTGAAAATATTTCGTGGCATATTGCACTGAATCACCTAATTCGATAACCTCTTCTTTTCAAGATTTGTGATTTTGAAACTTCTAAATTTAATGATAATTTAAGCTTCATACGAAAATAAGATTAAAACCTAAACAATCCATATGCCAGTGGTGTGAGACGGTGACATGTAGGCCTACCGCGGTACCGTACAGCCAGATTTTTACCTAGCGTAAGCTATGCGCGAGCGCTTCTAACCGTTCCGACGACTTGGAGATTCGATGTCCGCGGCTATATGACACAGGCGCTAAACTGTAACCACCCGTCCCCAAAGAAGTAGTTCTACTACTTACAGTAGTAGCTAACTGAAGTAGTATTCGTGCGCTTGCAAGCGTAATGATGTTGAATATAAAGGAAAGAAGATTTCAGGATACATAACAAATCGTAAAAGGGCAACTGATGCCAAATGTGCTAGAAGAAATCAAAGCAACGGGCTCATTCGGTCATGGCACTATGCAATGTGTCCACTGTACACAAATGCACTGCCAATGCACCGCTTTGCGTATAGTTCAGGAAGAGCTGGCGTAACAATACTGCACGTTAAGGTGACTACCATGATTCATCTTCATTGTTTTGACACGTAGATGCAAGCGCTTTCGTTTATGGTGCAATAAACGTGAGCAACATGTGGGCGGAAGATACATTGAAGCACAAGAGGACCTCCTCTCCATCGAACAATTGTGCTTCCGCTGTCACGTGTTATTCTGTAAAACTGCGTGCACGTTATGATCAAAAAGGCAACACGTAGATGATGATCGATGACAAACGTAAGAAAACGGTATGCTGTTATACCCTCGATGATTGGCTGACTGGAACAATCCCGGCTAATGATAAACACCTTCCAAAACATGACATCTTGCAACAGAAGATCTGTCATACGATGATGGATGTTTTGCTATGTTGGACGTATTAAACCGATTGGGGGAAGTGATTTACGCATAGGTGTGCAATTGCAGTGTGGTGCAATGTCGTCACGATCCATCATTACATTACATAGAATCTGGTGATTGCTGTGTGGAATCTCCAGAAAATTTGATCATTGGAATGATACTGTAGCCCTGGTTCATGATACTTTGTCTAAAGTAGGCCATGCATGGTTACTACGTGATGTCGTTGATGACGGTGTTGCGAACACACCTCGTCACGCATGAGTGATCATTGGTCTAGGAGCCATGGAGTCATTTAAGTTAAGCCATTTAAGAACTCCATGCTATGAGCGCCTACATATTTCACCCTGTTTTGGAGCAACTGCTTCTTTTGTCGATATATACCTTCTGATATTCGAAATATATGAACATCTAATTCCTCTCCAATGCTTGTGTGTTTAGTTATTGAATTGGAAATTGTCGCGTTCCGCGTTACTGACACGTTATGGCCTGTCGCTCGATTTGATTTCTCGTAACACGGCCTTTGTGCTGTGTTTGATAGCATAGTAAAGTAGGCAAATATTTTGCCACTATCATTCGCGCACTGTCGGAGAAACGTCTCGTGACGTAGCTCCTATACAATAGGTCATTAACGCAATATCGTTGACCCGCTAATTTAACGCGGGTGGATTTCAGGGGCATAGAGGATGTTGAAGGCAGACCATCAAGGCCTAAAACGGGCCATGGGTGGACCGTTGGAAAATAACGGTGTACGAACCAAGTATTGTGTTGCATGAACAGACTACTTATATGAAATTCACCTTGAGTAGGCCTACCTCTAAAACAACGCTAAGTATGTGTTTTCATTTTCATCATATACAAGCTCATACTTGAATCTCATCACTACAAGCAAGTCTACAAGCTCAATTTGTACAGTGATTCCTTAAACTAACTATGTCACTAATGGTGTAGCGGGAGAGGATACAATATATTTCCCATTTCCCATACCCGCGCGGTCGTTGGGATGTGAGTTACCCTATCGAATTCATCTGTTGCGTATGTCGTGCTAAAATCACATTTCCAACTCCTATAGTTATTTTTGACCTTGGGAGAAACATGGATCATTTCCTCAGCACGATAGCCTGGTTTCGCATCAATCCTAAGGCAAAGCTGAACGAGTGAGTTCGTTTAGGCTTGGGTCGTGGGCAAGCCTCCATTATAGCATTACTGCATTGTTTAAATGATTCAGTCAGATTAGGCATGCCGCTTGTCCGGTCACACACATATAGTAATGTACCGCAACAAAGGCTTGAGCGTTTTTTTTTTATATACAATATTACATTATCCGACACTAGGTCAAATAGAGTTTGTTTACACAAGATTTGGATTTGCGTTTGCAAGCCTTTTGGCCTCAACTAACGTGTGAGCAGTTCTCGTCACGGTCAGCGGACGTGACACGTACACCGCTCGGTATAGCAAAATCGCTCACGAGTTGGTAAATTCGTGAACATCTTGTTTGCAACTTCACAACAAATCTATATGTTTCTCATACAAAGCAGGGTTCTCAACCTACAACTGCCGAAACAAATATAACTCGCTGGCCGCAACAGTCCGTTCCAAATAAGTAAACGCGTGATTTCAATCCCCCTGGTGGTAATTGTGAAGATTTAGGAAAGACCGCGCCTGTTTTTAGCCACTGTATATGGGCAATTCTGTTACAGCCATCTACGATATTCCAGTTCGGGGCACGAATATTAATAAATTGAAATTGAAACTTAATTAGCAAATAGATAGCACACCAATGATGGAGTCCCAAACTTGGATCGGTAGAATTCTGTCCCAATGTAGTAGGCCTTCTGCCCGGATATGTATAACTTGAAATTTGGCACCCAAACAACGAGACTCAAGACCATGAATCACCGATGCCCTTGACGTTTTCGGCCGTGTGTCTACCAATGTCTATTCACGCACGTACACACCACGCCGTTTCCTTTTCAGCGTGTTATGAAGGAAGCATGTCGTGATCACACTATAAGGTTCTATTGTTAACAGAATAAACCTGTAGGCAATTAGATTACTGGTAATATGGTTAAATGGGGCATATCTCAAGTATTGACCAAAATAATAGGCCTACAACTTTGTAAGACTTCCGATTTTGTGGTCACAAAATGAGTACATGAGATTTCTCTAAGTTTATTCAGACTAGACTTTTGTAAATAATCACGGAGATGGAGACAAAATTGAAGATATTTTAAAAGTATTTCGCGTCGGTTGGCGCAGATGAACGATAATTTATTCGACGATATGTGAGGGAAATCGTGCTGCAAATTTAATCCCATCTCATGCAAGCAAAAGCAAAAACACGCGTTGGTGCGGCGAGTATGTGACTGCACTAAGATGCGCCAATCATTTCTTTTTTTCCACAGATCGCAAATTCTTGCCAGAGCAAATTATACTGTTGTCTAGCATTTCTCAGAGATGATATGAAACACTCTATTCTCCTCACTTGTAATCCGAATTCGCGCGATCTTACCACGTTTTGTAGTGTAGAGTGGACACCAAGTTTCAGGTGTCATGTCGATACACTCGAGTAAGACTAGCAACCCATAGCTTATGGCGAAGGCAAGCGGCACTCTATGTTTCTATTTTCTCGATTCCGTAACTTGCGTTGCAGTACAAAACATTGTCGTCATATGGATCTAATGTGTGCAATTTGCAGCAAAATATTATCGACAATTAGTGTGACTGTGTCTACGAAAATGAGTCATTCTCAGAGTACTGTGACTCGCCTTTGTCACCTAATTTTTCACCGAAAACGCCTACATATTACTCAAGTTTCTAGCAAAATATGTTGTCAGCAACAAAGCACTGTGCCCTATTTTGTGAGTACCTCGTTAGACCGAGGGAAATATGATCGAAATATCGCTACTGTGATGCGTTATTCTATACCGGCATCTCAAGGAAGGTGGACTTCCCGCTATAATCACGACTCGTCGAAATACGAACATAATAGTTCTAAAGTTATGATAGAATTACAGAAAGTCTAAAATACCTCGTACATTGCATACCACTTTCCTATTCGGTCAAATGTTGCGCAAACGCATGCTCAAAGGTTTTCAATTTCATGAAAATATGTAAAGTTTTCATGCTGGGCGATAATGGTGTTTGGTTCAGTAAGTGTGGGCTACGCTGTATAACGCAGTCTGTTGTAATCACGGTGCGAGGCTTATGAGAGGAAATAACGTCACGTCCGGTAAGACTCCTTCGTGCGTGACTTTTTGCATCTACAGTGATGTTTGCATTGCAACCTTGCAACGGTGGAAATATACAGATGCATGCGTGTGCCTGCGCTGTAAAAGGTCGTGACGTGTGCCGCGTTTCTGAGTTGATATGCTTGGCCTTATCCCGTATAGTAATATAGAGATAGTGTTTTCTCATAAGGCAATACGTTGCGTATGCTAAAATGGCATGAGGTATCCTGTTTATCTGGTATCACCAGACATAGAACCTGATATCATGTACGTTCATCCGAGATAGCCGAAGAGCGCATTTGTGGCGTGTAACTACTTGTAGCGTAACAGGTGAGCCGAATCATACGTTGAAACGATTCTTAAGGCGATCACGCCTAGATTTGAGCACAATATCCTTCGAAAAGTATACGTTGGTAAAATGTGACACAAATGAACCAAAATCAACCGAAAATCATCCGCATATAAAAGATAACTCTGTTTACGTGCCTACTATCGTACGCGACACCGTCGTCTGAAATAGGTATATTAAGAGTGGGCTTCAAGCGAAATATATTGATGAATAGAACTGATATGTGAAAATTTATTTCATGTGTGCATCTCATATTTCAGTGATCACAATTCGGCGCTGTTGAATGCAGCGGATGTTGTAGGTTGTTATGGTGAATGATCTTTTCATTTGTACCGCGCCCTTTTTCGGTTAAATAAGAGCACGTGGGAGATTTCGAGTTTGAAGCCACTCTAGGGTTGAATTTCGTGCGAATTTCCTGTTTTCACTAAAATGAGGAGTCACTCCCTCGGGGACCTCAATGGAAGTCGTCACTTATCTGGCGTTGTACACAACCATATGTTTGATCTAAGCCATTTTAGAATTTTACCATTGATAGTTTCCAATTGGATCATGATCTCGCGAAGATATTCATTTAAAAATCCAAACTTTCTCAAAGTCACCGTGTTGATCGGATTAAGATTACAGTCCTACAGGATGGTGGCACTCCAGACTTTGACTGTTCAGCTACTTAACCTCTTTTGTAATGCAGAAAGTCTACCGGCTCAATGAAGCACGCCGTTGCTTACTTACAGTATATTGTTTTGAGTTGGAAACAGGCGACTTCTGCATATTGATGCTGGAGTGCTTAGTGGTGAATGTGGTCAATATCTTGCATGTCGCACGAAGGATGTAGGGTGAGGTGACTGTACGTGTATTGAACAGCGCGGCTTGCGATTATACTGTTTTTTCGAAATTATTATTACATAGAGAAAATATCTGATTTTGTATGGATGTAACTTGCGCATCAATTGCGGAAATAAGGAGAATGAAGAGCGAATTTTCCGTACACAGGTCATTACGCTGACATTCATTTCGAAAACACATCTAGTTCCTCATCATCACACATGTCATGTGGAAATCGATGAGTTTAATATACAGCGCGTCTCATCAGGAAATTTACATGAGCGTTCGCACGCTTCACACAGCACACGCACTGCTGGAAACAACCGTTTTCTCACGCTGGTATGGAATTTTTCCGGACTTCCCTGCGAAAATTACTGCACGGGTGTTGAATTCATTTATTCATTCAACTGCCATATAGCGTTGCATCTATAAAAGCAACCTGCATATACACAGGGGATTTTCGTATGCGGAACAAATGGCTTCAAGTGGAATTGTTGTGAATATATAGGTGGAGGTTATTGCGGCCTCCAGCATTCAAAATCGAAGGACTTGCAAAGTTTCCCTGGCAACCTATTTGGTTATGAATCAGGGAGAGCAACGATCACTTCTATTCATACGGTATTTTTGAAGCATTGCCGGAAACTCTTCAGGAAATATCCTCGTCTTGAATGCCCCGTTTTTCAATGCTTTTGGATGCGTTGAGCGATGAGTTTTATCCCCGCTGTTTTGCCGTGAAATCTAAACAGGAAAACAGTTCAATCCTTTCAATAAGTTCACTCTCTTTCAATAAGTTCACTCTCTTTCAAAACAGCAATTTTGCGATCGGTGCACCGCATTCCTATACGATTAGGATACTATGCAGTTGCCTTCGGTGAAACACCTTCCTGAAAAGACATACATTTTCAATATTATTGCGCGCCTATATAGGGCTAGACTAAGAGCATCAAGGCGTCCTTCCGCTCTAACCAATTCATAGTGAATATTGAAATATAATGCGGCAATGTTTGCGGTCTTAAAACCCCTATAACGTATACATAGTACATCTTGTGAATACTGTTTCAAATGTGTTATGTTGGATGCTTCAAATGCCAGGTGAGCCTCGTGGCCATGTCAGATCTTGTCTTTCTTATCTACCGTGACTCTGCATGGTCCCTATGAAATTACAGTTCGACTTTTAGACTTTCACTATCCCAGCTATTCCAAAAAGTTGACATTATATGACGCTTCGTTAAATCCGTCGTAACTCTAATCTTCAATAATGTACTGCTTTGGGGTTCGTTAGGTGAATTCATATCGAAATTTCAATCTTATGGAAAGGTCTAACGGCGCTTACAAGATGAAACGGGCAACCACAGCGTAAGGATAGGCATATGGTAAACCAAAAAGTACCGCTGAACCGAAAACCTATCGGTATATAGACGTGTGAAACCATGTAACAAGGATAGAGGATGAATGCGGTCTTGAATTTGCATGTGATCCAGACGAAACACTTTTTTATCGTCTGTCTGGTCTAAATGTGTGCGCCGGCCAATTTCTATAATGAAGGCTGTCTCCTAAAACATAGATATGGTAAAGAGTTTCACAATAGGATGGACAATAGAAATATCGATAATTCCTTCACACCAAGCTTTGCACCGCACAGTTGAAATCAAATTTGTTTACGTATTTTCGTAATGGTGCTATACAGTGGCGCAGGATGTAAGAAGAATATCTGCGCTATATAGGCAAAATCCATGTGGAAATGCTCCACGCATCAGGTCTTACAGTGAGACTACGTCATGCACCTCTAAATAGTGAATGACTGCCTTTCCTTCGAAACTTTCTCCGCATGAGAATACTTCATTCCCGATACAATGATGATCTCAAAACGGTTATTGTTATGATATGGTCGCAATGGTCTACTTATACTGAAAACACCTGAAGCGGGAAATGGCCTAAATTGCATAGTGCTGAGAAGCCGAAACTACAACCAACCATTTCGGGCGCTCAATTCTTTTCTGCTTGCCGATTTTCACAAAGCTGAATCGACGAATGCGGTAAGGCGGCCGAAGTTAACGCAGTTAACGATCTCTTTCTTTGCGGTTTCAAATCGGGCGGGATTTTCGGTATATTTTATTGATGAGAAATCACTTGGAAGGTTAAATAATGTCCGTGTTGAAGCACTCTTTCGGGTCACAGTCATTCCCGGACACGGATCACTGAATCTAAGCGCCCCGTATCCTGGCACTAGACAGTTTCAACTCTCGATCTTCGCCAAAATGTAATGCATTTTGAGACTTCAACCATAGTGCTGGCCGTATATACGATGTAAAGATACACGTTTGCATATCAATAGTAACTTGTAACATATAATCTTGTAACAATGTCGAGTTTGAACATGATTGAAGCGTTGTCCACATCTATGAATAAGGTAATTTTCATGTAATTCGACGCTTTGAACTAGAATGAATATCGCTGGTATTTGTCGACCTTTTGCGAATGTGGGCAGTCTGTTGCTTGGCATGCTTGGCCAGTTCGTTCGGGTTATGCAATACGCTGTGCCGTTATGATGACTTAGATAAATTTTGCCAAGGATTGTTGTTGTTGTTTCGATGTTTACTAGGATCGTTTACACAGTATCAATGAGTATATCATTTTCGAAGACTAAACTTCAACTCGGATCACTGCAACAACCAGTTACCCTCACTCACCATACCCCACCCCCGTACTCATGTTTTAACTATGGGGATTTCATTCAAACAGAGATGCGATGAATAATGTTCTTTGACCCACTTGATAATTAAACTAGTAGTTTCCAACGCAAGCACTCAATCTAGTCAGCCGATAGACTTGTTTCACACTTATTCCATCATGTCGAAACATAATGTTATGTGATTTACATTTACATAAGATCGTACGTTAGTGTTTTCCGTTACGCGTAGCACCTGCTTATATAGCTGCATGTAGAAGGTATTGGCATTTGCGTTTGTGACAAGAGTAAACTCCAATAGCTCGCATTTTCGAAGCGGTAAAATGAGTCATTTGGCAGAATACTGACTCAACGTATCTTTCCTCCAAAGTTTCCTCCTTTCTATTTGTCTTATTGTTCCCATTGCATGTAAATTTAAAAAGAACTGACCAGGTGTATGGTAGAAGGTGAGCCTCTACCTGACTAATGATTTTATGCTATGCTATATAAATTTAGCATTGATGCAAATGTCAATCCTTCTTACTAAAATATACTATAGGGCTACTCAGTTCGCTCTAACGTGAACCCGGGTTTAGTCGTATGACAATTCCTCGTATCACGTTGGGTTTGCGTGAGATGATGCGTTTTGTTTGGACAAGTACTGATCAATTTACCACGTATTTATTATAAATTGCATGTAGTTATGATTTTCGACGTTGCCTTATCGTGCGATATGGAGGCTGTACTTATACATATATATATAGTCAAACGACGATGAATGCGTTAAAGTCCACAATTATTTTCTACGAAGACGTACGGTGAACAGGATGAAAGTCGGCTGGCCGATTCTGGCCGAAATAAAACCGGGTCTATATAACAATATTTATCAGATAACAAATCATCCCAATGATCTCGCTAAAGAAACCTCAATGGTTCAGAGAAATGCACATTTCAGTCCAACGACTATCCGCCGGTTCGGCAGGGATGCTGCCCCAGCTCACTTGTTTCGTTACCAGGTTCTGTATAGTCGACCCGATTCAATCTATATGTAACGGAGGCCACGGCCATGTATTGACCTAATCAATGCTTACATTTTATATGTTGATTGTTGATTTTGACAGTCAGCAGACACGTGTTTCATGTGCCAATAATCTTATAGGTACTGTAGTTGCAGAACTCGTTCCGTTTTATCTATAAGAAGATGCAACGATTCATATGTATATGAGTGACTCACGTTGCATATGTGCGACATATTTAACGACAGGTATTCAAAGCAAAACAGTCTTTATGACGTTATTGTATCAAACGTTGTACCCGTGTTTCTCCTTCTCCGACTAAGTATTTACGACCTTCATATACGTTAAGACGGACCCAAGGAAAAGGCACGACCCTGCTGAACACAGCACCTACACTAGGAAGCTCGTTCTTTTGCCTCGTTTTCCTACATAAGTCGAAACTAAACCATCCAACTCAGCAAGATTTGCAGTATAAGGTCAGTTCTCTCATTTTTGGCATCATCGGATATACGAGCTGACGGATTCGCGGTTCTTGCTGGCGTAAGGAATTCCCTCGGAATTTCCTATCCGATCTAAATATTTCTGGGTTGTGGTTTAATGTTATAATCTAAATCTGATATCAGTGATTTGTGCAGTGCAGCGTATACCCGCCAGCTCTCTGTGATATTAGCAGCGTTTTAATTCGTAAACGCCGTTTCCGTGGTCGACGCAAACCGGTTGCGCGAATTGAACGATTGCGTGAATAGCTCACTGTTCGGTGCGAACTCCTTCATTC
The DNA here is from genome assembly GCA_030412335.1 of Botrylloides violaceus. NCBI lineage: Eukaryota > Metazoa > Chordata > Ascidiacea > Stolidobranchia > Styelidae > Botrylloides > Botrylloides violaceus. The sequence continues at coordinate 580,536 of JASFYC010000737.1, forward strand.
AGATACGGTGAAAATTTTCAAGAAATTCAATCCATGATAGTTGAATGCGTCAGCGCGCAGACGAAGTAAAGATATGCGATAAAACAATATCGCCGCGTGGCTGCATATGGAAATTTTATATGCGTTTATCTTGGTATAAAGGAATGGCCCGCGTAGCGAGATGTTTTTGGTGTCCGAACTCGTTCTTTTCACACGAGTTCGAACTATAACAAGCATCCACACGTAAACAGTGCGCTCTCCGAAGACTTTCATTTCCGCAGGCTGAACTCGGTTATTGATGTCGAGTCTGGGGAACTCTCATCACTTACTGGTATAATATACCCGACTCCCCGTTTCGGTCGTAAACGAGATAACAGTAACTGCATGATATGTCCATCAAAATAGCGTTCGGAAGCGCTCATCGAAAGTAAGCGGTGAATGATTTTCGTTTCCAAGAAAAGCCCAATATTAAGCGTAGGTTGTGATCATGATTGTCAACCGGTTCGTCTTAGCGTTGGGTGGATTGTGCAGGAGTTAGGTTCAATCTGAGTTTGAATTACTGCCACTCTTCCTCAATAGATATTTCACATAACAATTCTCACAAAATATCACAGAGCCATTAATGTTTCTTGCATCTATGTGACTTCAACCTCCAAAGACCAATACAATTAATTCATATATCATTGTAAAAATGCACATAAAATTCTCGGCAAGTATATTTCTAAACGCACAAAGGGGTATATGACTGATATATATTCAGAATCAAGTAGAAGATGCTGCGGTGAATGTTGTTGATGTAGTTTGTTCAATTTATGGCGTTTCAACTTTAAGGTCATGTACGCCAGGTCAATGCTTATGGTGTGCCACCTAGAGATTTCCCGTTTATAGCCCGGATCACTATCACAACCACAACCTTCCGCATTCCCCAGATACTGACTGCGAAGCAAATTCATCACGCTGATCAACAGTAAATAAATATTTAGGAAACCTGATATAATCCTGCGCCCAGCAAAGTAAGGACCTTTCACATAATATAAATCTGCAGGGAAAGACAATATCAGCAATTTTAGCATATTTTCTGGTATCATATTTCTAAATATGCGGATTAAATGATCATAACAGTATAAAAAGTATCTGCCCATTGCAATGGAAGTATTTTGCATGTCAATGGCAAAAAGGAATTTCAATGGCATTCTGTCAGTTGAAATCGAGCGGTTTAGACGACGCAGCAATATACCCAATGGTTGCTGACGCAACGCATTACTGAAAGCATGTTTTTTGTAGAAAGGCAAAACACAGAAGGATTTCACTGAAACGAATATCGTATTTGGCTGAAATTCTCCAGAGGTCAATCAATATACTGTAGAAGCTAGCGACTCAGTTGCAAAGCAGTCAACGTCTCTTACGCAGATTCATCCACCATTAATTAAGCGTACATCTTCAACGATAAAGCATATTTGTTAGTGTGTTGATTGATGAGCCATAATAAACAAACTTAGACTTATTAGCTGCAGACATGATGAGACCTAAATAGTATAGTAAAGGTGAATTTTACTAAGCTGTCTTTACAAGCATGGTCCATTGATTAATTTCGTTGTATCATGCGACATTTAGGCTGGAGTTGTTTTGGTATTGCAATAAGTTCAGACCCAAACCTATACCGCGAGTATGACATGACTCAAGAGCCCACTGTACCAGAACGGAAGTCGATTAGAGCTCGTGCCTCCAGCTTCAGCTTCGGGGATTGTGCGTCGTCAGTCAGCGAACTCAAGAAACACTCAAACCTGGCAAATAATGACATGTCCCGATGAGCGAAGCGTGTCAGGCACCATCGTGAAGCGGGCTACATTAATGCAGTGGTATGTGTAGGCATTTCTACAATACCAATGCATTCCGCTGTGACCGCTGTTGCAGACTGGTCCATCATCCTCCTTCGCGGATGTAATGCAATGCAATGTATGTGTATGGCCTACTTTAGTTCCTAGAGTAGGCCATGGTATGTGTATGAGGAAATCGTGCCTAGTTATTTTTCACTGGTGTGACCCTATGGCTCATGTTGTAATTTTACGGAAATTTTAGCGGAGTACTTCACCTAGCGTAGAATTTCCATGCCTTTCGATACGATAGTACATTTATCGTCACTTACTGATGATCTGATATGCTGTCGGGAAACACCAATATGGATTTGAACTTGTAACACATGGTGGCTTGCTCATATTCTTCAAGTGACGTACAGTCTATATCTTTAGTGTGCCCAGGTGCATTTTTCATTGTCAGTTTTGCTCTTTGTGTGGGAAATTTTATTAATTTAGCGGGAGCCTGAAGAAATCGCTCCTGCCTTTTTGTTATGTGTTGAGAATCGGGAAGCACCTTTCTGAAAACCCGCCTATCATCATGATATTGTGTTGCGCCGAACGCACTTTGACCGCACTAAGTAACGGCGTAGTGCTGACGAAAATGGAATGTCTCACAATAGAACATTTTAACAGCTTATCAATAGGAAACTAGAAGGTGATACGCATCTGAAATCTTGCAGTCGAGTTAAAGAAAAGACGAAGGCGTCAACGAACGCTGGTTTACGCAATTTGCCATGCGTGCAGTGTTATTTTAAACCTCTATTACAGTTGGTTGAAGTTTGCCTTGAAAACTCTCGTTTACAGCTGCGTTTTTCGTGACGGTATCAAAAATTTCTCAAAGCAAAAATTCGAGATATTACGCCCGTACGCAGAGTTGCTGTCGTCACTAGTCTGACGCGCGTTAAAGATGTGAAACGGTACTCGTCTCGTGACGCCCATTGTTGTACGTCACTGGGAATCACTTTTCTGGTTAGAAGACTCCTGCCTACATGACGGCTATGGGTTGCGACTAGTTGCTGTGTTACTCCTGTGTGTTCTATCAGGCGGACTGATATAAACAATGGTTTTGTAATGTGCTATATCATATTAATCACATGTACGTACAATAAAACTCCTATTTGACTTGCAATCACGTATTCACGAGTGTGACCATATATGCGCAAATTGAATTCTTGGTCTGCCTTCATGTTCTATGTACATTCTTCACATATACGGTCGGTCAATCGGTGATTGACACAAGTCGTCCATGTCTTACTTTTTGGAACTTGACGCTGGATTTTCATGAGCTGTTAACGCATACGGACTTTTTTAGTGGGCTACTATATAGGCGAGGTCATATGCCTCGACACTCGTGATTGTACGATTGCGCGAAATCAGAATTTCAGACCCGCAAACCCAATTAAACCTTATCCATTTCGACTTGCACCAACTTAACTGCACCAAATTTTCTACCCACTTGCATCATTCCTCACCTAGCTTTGCAAAACCTAATATGTAAAGAGATTAGTTGTTGAGATTGTTCAGCGACTTCAATATTTTTAGTAAACTTCAGGTACTTTTAGTATGTAGTTGTACAGGTATAGACCATGGCAACGGCGGCTTATATGTGACAAACGTATAATAAGAAAATATGATGACCCATAGATAGGAAGCAGTCGTGCAGATCTTCACTTGGTGTGAATATTTGATGTGCTGGCTCAATAATCAAGAAATGTCTTTTATTTAGTTCCACAAGCGTGATTTAGAGCCTTACCTCGATAGAATTTCAGACCTTGCACATCTCTAACGTGTATGCTGGTTACAGAAATGCGTTGTCCTCGTCTGGTTATTAGGCACAGTGCATATTAGTGTTCAATGTGAGGATCAGTAGGGTTCCACATAAATATGTTCGTTCGACGTTCATACATATGGAAATACAATTCTCAACACTCTATCGCTTCTTAGAAACTAAAGGATGCCATCCATACTGATGGTTCTTTTGAACTGAAAACATGGTAACCGTATCCCTACTTCAACAAATAGCGACCAGTCGAGAATTTGCTGAGGAATGTCACGAATGTGTGCCCATAGAGTCTATCTGATAGAGAAATGAGTTTACTTTTCGCGGTAGTAGCCGTCTCGTTGATGCAGTCCATCAATTCTAAATTATTTCAACGATGACATGTTTGAAATGCCATAAATATCACTTTGAAAGTGAATGGGAAAGTACCTTACACATTACACGAAAATACCTTATCAATATCATCGTATTCGGGGCAGTCGGAGTTTGCCAAACCGACAGCACCATCAATCATACTAGCGATACTATTATAGTCTAATTGGTATATATACACCAAACAAATGGGAAATTCACATATACGCCAGCAAAAAGTACAGTTCCGACGGCCATGGCCTGTAACAGTGGACCTTCGTCATGAAGCTTACAGCGCTTTGTTATGCATTTTGTGATCTTTTGACTAAAGGTAACTGAGGCCGTATCGCTTCGCGAGCGAATCGCGTTAGCTGCAATAAGCATTTGCGTTAGCTGTATGCACAGCTATATGCTGCTTGCTTCCTGTTGCGTGTGTGCTTTCTGCAGTGCAGCAAGCAGCAGCGTCACCGGATGCTATGATACGTGCTATATGACTAGTCCTATTATGATATGCAGGCCAAATAATCATATACTAAGCCAGTAGTCGAGAATTATATGCGGTGACAGACAAAATTATTGTCGACAGCCCGCGATATATCCTGCCTGATATGAGCAGTCACATCTTCCCCTTGCCAGTCAGGCTCCACTGAAATTATAATGGTGAGAAATAGATGCCCACAACCTTGAAAATACAGGAGTATTGAATCTGCCGAAACCTCAAATGAGTTACGCTACGCGTCCTTTCTGAATGCATCGTTAATTCATTGACGAATTTATCGTTTATTATTTGGGAAAAAATTCAGGAATAAATACACATAAACTGAAAAAAGGAAATATGAAGAAAAAGCGAAGGGATAAATAAATAAAACAATACGCAAGAAATGAATTATGCGCTGCGAAAAGACTTTCAACGATCAAGCTACAAAGGATCACCGTTCGTTTCTAACTAAAGGCAAGAAATTGGGAACATAGCAGGTTCAAAATAGAAAATGTTGGAGACCTGGGGAATAATGTGATTGAAACGCTTTTTATCAAAATCCGAGTTAAACAGTAAAAAAGTTAATAACGAGGCGCAAGACATGGGATACACTCCCAGGCGGGCAGTCCGTAAGCGAACACGTTTCGTTAGTCATGTTAGAACAGCGCAGATGGCATCAAGAGCATAGCACACGATACAGATGCGTAGAAAAAATTGCTCAAATGACGCAAAAACTCATTCAATTTTGTCGTTGCAATTGAGCAGCATAATCACAGAAACTTTACCAAGAAAATTCATAATGCACAGTATACCTAGAAGATAGGACGATCCAAGAGTGTAATTTTACTGTAAAACAACGAGTATATACGTATCGTATTGGCCTCTTGCCTCCGTCAATGTATGTTCATTGCGCCATTCATAGTCAATCTTTAACACTTATTGAAAAGCGGAGGTACAATAGGTTCGTTTGTTGAGTGGGTGCTCTTCTCCATTCGAGTAGCGAAGCAAATAGTAAGGAGAAAGGACTCAGCCCGTCACTTTTCGTATTGTCGTCGTGGGACGCTCGGCCTCGTTTCACCGCTGTCGTTATGCCCTCGGCAAAATCGGCTGAGCGTTGCTATTCACCAATTTCAACTGTAGCTGCGGATCAGTAAGAGACTTGTTGCTGAGACATCATTAACTGACATCCCGAATTCACATGAGCCATAACTTTTGATTTCAGTTCGGCGACTTGCTGCCTTAAAATACTAGCGTTCGTTGACAACTCCACATTCTGATTTTTAAGACCTTTGACTTTGTCTTCGAGTCTGGATATCCTTTCCAACTTTCGCTTTCGACATTTACTGGCTGCGATACGATTTCGTTGCCTTTTTCTTTCACTTTTCATCATTTCTTGGTTTACTAGGTCAATCGGTGACATCGGCGGGGTATGCGACATAACTGGAACAGTCTGTGGTGGCTCTTCTTTCAACTGCGTAAGAACTGGATTGGTCATATGGTGAACGGTGCCGCCGAAGCCCTGGCTGACACCCATTCCAGACGTTGGCTGATTATTGTAATACTGTTCGTGCATAAAATGTTGGTGCTGTCTAGCCATTTGTTCGCTGACGCCACTTGTAATGACAGAACACTGAGGTGATCCGGTGATAACACTTTCCGAAACATGTATTCTTGATCCAGTAATGTCTGGATCGCTACCACTTCTTGACTTGATACGTTCCAACTCTCTTTCGAAACCTTGTGCATACATCTCCTGCTCTTGCGTTACTTGCGGTGGTTTCTGCTGCATGTAGCCGCCGTTGCTGTGCTGACTGTGGCTTATTAATCTCTCGATGTCGGGAGAGCCGAGCTTCAGCATGGTTATGTCCGGTGATGCGAGAGTGTGTGCTGATTGCAAGCCTCCGAATGCGTTCGTGATAACGCCACAGTGTTGGTGATGCTGATTGTTGCTATATGGCACGATGCCTGTCTGAGTTGCTATCACAGTATTTTCGATTGGCTTCAAATGTTGTTGCTTGTGCTGCTCATGTGATGATAAATCCAAATTGAGTCCCTTCAATGCTGTATTTTTATCAAAGTATGGTCTGCCTATTGCTGATATAACTCCTATGTCAGTACTACAAGCGCTGCCGACGGAGCTCGGTGATGACTGCTGCTCGTAATTAGGCAAGTTATCTTCGTGGTAGAACGCTACTTCCATCTGGGTAGAAGAACGCGGAAACCGGTGTGGGAGAAAACAAGAGAGAGAATTGAGAGGATTTAGGAGAACCGCCTCTTTCGAGAAATCTGCTCTCACGCTTGTCTGACCGTATGACTCAGTCCCGACTGACGCTATAGGTCCGTGGGTGATAGGCGATACACTCAGTCTTCAACAAGACTTCTTTCGAACGCGTAGTGTGACTTCGCCAAGTAATAACAATACTTTGTAGCGAAGCAAATCCTTCAAGAGTTTTTTTCAAGTCTTTGACAGTGACAGTTGATCAAGTATGCTTTCGATGCCTTCGAAAATTGATCTTCAATATAGTCTTTCACCAATACAGTATCCGGTGATAAGTCAGGCGATAAGTTTGCAGAGTTGACTGCAATATATAGCACTTATGCGAAAATCTGAAACAGTAAAAGTTTATTAGACTATATGTATCTCAAATCACTTAGATATCAAGATCCTGATATACATTCATTTGTCCTTCACCCCCACCATATGAAATACTCCCAAAAGACGCACCTTACATAAAATCGACAACGCTACTATAGGCAGCGTTAGGCTAAGTTAGTAGCTTCGATTCCCAGCTGTTCTGGATGGCGCGGATTGTAGAATAACAACCAACCTGGCCTGTGTACGGTTTTTAGGCTGATGGGATGAGAGAAATACAAATATAGCCCTGACGTCTCTTTTTTCATCTTTGCAATGACGTAATTCCAAAGTCACAAGGAATACGAGAGAAAAATCTCTCGAAGTGCTTACGAAAAACGAACGCTTTGTGCGTCAGTCTTGTTTGTTTGGATCGGGAGAAAAGCGATCTCATTCTACTCGCCTTATTTCCTGTCTACTAGAGGGTCCGTCGCGAATTCACTAAACTGAATAGAAGATATGTGATAAAAGGCACCTTTTAACAGTCTAACAAAACAAGATCGGGAACGCTGGAAAGTACCCGTGCCTGTAACAATATGTTTGAATAGCACTTGGCACAATTTTGATACGTTGCGAAAAAGCATAAAACTTCTACGGCGCTTTGAAACGATACTACCACGGTTGCCATATCGAAAAGCAGTTTGTTTTCGGCCTTCGGCTGGAAACCCAGTATTTTGTTTGTTTCAGAAGCGCGCTGCCTATTCATAACATATTTACCAACGAACAAACAATTCGAACTGGCGCAGCTTGACACCTCAAGGCACGTGTACGTAGTAATATTTTAAGTGATACGCTTTTCAGATGAATTTCGATCATAATAACCACAATGAAAATCGATAATAAATCAAACCACACAGACTGCACTACAGCAGTTTCGACTCTAGCGAACAAACATGTATTCCGTTAAAAAAGCTATTAGGTTGTAATTTCGTGAAGGTTTCAGTAACACATGAAATCTGGAGTATTGGATTTTGTAGTATTTGGCAGAATATCCAATCCTTTCATACATGTTTACTGCGAAGTGGGAGGCATTTTTCGAGGCACAAACTCAAGGATAATCCTACGTTGCTTTGCTGCTATTCCATCCGTGATGTAGCGAGTGGAAACTGGACTCTGATCTTACTTGCCATCCCAACAGCACGAAACCCGGACCGAAATCGAAAATGCGCCTTCGTGGGCGTGTCTTTTGTGGATGAAAAATCCTTCCTATGACGTAGTTTTATCGAAGTTTTTGTTTACGACGAAACTTTTTATACCTCTTTGTAAATGCTTAATGGGTATGTTATTCGCGCGCTTGAGGTACACAGCCTACGGTAGCTTTTATCATGCGGTTTAGAGTGCTTACGCCGGAAGGAACGGGAAACGCTCTAGGCTAGACGTATTCCAAAACTCAATTGATATAATCAGTTATACGGCGCCAAGAATATGTCCTCACCAGTACTGAGTTGCACAGTAACCAATTTTAATACTTAGTTGACCCGTGCTGTGGTCTTGGCGATCTTAAAATGATATTATTGCGCCGCACCGTTTCCCGATACAAAGTCTATTTACAGTAGGTATTCTGTGATGCTGATCGCTGGTACATGGCGTACACCATGCGCTGCTCGTGCACACTTGCTGTATTGACAATTTCCCTTCCCAGTTCCATTAAATGTAACTCCCTTGTTACAAAGTAAGTGGGTCACTTTTACGCAATTGATATTTCGATGCGAAAGTACATAGTGTTTCAGTGGCCTTTTCGTGTACATATTTGAGCTACATGTTCGTCCAGGTGCGATGCTGTATTTGCATATGTACTGAGGCGTATTCGCTCGTAATATTCTATTTCACAAACCTAACGACATTTGTGTCGGAAATACTAGGTTTGTGTTTTCTGTGAAACGTCGAAGCGACCTTATCTGCCCTCTATACTGTAAAATTAGTATGCACAATCCTATTTGCATATAACAGGATCACGATCCATTCCACATGCATTGATTATTTGAATTTCACGCTTCTACAATCATGATTAAAGCGGTACTGGAGGCCAAACGGCGGTAAGGTAATAGTAAAAACGTGATACGATCGTCCGAGTTCATCGCAGTCAGTGGTAGTGTCGTGCCTACTACTGGAATGTACAGAATTCGTCGTATTCGCCATAACTCGCAAGCAACGCACAGATGGTGGCGTCGTAAATTTTTTGAAAAAGACCTAGAAAGTAGTTCGATATAAGTCGGCGACGAACGCAAAGCTTTTTGTAGTGAGGCTCGAGGCTATCGGGCGTAGCGCGTATCCAAAAATGCGTTGTCTTAACAGGGTGGCACCATTATGATGCCCATGGAATAAGCAAGCAAACTTCATCGAAATATATCGATGAAACATAGTCACTTCATTATACGTAATATATTGGTGGATTTTGTAGTGACATTGTTGTTGATATATCGCTGCTATGTTGGAAAATTGTGGTTGTATGTGTATGTTTTTGTACATAGTGAACACTATCGGTTGTTTTCGAGTTAAAACCGGTCATAGGGGGTTTCCATTTCGTCACGATTGTGTCGACAACAACATATTTCTTTCGCGAAGAGACATTAAAATTGTTTTTTGCAACGCTTCGCCACGGATGAAGAAAACAGATCGCGTTTCCCGACATTTAACAGACGGCTCCGGTTAACTGCGACAGAGAAAAGCCTCTTTCCTGTGCAAACTTCTATCCACCCACTCGCAATACAGTTACTCGTAAAATTCCTAGTTCACCGAAGGCCGTTCCGGAACCTGGCTCCGTGAGAGAGCGAATTACGTCATGTTCTATTCCGTTCCTTCACGTTGAGTATGCCCTTTTTTGGATATCGCTTTCCCGGCAAGTCCGTACATAGATTGTTTAAACATAGATCGCAATGATGCTTATAGCCTTAGGTGCGATGAACAAGGCTCATTTTGATCTCTATAGTATATCAATTACAGCACGAAATTTCAAAATGCACAGGCGATTCCCTCTTGGCGTTTCTTTTACGCAATTTCTAGGGTTTGTATATCTATAGATATTTTTCCGCTCTGTAAGCCTACAGCAAGGGCATTTGTAGATATACTTGATGGATACTATGTATTGATTCTTTAAACGTACCGTTTGAATATACGCTATCACTTTATACGCAACAACGAACGCAGGTGAAAGTCAAAAATGCTCAACGCTTACATTGATCAATCTTCCAACGTGACTACAATAACCTCACCTGACACAATACCGAACCCTGCTGCCGTTGTAGCGACAACGTCTTACCTTCGGTTAATCTGTTGCTAAGCCTAAATTAGACTTTTGTAGATAGGTGTTGTTGCTTAGAATAGGCTACTTAAGCTGCATCATTGCAGCGCGTTCTTGCATCAATACTAAAACAATTTCACGAAGTGATGTACTGGTGTAATACAGAAATAACTTTCGGGAATAACGCATATTTGAAACATGACAAACGCGCTTCGTTTGCAATGCAGCAATTAAATAAATCGCTTGGTCATGCTGTTTGAATAATGATCACAAAAGGAGTAAGGGAAGAGGGTCGACAATATCTTATTATACAAAAATGCCACCGAACCCTGAAGCGGAAGATGAGTCGGGATCAGGCGGATTCGGTGTTTAAAAATTGCTGATAGAAAACTCGGGCTGGCCTTGATAAACATTTTTTAACTTCCGGTTTCCACGAACTAGACCCGACTCCAACTGGGCTGGAGGCTGACGGACATGAGCGAGTTACCAAAGTACGCAGAATTCGCTAGACTTTTTCTCAGCTGTGTGTGGAACGCTTTTATTCGCTGTTTTGGCGTCACATTTGACGCTGATAGATGAATGCGTATTATCTGAGGGGGGGGGTTGTGCGGTGTTCGATCAGAGCTTAGCGGACTGCCCAACTCTCAGTACCCGCGCCAGCACTTTTCGGGTTAGGACGAAGCACGGGTCTGTGTCTGCGGCGAAGTGACGAGTCGCGATACCGAGAAAGCTTTGCGCAGTGCGCGGATAATAATGATCATGATTACTTGATAGTAGGTAGAGGTTACGGGGATTTGACACTGTGTTGCAAAAATGTAATATACCAATCGCAATATGCCACAGTCACAAAGATAAATCACGCCATGGTTGTCCTCCAGCGAGATATCATAGCTTTAAATCAATAGATAAACTCTCGGGCAAGAGCTATACATATAGTTCCATTGGAGAAAAACAATCAAGAATTCAAACTACGTAGGCTTAGGGTAAGTGGATGTTGAAACCTGAACCGGATCAAACATGGCCGAAAACAATCCAGATATGACCCGATGAATACCGATCAAGACCCTATTATACCGCAAGTGATACCCGGATACATATATATATATATTTCCCTAGAGAGTTTACGTAATGTGTAATCTATAAGCTGCCTTCCGCTCTGTTCAATATACAGCAGTGAACGAAATATATAAAGGTGGTAGAATTTTGATATTACCTCGGTTTCTATTTATAAACACGTGTTTGTTCAGGCAGTATACACTCTAGCCGCGAATAGCCGCCGTATTGTCATATGACAGGACGGTCATGTGACTTCAGTTGTTATAGGGATTCAAATACAATCAGGTCTATTGGTAGGTCTTCATGAGCACGTCACGATACTGCATGTAAGTGCAATTTGATGTAATCAAGTCTACAAGCTACATGCCGATGGTTGTTAGGTTATTGGCTCATCTTTGTGCAGTTTAACAACGTCGAACTTGCGTCATTTGAAAATTTGAACAGCTCATAACTCGCCGCCAAGTCGTTAAATCGCAGCTGTGCATCAATTTGTCTATTACTTTCTTGGTTTTCTTGAGTTCAAACTCACACGTGTGTCATCTGTTGCTAAGGAGTTAAGCAATCAAGAACGAAGATTTGCTGATGTATTTCCGCACAAACCGACGAAATGAACGACAAAGGTATCCGGTCACATTCCTTCCCGGATCTAGCAACGTCCGCTTAGTCGTCGTGATATTTAACCGACAGCAATTCTTACGCCATTTACGTCTAATGATTAGGCTTGATAGTCATTAAGCCGATACCACTTAATATTTGCCAAATACAGAGTCTGCTTGCTTGAACGTTGCGCAAAACGACTTTGATGACAAAATTGTCATCGCTATTCTGTGTCAGGGCCTTGGAAGTACTGCGAATCGTATAGGTCAGGGAAATACGTTTTTCCCGCGCCAAATCCGTTGCCGTTTTCAATATCCCTTCCTCCAACGCCCCTCACAGATGATGTGAGTAGAGATGATGGTTATACTTGGGACGCTTCTTCATTAAAGCCAGGCTGGTCTGCCAGAATCTGTGCTGTGTTGTTACTTATTGTCATTCCATTGACAAACTCGCATAAAGGACGTAAATGTTGACCAAATTATGGTGAAAAACAAACTAAACTTTGTTTACCTTGAACAATACGTCTCATTATCACTACGGTTCATAGGATAGTAAATCTAAACACTGCTGTGTGACAATTACATAATAATTGACCGAACCAGCGCACGCCATCACCGATTCGTATTGATTTCATCAAAACCCTAGTTATCGTAACGAAGATCACAGATACAACATCCAGCCTTGGTTTATTGAGAATTAAAACATTCGCAGCCTTCGAAGGAGGAACGGATCTCCGAAAGCTTGTGAATATTTTAATTCTTAATAAACCAAGGCTGGACGTTAAATCTGTGGTGATCTTCTATCCGCTATCGCCTCCACTATTTTCTGCAAAAACCTATCATAATTTTTGATTTTGCCTCCTTCTAAATGTAGTCCATATGCATCAGGTTTAATGTATGCGAAATAGAGACCTTGAACTATATTATATGATCCGTTTTCACGAACAGCAGTCGGACTGAATTTGGTATATGAGTGAGATTCATAACAGGTGAAATTAAAGTAGCCTGCGCCTGTGGATGCTTTCCAAAATTCTGATGTGTCATTGAAGGCAAATTTGAAGAGGTCCCCATTTAATACTAACCACAAGCCAAGTGAAGACCCAACCCCAATGTGTCCGTGTGGGGAATCCGGACCAAATATTGGCTATTGTGGCGCTCACTCCTCATGCGAATTACAAGTCTTAGCATTTTATCACAGACCATTAAATATCAAGAGGACTTTAATATGGACATTGTTTTTGCCATTTACCTTTAAACGATCGTTTACTATGAACGATTTATGATTCTATGACTGCCGGTTGATTCATAACCGCAATTGATTTTCGTATGACTTTTAAGAAAAAGAATTTCTCGATAGTTAACACACACTGTGACTGACTTACTCAACCTCCCCCTCGAACGATCACCACCCGGTCATTCCCAACAACAGAAAGCGAGTTTCGATTCCAATAGTCCAAACGTGTCCATCGCAGAAGTCAGAATCGCCACGCTTGACGGCTCACACATGCTAAACTCCATGGTTAAACACCTATGACGTCACAATTAGAGGCGAGATTTTGCCGCCGACGAAGATGGAAACCGACTGCAGTATTCGCGTACTGGTACTTGTTTGTGACATGCCTTCCGCGTGTCAGAGTCTAGTCCGCACGTACGAGAAATTTGAGGCATGTCTTGTATCGCATCGACAAATTGTTCCGTACGAGAAACAATTATCTTCAATACGTATTTTGATTGTTCAGTAATAGCATGTGAACTGATATTCAACACGGTCCAAGTTTGTCTCAAAAGGGGCCACTTTCACTGTCGCTCGCCGATTCATTTCCGGCAACACCGCCATTCAATGTCTGTACGTAAGCCTATAGGCTAGAAACGTATGGCGAAAGACGATATTGATATGTTATGAATACAATAACAGTCGAAGAGGCTTACACAAAGACCTGTCAAGCAGTGTTGATTTCCAGAGTTTTAGACAATGATATTTACGAATTGTCGTCTGCCGACTTAGCACAGTCTGTGACCAATTCCTGTTATCAGCATATATCATGCAGACGTCTACAATATCTTACAATACTGTTTAGTAATAGAATACTCGCAGTTAAACATTCTTTTCAATCACATGAAGTTCACCGTGGTCGTGAAAACACCTTACTCAACATTTGATATTTTCAAAATATGTAGACTCTTGGCTACATTGTAGCTCAGTATATAGGTTGCTACAGGGCTATCAACGGTGATATTGCAAGGTTATTAGCGGGGTCCAACGTTTATAATATTTTCCTCTGACCAGGTTAAAATGAACTAGCGAACCGCTGCATCGAATTTAAACACATAAGATGCGGCTTTTGGGAATGGTTTATAAGAATGACTCAACTGTGCAAGCCACTATACCAGGACCTGAGCATATAATGATCATGAACTCTGGTTTGTGATAGAAAATGCCAGGCTTTCCAAGTCTCTAAAAACGCAAGCGATGTGCACAACTGATCATGCGCACGAGCAATTAAAAGATATCATTTCACACACAATTATCGTCATGATCGGATATCCGCTCAATAAATTTTTAAATCTTACGCGAATCAGGTTCTCTATTTTGCCAATAAATGATCCTATTACAGATATAGCGGTCGTGGACCGATATAACACATCACGGCTTTGCGTTGATTTTATCTTCCCCGATGTGAAATTTGACCTGTAAACAAACCATCGTATCCATATCGCCGAGATGAACGGCGATTAAGTTTTAGCAATTTCACAGGACACCGCTTTGATAAAAACAAGTTGCCTTTGTGGCCAGCGCTTTTGGTATGCAATTTTATTAGGCGTCGGTCCTCGTTAGGATATGCTATTCCAAAACAACAACCTCCGGTCGTTCAACTTACCTTTGACGTCAGTACATTATACGAACGGAGGGTAAATACAGTCGTGTGATATACAAGATAGTAGTAAGGCGTTACGCCTGAGGCAATTTCCTAGATATGAGAACTGAATTGATCCGAATGCGTTTACAAAAGAGAGGAGGAACTATATAGAAATTAATGTCGGATAAAGATTATGCTTTCCACTCGTGCAGATCGTCGAAAGGCGAATGCTCGCTTCAGGTCAATGCACTGCATGATTTAAAACAACTTATCGCAAAACACCTTCGTTTCACTTTACACAATATTAGCCGTGGCGTCGCCAAGAAAATACATTTTTATGATTGCATACGCGCTGAGGTTCGTGAACGATTCTCTTTCGCCCATTCTTGAACCAGACCCCGTCATATACGTTGCGCCCAAGGCGCTTAAGATCGCCTTGGTTGCGCCCCTTCAATGTTAATCATGAGAGAGTACGTTGTGGGAACACCACAGTTGAGGCCTTTTGTTGGAGCTGAACCAAAATCAATCAAATCCTTCGGAAGGTATTATGATTCTATCAACTAATTAGCTAATTTTCTTAGAGACTTCACCTTCCAACTTCGACGATTTGACTAGTAGCCACGCTCCAATGAACGAAGTACTAAGCATGGTGATTGGAAACTAAATAAAAGATTCTCGATTTTCGAAACGAAGAGGAAAGTCACATCTACGTAACAGACATCATCTCAATTGTCATATAATTAGGCGTATACAATCGTAGCGGCAAAAATAACCTAAGATATCCCAACTATACGGAGTCATGGTTGAAAGCATGTTTTCGCAACTCAATGTGTGCGATTTGGACGTCACAATTCTCATTACATTTTTGTAGTGACGCGAATATATCATCCATCAAACAAAAGATAACTCAGGTATAGATGGCTATCATATTTAGAAAACGCTATTTGCGGATATCAGATAACCAAATTATAAATATGTTTTCGCACTACAGAAGCGTGATGGCGATTGGCTAAAATTTAATGCGCCTTAATACGATCAGTAAACGCCGAAACAAAATTGTTTTCGTAGAAAAACGTAAATTTTCTTTGATCTGCCGTGCGTATTCTTTGATGTCCTAATCATTGATACTGTGAATTAGGGTTGTGTAACGGATAGAAGCGTCGAGTAAACCAGAGCAGAACATAAGCATCTCCATGCGTCGTATGAACAATCCACACTGGACGAGGGTGTGTGCTGGACTTGGCTTTGTTGCTCAGCCTCCTAGCCCTCTTGAGAGAAAGCTGTAGATATTAATTTTTACATCATCTAAGACTCTAAGGTATGACGCAGTTGTTATTATTCGAACCACCAAAGTTGCGGACACACCACTTGCCATGAACAATAGACCGGGAACAGAAAGAAAAACAACTTAAATAAGTGTGATTGTGAATTTCCCGCAGCGAAATGCAAATTTACGTTCACCGTTTTCAAATCTACCACATATCAAGACAATAGTAATAGTGTTAACGTAATCCTTTCAGCACAGATCTGACGATGGAAGCTAAAATCGCGTGGTCTAATACTCTAATTTAACCATCGTCAGCAACGTATCATTATGTAGCATGCGGTTGGAAAAATTTCCAGTGGAAACGATTCAAGCAGCGTCAGTAATGTGATTAATTACTGATTACCGTTTCGTATACGGTTGCCATTCACGCAACCACACAGTGTATTGCTACACGATGCGATTGCGCGATACGCGATATCTGTTCTCGATCCGCTAATACGTGTTCCGAGGTAAAAATAAAACTCCGGTTGCTGCGGGGAGAGAAAATCGCGAGAGCGTTTCTAGAACGAGTGTATTTTTTCAAATTTTCATTGTTGTAATTGAAATGCAAGAGCTCAACCGTACTCAAGGTTGACGTATCAGTTAATCAACTGGTGGTTCGCTGTTCCATTTTATGGAGAATATATGCTTCGAAAGCGGGAAGGTTGGAGCCGTTTGCAAAGCTATTTTCAGAACTGGCACCAATACGGAACACTAACAGTCACGCAGCTACGGAAACTTTCGATATCAATATGAAATACCTTAAAACCGCACGTTGTATCCTTATACTCCCGTATCACTTCCTTAGACGTCACAACTCAAACTTCCGCCATACGAGTGCCTATTTTAACTGGAAGTCAGACTGAGTTTTCACAACAGCCTATAAGTAATTTCCTATAGCGTAAGTTGACGGTATCAATACATTTCGCTACAGACCCCTACGCCACAATGTACAATTAATTTTGGATATCCTTGGGAAAGCATAGGTTGTTTCAGCTATATGCAGCATTGCACGGAGTAGTTGAACCTTTTCTATGTAGGCTTATTGTAATCACCTATAAGACGATGATAGAACCAGGCGTAATACACTCAAAAATCGACCTGGCATAATGGGGATCTAATCTAACGCATGCCTCCCGTCTTATGTCAGTACCTACTACCTACGGACTGTGATCGGCATAACAAGTTGTGGTCGTTACGTACAGGACGTGAATCTCGACTAACCATGTAAGGACATGTGTATGGTATCTCTTCTGTTCGGTATGGCATACAAGTGATAAAGGCCAGAGCTGGCAGCAATTTGTGACACTATCAACAATCAATCAAATATTCGACCAATGAATCACCGTGTAGAGTATAATTCAACTGCTAAGATATATAACTAATCATTGCTAATCAGTTTATCATCATCTCAGCAGACTATTCCTGCAACTATATAGATTGATATTTACAGTCTTTCCTCTTTAACTTTTTTCTGGTTTAGCCTGCACTCTGCACTTGCCGATGTGACACGTCACGACATCTACTTTCCTGGAATAATATTCAGCTCTGCAACTGTGTTTTCCTGTTCGTATCTTTGGATATCTTTCTGGGCAAGTTTTGTTCTCTTTGCCAAACGATTGTCCGTGTCTGCGCTAACTACAAATAGACCTACCTGGTAGCTAACCTCTTGGCAGACTGAAATTCGTTGTAGCCTTCAAAGTTCTGTACAATGAAAAATCCAGGTATTCGCCGCCATGCAATTGGACGTCGTTCGAAACGTGAACCGGAAATTGCCTGTGGAGAATGTATACAAAATTGATCTTCAATCAATCACTTCGCCACCACGTACTCTTTTTTACAGTAAACTATTTTTGCCTCTAAAAATTGTTTTAAGTTCTTCTTGTTTGCAAACTCAACAATAATTTGGCTAAAGCTTATTTCGTATAAAATGCTAATGTTGCTTCATTTGTGTACGTTTTTAAACTAAACATTGTCCCCTCTATACAAGCCTATAGACAAAGATTTTAAAATTGGTATCCATCACTTCTCCGCTCGGCAGTCAGTGTTAGGGAGAGTGTGGAGGGTTATGGTTGTGAAAGTGATCCGGGCTAGAAACAAGAAGTATCGACACGTGTAATAAGCATTGACCTGCCGTACATGATCATTAGTAGTCGAAAACGCCATAAATACCAAAAGAACAATCCACTACTGCAACCAATACATGCGTAAAGCTCATTGCTATAACCGGCATCTATAAAATCACATGTCCTCCATTACTCGATTCTATTGTTACTTGTGAGGTGAATTTGTGGTGTATATATACAGAAATTGCCAGCATATATTTCCATAGAAGAGCAAATGACCACAAGGTACTGACCGAATATTTACACCATACAGACGTATACAGGAAGCTTACGTTAACGAATCATCATCGGAAGTGATAATGATTGAAGACATGTCATAGGAAGATGTTTTGCTAATTGAAGCCTAGTGATAATAGATTGACCCACAACGTAACATGATCACGTGGTGGGTAGATATCGGAGTACGACTGTTCAAAACAGGCCACCAAACGATACAAATGGTACAAATATGCCTATGTTTTATGGTGTATGGTAACGTTCTCACATGTGAGTCCCGGAAAAAGGTGCCTTGCTGATTGTGGATCATGGAACCTCTCTGCGCCATTGTGTATTTGTAACTATTTGGATTAATACGCCTGGCTCGTCAACATGCTGCCGCGGCCTTAGGGTATTAGTCGAGGCACCATTATGTGAACTACAATCTTGGTCTTCAGTACGGTTTGACATCGTCTGTCGAGTTTCCCTCAATACTTCAAGAAGGAACACACAGAGTTTCACCGCAATCACGAATTTTATATTTAGGATTGTTATTAAGC
Source organism: Botrylloides violaceus (assembly GCA_030412335.1). NCBI lineage: Eukaryota > Metazoa > Chordata > Ascidiacea > Stolidobranchia > Styelidae > Botrylloides > Botrylloides violaceus. The sequence goes on from JASFYC010000737.1 coordinate 599,550, forward strand.
ATTAATAACATACAACAACTGCTACTTTAAATATTGCAACACCATCCTGCCTTTTACATCCCTCTTAATACCTCTTGAGTGTAGCTTATGGCCATCTTTGCGTTCACACCGCCGATGTCATTTTGCAATTATATTTAGCTGTATACTTAATGCATAGTCTTTGAAGTAGTCACAACGTTATCCTAACAGATAATTTAGGTCGAGTGATGAAAATTAGCAGAAACAAACTAATTCTTAAAATCCCGCGGACTTTTGCAATCGTGTAATTGTTTTGTGAAATTAAGCAATTGGCATTGATAATCGCCTTGTAATTAGAGGATTTGGTTTAGAGACTTACCGCAGTTGGATACAGTCTCACAGTGTTTGCAAAGAGTAAAGTAAAAACTAAAACTGAACGGTAAGAAATCGTGTAGAAAATGGAGTAAAACATATGTTGTGAATACAAAGATTTAAAAACTTTCAAGTTGCCGACTCTTCACGTAGAGTTTAGTAAAGTTTGTTGTTGTATTGGGCGTTCGTGATAGAGAGGTGCATATTTAATGACAGAAGAAACTTCCGCCTCGGTTAGAAAAGCAGAGTATATAGGCTACTGTTTTATAACAATTAATAACATATCACCTATCAAGTCTACTTAGGCTCCGGCATACCCGTGTGATTTTCGAACTGTCATATTGAGTGGAATGGCAAAATAGTGGAGGCGATGAAGGACGATCAGATATACAGTAGACAAATCATAGTGTCACCACTAACTTAACGCCAAGAATCAAAGTTTACTATGAAATGAAATAAATAAATGAAATAAAAACCGATGCTGGACTTGAATAGTGATTGCGCATGGTTGTAAAACTTGACTATAGCTCAGAAATCCTGCAAACCCGAGCGTTATACTGTCTGTCCCTCTTATGAGGAAATGCAGCGCGGAGTGTTCTATGTGGGCCATGATAATGCTCTGAATGATATTTCATAAGTGACGTTGTTCAGTGCGGAAAGCAGAATATACGCGGAAAATCTTTAAGTTAAAAAAAAAACCTTATGCAATTTATCAATTGAGACACCAATTATGTGCCCACCGTAAATATCGAGTGTTGTTTTGGCATAGCAAAGTTGCGCAATGTGGAATTTGAATCTCTGCACGATTTTTCGGAAACAGGTTGAAACGGTTGCTTGTAAGTAGCCTACCGTCATTTTACTCATCGACAGTATAAGACGGATATTGTCACGTCCCATCGTCAAATTCTGACTAAGTTTCCAGCAAGTCTTTGAAGACTGCTTACTGAGTGAAACTTTTGCTGCAAAACATGACGCAAATGCGGGACAATGACGAAGGCGGATAGATGAATGAGTTTCCTTCAAGTAAGGTAGATGACAATTGCCTCTGTTCGCCCCTCGGTTTAATCAAGTTTCTCGAAATCACTTGCTTAATTAGCTATATGACGTACCGACTAGGTATATAACAGATGTTCATCAAAACGCGTGTTCTCGGTACATATAGCTGTACGAGGTACCCGTTTTTGAAATGACCTACGCTTCAAGCACAATGCTTAGGCGCACAGGAAAACCACTAAATGACATTAGTAGTTGAAAACGCCATGAATTCCAAATAAACAAACAAACAAACATATAGAATGTAGCGTCAACTACCGGAGGACTCTTAAGATTCTTCAAACATGTCAACGTTACCAAACCCTTAGGTCGTCCGCTTAACGATTTATTGTAACTTATTGAATTTCCGATTTTTCCCGTAAAGCACTTCTCATGCCGCTCCTATTCTGTACGTCCATTCACAAGGTATATTGATCTATATATCATATGCCTTTAGGTCAATTGTTCACCCGTTTTTCGAAACAGCAATCTCATATCTTGTACAGTACGTAGTATCTACTTTACAATCGTTATGTAATAAAATTTAGCAATACATACTGCCCATCCCAGGCCAGCACGTAATTTGTAAGGCTATATGCTTCTATTTTACGTCTATTGCCTGGCGAGATCCCAAATTCACGTACGATATAACCATGTATTTCGACCTTGCGCGTACGAAATTGTGCATTAGTGCTCACGATGAAGCAAGCATCACGATTCACGACATTAAACGGGATTTCCCTGTTAAGTAAGAAGTCTGTGGCTACAGCACGGAGCCAGATCATGGCGTAACGAAACCACGATACGTGAACAGGTGGTACAAGGAGAATTCCATATACACTTATTAGTACCGAATCGGTCGTGAAGGTATTACTTGGTCCTTAAAATACTGGAGAATATCGCTAAGAGGTACGGGAAATATTTACTTTGCCCTGTAATATCGTCGTACGTAATTTCCAAAGCGTTCGAAATATGATCAATTGATCACATCACACATAAGTCTCATTTGGATGATTGAAATTTGGCACTTGTGCAAATGAAATCGTCAACAGTGCCAAAGGGAAAGGCCTTCAGCACGCTTCTTTGTGTCCAAAATTACGTGAATTTGGATGACGGACGAACGCAGAAGAAAACAACGAACGCTGCTAACTCACACCGATCGATCTTAGCACAAAGAAGATACGGATCAATGATTCATATATTTTCTGCACAGCTTCCTTGTTACGTCAGCGCTTCAGTATAGTCTAACAGGTGCTATCCATATGATGTCTCCGACAAACACATATATTTTCGACATAATTCGTATTAATTCCTGAAGGAATTTTAGCAAACGCTATCGTTTTCACGTACCGAATTAGTATTATTTTTCATTTCTACGAGGACTGCAGATCAAAATCTATACTGTTACTCAATAGGTAAAAAATGAGGACTCTGTTTCGAAAAAATATGTTTGGTTGGTCGGCGCGTTTTCTATACAGCGCCTCAGGAATAGAGTGTGTTAAAAACAACAATATGTTATCGAATGCGAGATGCTCAATTAAGCCTGTTTACCTCGTGCCCGTCCGGTCTTCCAAAGAGATCATATAATTAGACGCTAATCCATGGCAAATCTGCTTAACATCTGGCAACAAACTTGCCGTGATTTTTTAATACATCCAAGAAGATTTACTTTCTGCGTTGCACGTTACGGGAGTGGGAGTTATTGCAGGGACAATTAGTTCCTGTAATGAAATGTACTATTTCTTTAGCTGGCAGTATTTGGTAGCTATATACGGTGAAAACGGCCGATACTGCTGTTGATCATAACTTCAACCAATGAAAACATCCAAGCCTGTGGAATGTATGGAGGCAGTTACGAAAACAAAACGCCACACATAAAGATATACACCGCAGCTATAGTTGAAACACAACAAAGGCAACAGTATGCAACGCTATGGAATCTTCTTAACAACGTGTACTCATTAGGACTATATTGGAAGGAAACCGGATAAGAATGTTGTTGGATAAAGATTTGATCCAGTATAAAATCCATGTATAGATTGTGCATGCCACAGGCTAAAAATATCAACAATTATTTTACTAGAGATTATTCTAATACTGTTGCTGTTATTAGAATGCAAAGGCTTATGTTCATATTAATCATATAACCGGCCGTGGGTCGCTTGATGCTGATACATGCGGCTCCAACAGCTGGGCCAGGGATATCTGTTTCGATATCTCTGAGCTTATACCATATACCCTTTGAAGTAGTTTAACAGCAACATCTGCTAGACCACGTTGCGCTTTGGTAATGTACGTTCTGAATAAAACTCATATCACGATTGTTGAAATATTCTACGGGAGTTAACGACACACGAGGTATGAGTGGGCTGTTCAACGGCCCTTACAAAATGTACCTCAGTGACTCGACTCCTGGACAAATAATATTTTGCTGTCAGTTGGTCACTGTATGATATTTTACATTGCGATTTCTATATATATCTAAAACGCATGGTTTTGAGTTTTTCTGAAATCATGATGTATTTGGTATTTGGTAGGAAGTAATTTCTCCAAAAACTCGTATCGATTAAATCCTCTTTGAGCCGAATGCAAAACTCATCATCACGTGAGCATAATCCTATTTCGCAATATTGATCTTTACTTTCGGTTATCATATATATTGTTGTTAATATCGCTTACATTTATGAGAGGAAATTCCCCTCAAATAAGCGGGAAATATCCTGGCGTCGGATCAATGCGTGACATCATTGCTTCACGGACGCAATGCTAAGAAATTTCGGTTTTGGGATGAAAAAATTTATTATAAAAAGAGAATTGGTGGTTGGTATCGTGAAGTTTTTAGCTTGAACTTGTTGATCAATGGCCTAGGTTTTTCTGTCAACGTGACCGCTCGTGATTATACATTCGCGAAAATACAGTTTCTGTCAAAATATAATCTTTTAAATATTGTTTTTCAAGCACGTGGAACGATCGATTCCAACCAAAAAATAAGAATTCTCGGAAAATTCCAAACAACAATTGTTGAACTATTGACAAAAAACACCCAAGTCGAGAAGACAGGAGATCTAAATAATTTGTAGTAATCACTTGTAAATTGTACTGAAAACGATGTTTATGACCGGCCGAACACTTGGAGATAATAGCAACAACAACAACAACCGGGCGGTGGTGAAAATTAACACGTAGGAGAATATCACAGTAACATGGATTTAAGTATCAGTTGAGTCGCGATGCTGTTTCGAAAAAGGTCCCGATGCCTTTCCCATCATAGGCCTATGCATCCCGCCGTAGGCCCGTGTTTGCAATCTGCGCCGTCCCATTTACCATCATACAATGCTACTGCTCAGTTGGCGGAGTGCTTTGACGCTTCGCCTTCTGATCAGGACGAGTTCCCGGGTTCGGTTCCCGACTGAGTTAAACCACAAACTTTGTATCGGTTCCTTCTCCCTTTGAAAGTGAGTCTCGTTGGAGTGGGGAGGTTGTGATTGTGAACTTTCGATAGTAGTCTGTGATACAGGGCCGAGAAATAAGAAATTTCGTATCGCGCAAGCATTTGACCTGGCATATGGCCCAAGTAGAGTTGAAAACGCCATGCATTCAGAAACCTACAGCAACTTTAACTTTACGGTCTGTTTTGGCGCAAAAACAAACACGATTTTCCCACGGCATGTCTTTATTACGAACTGACGGACAGCGGCCAATCGAACGCAATGTTTACTTGCAGGTGCTTAAATGGTCACTGTCAGCAGATGGTGTAGGATAATATGTGTTATAGTCAATAATCATTAGCCATCAAATTGAGACAATTCATTCAAATACCTCCTTGTTTTTCATGCTATATATGGGAAGCCGTCGATGTAGCAGTGTCATATAATGTTACGACGTATTTCGCAATTTAATCGAACGATCACGTATATCATCTATACGGATGACTCCAAGAAATTGTAAAGTCCTTTAGGCTATTAATCTTTAGCGACGTGCAATCTTCAACCCGCGGCTTGGCATAAACCTATTGACGCTGTTTCTTGAGGTATCCTAAAATTTTGTACATCTCATATGAAAAGGCAAATTTAGTAGAGCTGAAAAATGCTTATTTCGCAATCGGTAAGCGAAAGTGAACAACCACCCAACAAGCCGTTCGTGGTGATCCACCACGTCAGCATTGGCACATGAAATTTGCTTGGTCATAATTAAGATTGGGAAAAGCTGCGATACCTGTCGAAATTGTAAATATTGGAATATTATTGACAAATTCATGTATTATAGTTGCTATAAATAGAACGAACGAGTGCTTTCACTATGGCTTCACGTGATATTAAAGGTTTCAAAACATCAATTTTGGTACCAATTGGAGCCGGTCAAGTTTTACAAGTAGACTATTGGAGCTTGATAATGCGCTATGCTTTATGATTCACAACACGTTGCCATTTTCCCCGCCAAGAATGTCCGGCTTGGTAAAAACAGTCTTAAAAAGTGTGATGTCGTGTCAAAGCTGAACTAACGACTTTCCATGGCGCTTTGGCGATCCGCAGTTTGTGTACCGCAGAGTACTCGTGAAGTAATGAGTTATGCTATATAATCCTATTGTTGTTGACTGCTATTGCAGCAAATTTAATCTATTATACTTAATGGCGCCGGTCTCACTGTCAGGTACAAATATTGGCAGGAATAGCACATGGAATAGGGTCAGCATTGCCACAGAAGAAACAAAAATCGGCTCTATTCACAATTCCTAATTATCATGATATTACACCTCTACGTCGGCTGCTAAGAGTCACATTACAGGTCTATATTGTTCAGCGTATCAGCTTCACAGGGCCAATGTGAGAGTGCTCTCTGAGCCACTAAAAGCCCACTACATAGTGTTGGAATACATAGAGCTTGAGAGTTGCGTTACCTTGTCACAGTCGATAGAGCTAATGGATGTGTGTTAAGGCTCGTCTGCATCTCCACAACAATCATGTCCCATGAGCACGTTCAATGTTGTATCGTTCCGAATGTCGTAGAGACATATAGAAGCGGAACGTTTCATTTTCAACTACACAATGAAAATAGTTTCTATTTGCTAATTCGATGATGCCTGTCGGACTACAACCATAGGCCAGAGGTCCTTCTGATACCTGCGATTCGGCCATTTGAATCGAGCTTAAGTAAATCGTGATGGAGCGTCACCCTATATTTGGGAAGGAATGCGACAAAGTCAAATTTAACGCGGAAGCGCGGAGTTTATCTGGGTATATTATCGCATTCCAAAAGCGCTAATCTCATATATATCGAGGTATTTACCCAAACTTTACGTGATGTATTTATTCGACATTGCGCACCTTTTTGTGATGTTTTATTTCGGGCGAAATTGGTGGCATTTTTGGACTACAGGAGGTCGTACTCGGTACTATCGCAGGTTGCATTACGTAATGCGAGAAATTCCGAGTTTATACATATTACCTATGTCCTATATACCATTTACCATCATGAAAGTTTAGATACACGCGGTTGAAAATGCTGATTTACATATGTAAATATGTGATTCGCTGCTATAGGTAAGGCCTATATAGAACATATGTATAATTATGTGCACAGGATGAGATTTTGTATTTATATATATGTGTAGAGAATTTGTATTATTTGGAATTTATGGCCATTTCAACTACTAATGTCATTTACGCCAGGTCAATGCTTCCAGTTTATAGCCCGGATGGGGGTGCAAAGGACAGAAGATATGCTAATGATCACTACTGCTGTATTTCTACTAAAATGAATAAGCCCATTCGCCGAACTCTCTACTCTGTTGTCGAAAATTTTTTGAGCTCGTTTGTCAGATTAATCTAAGGCAAAGCTTTGATAACAATATACACCAATTTAAGTCAATTTTGAATTAGCCCATCAATCAAAATCAGAGCGTGCAGCTTAACTACGGTTGCGTTTACTTTCCTACAGAAAAGTTCTGCTTGCTACACAAATTACTGATGAGGCGTAAATGAGAATGTATCAAAACGTCACTATTCTATTTTTGCCAAAGCCTTTGGCGAAATATGACACTAGTAAAAACTAATGATGAACTAGCGAACCTCCTGGTTTCGTGACTTGCTTGCGCACAGCTTCTCCATTATTATGTGTTTCTTTAGTCAAGCTACGAAGAAATTGCGTAAAATTCAACACGTTTAGGCCTTTACACAAGGCCGCACGACTTGGGTTGCGCAATGGGTAAAGACCAACACTAGAGGAGGACTGCGGGCTATCTAAAAAAGGCTATCGTTAAAACAGATGTGAAATGATAAAAGCATACCAAACAGCTTATTTCAATTCACATCATTCATGATAGAATATTAGGATTAGGGAAAAATGCTGCCGAAATCGTAGTTCAGCGGGCTTTCCTTTCGGCGGTAAATAATCGCAGCACCACTGAGGAAAACGGAACAACAACCTACTAAAGACTCTATAACTAAACCTAGGCCAATCGGCCGACACATTTAAGCCTAGACTACATGCGGCTTGACAAATGCCACTTGAGGACTTGAGATGTTCAGAATTTGAAAAACAATGACCGGAAACACGTCACAATTTTTGGTTTATAATTTCCGTACGAAATGCGAACTGTCGGAGTTAGACCCTTCACATTTTCAAAAACAGGAGACTAAATCAATTATTTGGCGGAAAAAGAAAAATTCCATGATGCGGACTACATTTACCATATCAAGCCACAAAGAAAAAGATTTATTATACTGAATTATTTATCTTACTCCGAACGCGTAATTTAGAGAAGAAGTAGATGGCTTTCGTTTTGAGCTTCAAAGTACAGTACAAACCACACGAATCTTCTATTCTTCTATCAGAATAACTAAACTACTTGAACACCAAATGTGCAGTAACGCCATCGTGCGGATATAGAAAACTAAGGGTTTGTCTTGCGGAGTAGGCCTACAGTAGCAGCTTTTCACCTGGTGTTATTTGGCACACTAAGACCAGTGGGCACACCGCCACACATCGAAACTGTAAATGGTCTGAAGGCGAACAACTGTGCGTCTCATATTTTATGTGCCGCCCGCCCCTACCCGTATCCCTACACCTCAAGGCCGGCCTAGCCTACTCTTTTGATTCCTCTAGCTTCTGATAGTGGTCTATCAGTGAAGATGCTCAGCTTAAATTATCAAGCAAGCAGTGACCGACTCTGGAATATGTGATGTGCGATAGCGACCGACTGATATTTCCAAGTCGAATCGCCCCCCACCTGCCTGACCGATGATGTTATAGATCCCAGGATAGTTAGTCACCTCGCGACGCCAGCGATAATCGAAAAAATATAATGAATGCTGAACTACTTACTCAAAAGGGGGGTGGTATACTGATTATTGCAAAAATACGAATATTGGTCTCGTATCTTGTGAATATTATGTCATTGTCTCGTGCACCATCGCTATTTAGGGGGCTACGTAAATGATGGATTTCCCACGTCTAGCTGACTGGACGACAAAAAGCTTTGTGTACACGAAGGGTACCCGGACTCGAGACTAGTAGATATAGTAAGCTACTAGATTTGGTTGTCGCTGGTCGTTGTTATTAACGCTAGAGCTAGAGGTGAGCAGGAGAAGGTGGTCGCACGAGACGCGGTCATGGTTGGTGGGCATTTTCCACATATTCAGTAAATTGCAGTTTGCTATTTCATTATAGATGAAGAAGACTTTTGAGACTTGAGTGTATTCCTCAAAACAAATCAAGAAAATCACCTGGTGCGATGCCGTCTTGCCCAAGCCCCTCCTATCCTTGACCCGGTGACTGTATGTTAGACTATGCTTTGCGGTACCTGTTCCTGTTTCCCTGTTCGTGATTTCATTGTGAGTTTGTGACAGGCTTGCGGTACTGGGATCTGGGAAGTGCTGGACAATTTTTCGCTGTGCTTCAAAACTTGCTACAATGTTAGCCCAAATACGGTAGATACGCCATACTTTATTCGGTCAGGGTCTCAGAGTCAGTGTACGCCAATGAGGAACATGGAGTTATCAAAGGAACTGGATGGGATCATTTGATTGTGTAAAGCGTGTTTCTATATCGTTACCTGCAGTCTGCAGATGTTCTCATACTTCATTTAAATTTCTGTGTCAACATGTCATGCCTAGTCAGACCATTTCCTATTTGAATCACCAATTCATTCAGAAAGTGACACTTGTATTACTTATTGTAAAGAAGATCACCACAGATTTAGCGTCCAGCCTTAGTTTATTGAGAATAAAAACATTCACTAGCTTTCGGAGCTCCGCTCCTTCATCACTACAGCTATGGATAAAGTAATGCACCTGGCAAGAACAGATGTCGGACCCAACCGGAATTCTTGTCAATTCTCCAGTCCAACGTTTAGTGGATGCTTACTGTGAGAGTCGGTGGATCTTTGTTTAATAAGGCCACTAGGCTCTCTAGGTTCACCAATTAACAGAATGTGCGGTTTGTAAAAAGATAAGGATATTTACAGAAGTTGTATGCTGAGGTCCCAAGATGACACTCCTAAGACTCTAGTTTCCTTTGAAAGGTCAGGTTATATAGGTTTTGCTTCTAGGACAATGTACCGGTACAGTATCAGTTTTTTAGACCATTTACCCTATGGAGCCGCCAATTATTTGCCAGTTTTTGTACAGAGTGCTGTTAAGAGTGGGGCAGGCCAAGTATTTGGTGATACGGTATTCTGAGAGCGTGACACTATGCAGTCAAACCACAATAGTCCTATAGAAGCATAGGTAGGCCTAATCAGATATATTATGGTTGGACAGCGACTGCTCGGGAGTGGTTATAGTGCTAAGTGATTTGGCCTAGAGCTAACGACTGGTAATCGGTGATTGTATGCAGGTGTAGGCCCTACTATTGTTGACGTTCTAGCCAGTGATAGTAACAGTTGGAATTCTGGAATCTGTATTACAATACCTTTTTATTAAATCGCATCAATCACCTGATATCGAAATACTCTCTCGTCCTGATTGCTACCAGTACCGGTAGCCTAAGCTTCTATGTAACATTAGGCCTATATGTTAGTTGTGATTTTTGACATAATATATTGTATAAGTAGGACTGACACCAGGTCACGACTCTCTTGTTTAACAGACTCCTTTTCAATTTCAACGTTCTTAAAAATGCCCTTTGGCTATCATTAGAGTGGTGTACTAATTACACACACAATGAAACATGAGAGATTATATTTTAATATGTAGTGTTGCACTAGATTATATTGATATAGAAATTCATATTTTGCACAAATTAATCTTTTTAAATGCATTTCTTTGACTTACCTATAATACAGCAAAAAAAACGTTGTGGGGGTGCGGCTCTTTGTCCAACATTCCCAAGGCACTATATTACGCAGCTTTCCAAATGAGTGATTTTTTTGTGATTGAAATATTAGTCGCAGCTTCAGATTTCAGCCAACCGTGGAATAATATTGCTTTTGAAATCTAGGGTCATTCCACTTGGTTTGCTACGAGCGGGCATACTTGATGATTGATGTCATAAGCCGATTTTGTTGTTTTATTTCGCACATTTGAATGCACTTAGTGGCTTACTGCAGCAATAGTGGAGGCTATTATCTCACATCTCACATTCCCTGAGATTACTAACTGCTATTCATGCATCCACAGCGATAAATATTGTAACCTTACAACTTGCTGTTGAAATCAATTCAAAATAAAACGCTGAAAGGGACTGTTATATTTCGTCAAACATTTCCTGTTCAAGTCAATACAGTCTGTGAAATTGGAGTGCAATGATTGGTGGCTAGAAGACAATGTCCACATAATAATACATCACCTCTGATCTGAGTGTAACAATTCCAAAAAGTCAAGTTGCGCGATCTTATTTACCATACTACACTAATGGAGATTCAAGGGTTTTTGCAAGTTTGTGGTGAGTTTGTAATGTCATTTTCTACCTTATTGATCATTGTTCATGTATATTATGAATTATATATGTAAAGGTAATTATCAGTTGAGAGCCATATGGGCTATGATTGGGTTTTGAATGTGATTTTATAGTATGTAGGGTAAGCTAATTTGTTGAGAGTGTCTTGAACTTATAATCCGCTCTTTAATAGGTTATTTCATGCAATGCATCTCATTCTACCACTACTGTCCACTGGTAACCTCTTTCAGCCAACTTACAGCAGCTGTTATCATCATAGAGTAATAATGAAAATTCCTATGGACCTAATCTCATGATCAGACAGAATTCAACTGTAGAATTGATAGTACTGGTACCGGTATTCTAGCATCACTGTCACGATTAAACTGTTGAGTGAGGTTTCATGTAGTATTATCAATTTCAAGGCTTTCAACCTTGCTGATTGATGAGCCTGCCTCCATTAGAGTAGTAGGGAGATCATTAATTTTGTATAAGGAAACAATTTCATGGACGCCCTGGATTAGGACATAACAATTCCTGATAGGAAATTGCCACAATGAATGGAAGTGTTGTCGGAATACCGATTGGCTAATACAGGATATAGCATAGGTTAACAATTACGACATAAGATCCATGTTTAGTTCCTTTAATTAGACGCATTTTAATGCCTTAATTTGTTGAATATATTTGTCCATTGTAGGCCCAACAGCTATTCCAGAAAATAAAAAGAATATTCTCTAAGGTACCGGTACGTTACCGTAAATAGGGGTAACTTGGGACAGATTTTATATAATTAATTGCATATCTGTGAAATGAATGGCTATTTTCTTACTGCAATACTAAAAAAAGTTGTAGAAAGTCTTGTTTGTGGAGTTCTGAATAGTTTCCCCTACTGTAGGCCTATCACTTCACTTATCTTATAGAATGTCCAATGTTCAAAGGTGATAGGTTTTTGTCACGAAATGTGATCAAAAGTGGTATTGCATAATATATGCATACTGATATCAGTTTCTATTAATCTAGTTTGTTGAATGTTGATATTTTTCTAGATATCCGTGGGGTTCCTGCTCACCAGTTGTCTTGCGGTCAAGCTGCACCGACTGTCTGGTTTCATAAGTTTTGCTGCCTTTCTGAAGGGAAAATTTGGATGATAGATCCTGAGCATTTGAATCAGGTTAGACGCTGTTAATTCATAATACGGATTACAGATTAGGCATATCAATTTACTACCAACGATGCCACGTGGTCGCTGCTTGGCAAAAGGCTATCTGCAAGTCATTGTAGGTTATTGTTAACTCTTTAATGAATATCAAAATTGTCCTCTTCTGTGGCCTAATCTTACATTCTGGAAAATTATGTCTAACGTTATAGACCTGTTGTGCAAATGTCCTTCCCTGCTGGATTCTTCCTGCGATTACGCAGCATATGAATCACAGCATTATTTAGGGGTTTAATTAATTGTTGTTTTGAGGTTGTATATAAGTAATATTGTATTGTATTTTAACTAGATAAAAATTCTTTTGAACTGCACTGCATTAAACCAAGCTGCTTATCGGTAGGCCTGTGTTCATTTCTGTTTATGGCTCCATCCAGCTAGAGCATAGCTCTTACATCCGTATATGTGTTATCCTGATGGAATGTTTTGAAGTTTGAGACTTGTTTTAAAGCACTCTCAATGTCAGCCATATCGCTGATACTAATGGCATGTGGAAGATTCTAGATTTCATGTTAAGCATTTGGGCATTTGATAAACAACTTGAAATGTGGATAATCTTGTTGATAGCATAGTGATTGTAAACACTGATACATGTACTTGGTGACGTTTCAGAAGTATATCAAATCGATTTTTCGAGTAGAAAATAAATGCAGGCGGTATGATACTTTTGTTCTGAAAACTACTGACAGTCATGTAATTGTTTTGCTGCATTTATTGCGTGAAATTTATATCGTCAAGTCATTAAGGATAGATTAGCCTACTGTTATTCGTGTAGGAATCTTTATCATGGAATAGGCCTATCTATGTTCAACAAACATTGCTCATGCCCATTGACTTTGCCTAGCAGCTTCTCGTGTATCTTAGGCTATAAGCTACCGACGTGCATTGTTCAAGCTTGGTTGTGACTTGTGGTTCATTCCCACCCGTAAATTCCTGCCTATATATATATTCTTTAATCTGCACAAAAATGTGACATTTCAAATTAACAGTTTGACCGGGTTTGACTTTGAAAATTTCTCGTCGCAGACCTATAGGGATGGTGATGGGCATCACAGTTCTCCGGATGTAGAATACGTGGATATAGAACATGGCGATCTCAGAAGCTCTCCTGAAGACAACTCATTAAGTGGTGGGTGCTTTATTCTATAAGATAATCACAGTCACAGCCGAAGCTTTCTTGTTGATGTAGGCTACTCACTCGTACATATTAGAGTGAGTGAAGTGAGAGATATTATTGATGGGGGTTACATGGTATGTTTCTTATCCACGTGGCTGTGAAATTTGATAGGCCTAACCATGCTATCAAGGGTCATGTTTAGATGAGATTGTGCGATTTGTATCATCAATTTCACTACTTGTAGTGTCTACTCTACTTGTTGTTTAAGACTGAAATAGTCAGTAGGAGTGGGGAAATGAAGACATGATATTGATTAGGCATACGTTAGCTCAGATTAGGAAGGTAGGTCATCGCCATACTTATAATGTTATGAAGAAGCTTCTTATCTACATTCTGATGATAAATGGTCAACCTGTTTTAAATATTATGTGCTGTGTCACTAAGTTGCTTATTCCATGCGGCAGTAATGTTTATGAATGTAACTCAATCAATAAATAATGTTGTTGCTACTGTACATTATTGACCAGACTAGAAATTGGTATATATATATCCAGCATTCAGGGTTTACATGATAGGTGAAAAGTTTTCAAATAGAGGATGGAATCCCTGGTTGTCATTCGAAGTTGTACTATTAGACTTGTTGATGATGTTCTCACTAACAATGATCAAGCCTCTTGAAAGCTAGCTCTTCCTATATTACATGGTTATAAACATACTGGTGTCAGTTGTCGAATGTCCTCTTGAATAGCACTTCAATTATTCTGCACACTCTACTTGACCTCTTAAGCTTCTATCTGCAAAGCATCGGAAGAATGGATTGACTTAGTACTAACAATCTCACCATAGATTGGTGACAAGGAACAGGGTCCTGTTATGGCACTGCCGAATTGATTTATAATATGAGCTAAAGCTTGATGTATGAAATGAGGCATTAATACTATGTTTACAGCAAACGTCATACATAGTGTTATTTTTATAAATATCAACCTTGGTCATGGATGAGACTGACCCAGCCATTTTGATACCACCCCTCAAAACTGTCACATTTCGCTATCTCAATCTGCACTGGGTGGAGATATGTGCATACACCATTTTGCTTAGTGGTTTATACATCCTTTCTTGTTAGTCTGCCTGAGGGTGTGACCGTGTGGCACTCCCACCCACACACAGTCTTGTCAACAAATTTCCCTCCCACACTTGTACGGGCCAATCATGAATTGGGACAAGGAAAATGCTTATTAAGTTATATATATTGAGATATGAATATACACGCCTCAAAGCTTGGTAACTATTTTCCTAATAGTTAAGTATCACACATGGTTATTTCAATGCATAGTCTTTTGTACAATTAATGTTGTAGCGATTGTCAAACACAGCCACAGGTGTAGATGAATGATGGTCAACACATGGTAGGTGTTACAGTATCCGTTACAAATTTATATCTTGTGCATATACTCGTTAACTTAGCCTTTTGTATAATTTATAGGGAGTGTGAGACGTGAGGTTATTGATCTATGGGCTAGGTTTGTATGTAAGTGTAACTGCGAATGCAGCACCACAGACCTAGAAATATTCTGCAGCCTGTCATTTTCAAGTCCACGTAAATACAGGTACCGGTACTCATATTTCAAATTGTGGACTTTTCTGAATTGACAATAAGTCTACTTGAATTTCCCAACATCAGTTGAGTGGACCTATGGAGTAAATGCTCTCTTTCTATCAATGGCCTCCTGTGTAAATTCATTAAAAATAGAGAGAATAAGAACCATTTTCGGAAGGATCACTTTTTAAATTGGATTAGAGTAGTTACGTCTCATAGTGAAATATATCGATTTGATCGTATATGAACTGGTCATCCAAGGACACCAATCGTCATGGAAACAAAAAACTTGAAATCTCTTGCATACTTATCACTTTCCAATGGTATCATCAGTATATATATTATATTTGTCTAATATCTTCTAAGTTATGTCATTGTACATGTTGTTCATTGGGAATCTAGTGGATGGTATCACAGTAGGGTTCCCTCCTTTAGCATTAGACCTGTGGTCAAAACTTGTCCATCCTCTTTAAATTTACAAAATTGGCATCAATGTGGAATAAATTATAATCCCTGGAGAAGTTAGGTTGATTTCTCATACAAGGCTCTCGCTCATATTATTAATGGATGCTGCCAATGCTGGTACCATCAAGTTTTACAGTTACCGGTACTGTACATATATGGCCTTTCTTCATCTGCAATAGTCTCCTGGGAATTGGTCGCATCAAGATGGTTTCACAAAAAAATATTTTTACTTGTCATTGCTGACTGCCACATTTGGAATTTTTTCTTCACTAGTGGAGTGCGACTTCTGGTGGTTGATGATTTGCTAGACAGGGGCAGATCCTGAAAACCCAGGGCCTACGCAAACAATGGAGATGTAAGAAGTGGATCATGCCAACAGCCCAATAGGTGTAAATAGAAAATATTTGCAAAGTCTATTAGTATATTATCTAGTATGGTGCAACGCGTGATAGACACCCAACACCCACAAGAGAGACTTAGCTTGCTTGCGAATCCCCTAATCTGGTGAAAATACACTCACTAACCTTCTCATGTTCAGTTGGATGTTAAACAAATGGGTTCCATCTAAAGGTCTATGCTCTATTCTCTATAGCATTAAAGCGAGTGGCAAAATTTATGAATATTGATGGCCGTTTCGCAAAATAACGTATGCCAAGATTTTAAAGAATTTTACTTATATTGGAACCCACAGTGCAGTGCACCCACAACTGATAGCAACACAACTGAAAGATAAAATTCTCCCATCAGTACGAGTACGATATTGGCAAGGGATTTCATTTATCACCCTAGATCTTTTCTTCCTGCAGTTGTAAACATCATCAATCAATTGCATTCTGTTTGTTGTAGGCTACTGTAGCTTAAGTAGTAACGTCAAGCACAATGTTTCTGATGATATCGGCGTTGTCAGCTTACGTTTTGAAAAAGATTCATTTGCTGATCAATGTTTTCACTATGATCAGAGAGTATTGAGAATAGCGTTATGTAACGTATTACCACGACGTAAAACCATTAGTACGAATTTGGCAAATTCCCCATTGTGTGCTTATAAATGAGTGCAGTGCGAGGAAAAAGGGTTGTTTAGTTGTGAGAACCCGGGCGAACTACGTCCAAATTTGATAGGTAGTCCCGCGCTCCCCTATGCACTGTCTCGTCAGTCTAACTAAAAGTGTCTGTTGATTTGTCTGCAAGCCGCCAGAGGGTCTGTTGCAAGGCGATCGCCTTGGTCTGTTGCCACGCGCCATTCCCAAATCTCAAGAGGATAAGTCGCGAAAATATGTCCGCACGTTAACTTGGCGTGAATAGTAATCCGCGGATTGACGATAAGCTCTCCGTGATATTTACTTTGTAAGGCCTATTTTTGTGAAAGAAATCTCGTCGTATCTTGTATTGGTAGCAATCTTACGACGTTCTGCTTCGGTTTGATGACGTTACTCTGTTGAATATTTTATGCCAGGTAGACAGCTGTGCCAACTGTTCCTAGAGCGGCGGCTCATTACACGCGACGATGCGAGATTGATAGGCCCTATTGTAGCGGATGTCCTTATGGCAGCAGGTATACGGTAATGCTCTGTGAAGCGCTAATACTCTTTCGCGTAACGAAGCATAGCATACGGGCTGCTTGCTTGCTCAAACCGAATTGATCTCGGAGAACCGTACATCGTTTAGGCATCGGAGGATGCGAATACATCAGCACCAAGAACATTTCGGTCTGCTGTCATTGCGCATTACTGCAAGCAGTCCGCTATGTGTTCACAAACTCACAGCTACCAAGAATACTCTCTCGCCGTGGCCAAATTGAAGGAGAAGCAATACGCCACCTTGATCCATGCAAATCATTCGAATCGGCGCTGGATACGGGATGGGCGAAAGCGAACAGCTGTAGCAACGTTCTAGGAACATACTTTGATCTCTGGCTTAGCATGGCTGTTGAGAACGGGTACTGTGATAACAATGATTCGAACAGCAGTTCGTATAAACATTAAAACATGTATTATTTTCGGTTGCGGACGTTTACTGAAGTCTGCTGTTAAGCGAAGGATGGCGTTTCCTGAACGTGGCAGTGTGGTGGCGCTCGAGGGTACACGGTATTATGCGGCGACACATATCTCTATCTGAAACATGCGTCCGTGTCGTTATCTGATACATTTCGCTAATTATCGTGCAAATTGTTGATGAACTTTCGATACACGTTAGATAACTTTATCATGTGATGGTGTGAGATCGTGGTGGCGCCGCAGATTCTGCGATGTGACGGACAGTTGTTGACCTGAAGGCATGTATTTATGTTGTGCTCTACCGAGGAGCGGGGGAGCTATTCAACATCTAATATCATCTTCATCGATTTCCTCATTACGCTGATGTTGGGTTCTCTATGTGAGTACAGGGATACGATCCATTTGATGGCGCATGAGTCATTAAAAGGTCTGTCTTACTATGTGGTTTATGATGGTTATAACTTGCGTTGTGTCATTGTTCGGTTAGATGCGTGATGCTGTAAGTATACATTACATCGTAACGTTTGACAATTATGTGGCAAACACGCAATGCTGTGATTCATTTGTCTGCTGTGCAGTATTGATATGGACGCCTTGCGATGCACCGGCTAATCTTTCTGTTTTGGTTAGTGACCTACGTAGGCCGCTTCCCGTTGTATCATCATTAAATGTGAGCTATTGAAGAATAAGTCGTCCGCGACACAATGCGTTAGGAGCTATTGCCAGACTGGTAGGATTGAAAGGTGACTTGAGTGACTGCTGTGGTGGATAGGCAATGGCGACTGCTGTTACGTCGCCTGATAAACATGCAGGGATACGAAGATCCCTTGGAGCAAGAGCTATTGGTCGTATAAGGAAATCTTTCTCTGTGGCGGATTTCGGTAACCTTGACGTTTACCGACACGAACGCGGTAAGAATGGTCGTATGTAGCCGTATGTAATGTTCTTCAGTCGTGTGTGATCGTGATTATAGATTGACTCGGGTTGTTAGAAGGTGTCTTAATTGATACACAAGGAAAGTTGGCTTTGCGCTGCGTACCAAGGCGGTTACGCACTTTTGAAACATGTTTTTATAAGACATAATGCTTTGAGATTGTATTTTGTTTACATTGCATCCGAGATTTCGTCGCAGAAAATTAGTTTTTGATGAAGGTGTCGCGTACTGTAGACAAACCGCTTATGATTCACCTGTACGTGACATTGAGCTCGTGTCATTCATCCATATTGCTGGCCTGGAAGCATGCTTTGAAATGCAGGTAACAGAACGGAAATAACGTACTAGGCCTGTATTGACTTCATTCTCGGGTTTGAATGATGACACATGGAAATACGCCGTAGTTTCAGCTGTTACTCGTATTGGCGCAATCTTGCTAGTTGGATTCATTGTATAGCGTGGGTTAGGCATTGCATCGTTCGATAGACGGGTACCCAGCGAAAACTTGCTTCCCTTTGCTCTGCTATCTTGTATCGTTTGTTGTTCATAACCCTATCACCGGTATATTCTATAGTCTTTCAGTATTATGTCATATGTAGCAAGTTCGACTGTCTGTTGAGTAAAGTTTCCACTTTCCTCGGCGTGTGATAAGACTTGTTACTTTCGTGTATCGCTTTGACGTTACTTACTTTCCTGTACGCTGCACTGTGACTGTACATGGCGAATAGGCGTGCGTGATGGCAATAGATCTTGCTGTTTTAAGCAATGCATACACGCGTACGGTTTTTGAATTTTAGAATGGCTACACGATTGCTACCGATTATGACAAGTGCTTGCTCAGACATCCGTCGTACATGTCATATCGCGTGCGCCGCCGTCTGCTGTCAATGCAGTTATTATGCTGCGTCAAAGTCGTGTGCCTGTGGGAAGTAAGAATACAACCATCCATTGTGATAGCTGGTCCGATCGGTGTAAATTTCCATTGAGAAAACCCGTTTCGTCGCTTGAAATATAGCCGATGCATAAAACACACTGACGAACGACCGTTCTTCTTCTTTCGTTCGGCATTTTTTTGGAAATTCTTTTCCTCGGACTGGACGTCAGGGCAGCCGCACAGCAGCCACTGCTTCGTGGCCTCGTCCAGCTTCTTCAGACCGATCGATCCATTCGGCGGCTTATACTCTGCACATGAGTGGATAACGTGGCCTGCGGTTTGCTCCTCTGCACCACACTCGCATGCCGCACTGGACGCAAGACCCCACTTGTGGAGGGACGACTTGAAGCATCCCACCTCCGTTCTAAGACGATTAGGACGCGTCCACGCCAGACGTGGCAGATCGAAGCTGGTCGGGGGAAGTAGAGATGGAGTGACTGACGAGCGTTGACAAAACTACGAGCCCGTAATTTTCGTGGATCGGACATTGCTGAAGTGGCTATGGGCCGTGGACGGTATTTCGATGTACAGTAGTAATACGTACTGGTACGCGAAAACCGATATTGATTTTGCATGGTGATACAATAAATCGGACCCTTCGCGCGATTGATAGTCGACACCGATTGTATCCCAAAATCATGAATATCGGCTTTTGACCGGTTTTATCGGCTGATTTTTGAGGTACGTATATATCCGCCTCATATCGACCTCCTGACGTGACAGACCGAATCTGCCTTGATATATCCATCCGGCCCGATGTAATCGGTCAATCAGTAAATTTTCGCGTTTTATCGATTTGTGAACGTCGGAAATCTATGTGACTGCTCTCTCGCTCTCTATTTTCCTCATCATGGACAATGCCATTATCCACTGGAAATAGCAGCCGTACCGTCAGTGAATACATTATTATTACTTAATCATCACGCGTGCGCGCCGATCCTGATTTTTATATATGTATGAAACAGCAGGAATTAATGCGGTTGCTTACGAAACACACTTCAATTAACAATTAGGCGTGCTACTTCCAGATGTGTCACTATTTCTGATGCGAGAAGCGCTGACCTAAAGGCTTAATGGTCGCCGACAGTAGTTGCGATATCTTCTTGTATCCGTATTCGTGCATTGTGTGGCTCGTTGATATCCTGCATGTCGCTGCGGTGATCTGGAATTAAGCAGGCGATGTGACGTCCGTTAGATGGTGTGAACGAGGTTCTGCGTGGAACCTGAGCGCAGGATAATGACATATCATCGAACCACCTTGTCCTTACTCTGTGCCACCCGCAAGTGTTCAATCAACATCTAGGCGCTGACCCTAGCAGGAAGCCGTCTATTTCCGCCAATTCGGACTTGAGGTTCGCGGTCTCTCTGTCTGTGGATGTATCAACAATGGTCATTGACCACCCGGGTCAAAAAGAGACAACACGGCCATGGTCGGTACCACTTCTAAACCTATAGATACACGGAGAGGATTGCGGTGTCAAATCCGCAGCGGTATCGTATACGACTTAATTCGCCATGGCCATACTTGGTATGGAGCTGGAACAAATAATGAAGGCTTAGGCTGTCAGATTTTGTGATCCCACAGCGACAACTGAAATGATTTTACGAGTTACGTGTAATGTTATTGTGCAGAATGATGAACCGCATCCCGTTTTCTTTTTCAGATGTACACGAACGTCTTCAACGGGGAGAAGTCGTACCTGGAACTGGTAATAAGGTAAACTGGCTTACTTATTATTGTCTATCGTATTTTACGTCAACTGTTTTTTAAATTAGTCCTGATTGAAATTTCAATGCAGTGGTATTAGGTAGGGTCGATTCTGAATGGAACCCTCTAGATCGAGGACCGGAGGAAACTCGCAATAAAATATCCCAGCATTTAGGAAGTGACTCTTTTGCAAAATCAATGTTCGTTTTCGATTCCTGTTTGAGTAAGGTCTGAAGTCAAAATATCCAGCACTACGAGTTTAGTTTGAGTCAGTAAATCGTCAGTTGACCTTTGAATAGTTAGTGGCAAGAAAGATTCTAACAAAAGGAAATAAGTTCCCGCATGCGCACTAACTTATACCACGCATTTTATCGATAGGAAAACCATCTTCCTGAGATTTCTAATAGCTATTAAGCTATGGTTCGAGTTCATCTAAGTTAATTAATATGGCAAACGATAGGGTAGTTTACATATTTTGGTTGACGAAATGAAACATAACATGATGCCGTGAACATTGTTGGAGGGTAGGTGGACTTCCTCTTTCGTATGGCTTTCTTCGCGGTAGAAGTCAGGACAGCCACGGTATGTAGACTTGGATCGACGAACGTTCAACTATATAGAGTATTATATGTAGACATGTGTCTACCTCTGGTGGAACCAGCTCAGATGCCAATGTGATGCGATGGGCAATTGCTTGGTAGCTCGGAAGCAGGCCCACCTCATGCAGCGGTGATTTTGTGACAAATACGCTGTTTTGCTTTCATTTACACTTGAGTCGTCTTTATTTCCAACTACCTCTCGTGATCTCATTTGGGCAATCCGGAGGCAGTCCTGCGGCGAAAAAAGGTGAATTCTGTCTATAAGGTGTGACTCTAATAGTCTGTAATAGTCTAATATCGTATATGGTCACAACGCGTTGTTTGCCCATGTAACTTCTTTCAGTTACAAAAGTATTTATGACCTGTTAGGTGTGAGAAAGAAGTATGAAGCAATGTAAATTGATTTTATCCGACGGCTTTGCGACATGTGTACTGATTTAAAAGCAAATATCGAATTCTAGAATAGTTACAACTGGTCTGAGTTGCTCCTGGGGTGTTCGTCTGTGCTTGTGAACATTGGATGGACGCGACTTGTCGTGGGGGAATGTTACTTCAAACTTTGTAAACGGACGTCATTTCCGCAGATAAGTTTAATACTGTGAGTCTGCGATGACGATCATGAAAAGACATCGCAAACTGTTTCAACTGTGTATTTCTATTGTTGCGTCGAAGTAAAATGCGCGTTCTGTCGTTTGGTGATTCAAAGTCGATTCAGTGAATTTCTACAGGTTGGCTAATGACTGCGGCGAAATGAGCTGAAGTCACCCGTCTGGTATTATAGACCTTTTCCTGTTTTATGTGCTAACAGTACAATGGATGAATATTGTGCAGATGACGCAATCATGCACGCGTGTTATGAGTGACTGTTCATAAAGTTGCAGTAGCAACGCTGATCGCTCCGTAATCCGCCGGCTTTTACAGAGCCGATTACCGGCTAGGCTGCATAGTAGCGAAGCGCGTTTGGTTGATCCGAAGTATCGTGTTAATTTACTGTATGCAGTGTTTAAGGCTTGCTTTCTGTAAGGCAGAGTTTGGTAACCTTTACTGCTTGGCGGTACCGGGACAACCGTATAACGCGCGGTACTGCGAATCGAAATAGGTTCGTAATAACATCAAAAGCACTAAGTCAAAATATGAGAAAAGTGAAAGTACCCGTTTGCGTCCATGTTTGAGATGGATACAGGATACTTATAATGAAATGTGCTTTTCAAGACGATGCAGGTTAAACGTATGTATTTTGCCCGATAGGTTGGTATGTAGGTGGGGGAAACTTATGGTATCTTGTACCGCAGCTGTCTATGTGAACCGTCTACGGAGTTTTTACCACTAAAATTAGCTAAGCTCAGCTGAGCTGACTATTTCTCATCCATGCAGCACGCTATCAGCTCTGTCGCCAGAGAAATTGCAACGCTTACGACTTGACGAGTCGTACTTTCTATTTTTGCTTCGATGGTATAAAAGCCATTAGCCACCCGCCCATCCCAGTTGCATGAAAACAACTTTCGGCGGATATTCCGCACGTTGTCCATTATTTGTGCATTTCCTATGCTCCATATTCTAGTCATCGTTGTTATCGAGTCACGCTAAATCATGCTGAATAGACGGCTTGGCAAAAGACGGAAATAAGTAATACGGGATGTGTTCCCCATGGTACTATTTGTTTCACGCCAACGCGAAATTATGCTTTGTGGTAGGCGTTGTGAATATAATTTCACAGTGAATTGTTAGGATGTAATGCCTGGTTGTGATTCGCCGTATCGAAATTCGTAAACACAGACGCTATCGTTTTCGTATTGATACAACATGGGGAACACTAGCGCCACCGTAAATAACGCTCGCGAGTCCATCCATTCAGTGTGCTTCGTATCACCGCAGTTGGAAACATTTTGACGTGTACGCTCGTTCATTTAACCGATGCTTGTTTATCGACTAGCCCCGCTGAGGTGTTTCGTAGTTGAATCGCAGCCTTAAAATGACTTTCGATGACGTGAGTTTCATGACATGCTGCCAATAGGAATCGAACCACGCTGAGGCAATAGGCAGAGTGAGTGAGCATCGTCCGTCACTAAAGATTTAGCGGGGAGTATTGTGCCTATTGGCTATTGAAAGACTCCCAAGTTAGATAGGCAGTATGCAGATGTCTGTCGTGGTCCAAGTCTTGGTGGATTCAGTGAATAAAGACAGGGTCTAGGGTCATGCTATTACTGAGGTAGCGACTGCGATAAATGTTATACCTGGTCTTAAATGGGGAGTCCGCGCTTTGAGCATCGTTGCTGCAATGCCAGACCTGTTCGCCCCCCTAACATTGTAGTCAACTGCTGGCATGATTCTCGGCAAACCTGTCAGTTTTCCTGTGTCAATTCATTAAAAGTATAGTTTGAGTATTTCTGATTGCCACTAGCGCAGTGTGTAGTAATTCCCCGCAGTAATTGATCGAACAACTACAGCTGAGTGCTGATTTGAGCATGCAGAAAGAAACACATTTCCGAATTGTCGGCGCTTCTTGAGTCGATCAAAATACGCTCAACGCAGAATATCTGTTGACCGTATGCAAGTGTTTGTAACGCGACTGCCGCTTATGCCATTTGCTAAACCAATAGGTTAATACATAAAGTCGTTGACGGAAATCTTATGCCATGAGAAAAAAGTAATGTGCGACCGCCCTTGTAACATCAGAGCTTCATTCATCCCAAACTGATGGTATATACCGGCAACTGCCCGCCTCATCTGCAGTAGAGTGGGTCGCTTAGACCTTAGATACCTCTGGACACCATTCGTAGCATCGTTAGACGTAGATGGTTCAGGCCATTGAGAACAACAGGTTGTGCGGGAGTTTTAATTTTGGTCAGCGACCTAGTGTTATGCTGTGTTGTCCTTATCCCATGCATGAGGTGTGTGTCAGCCCTTTCGTTAGCAGATATTTGTGCTTCCGTTATGGAATCGTCAGTCGCGGCATACGATTTGTGTTCCCGGTAGTTGAGATGGGAAAATTTCAAGCATGTAAGCTGCATTGTTCGATAACGACATCACCGCCATGATATGATGGATCGTCATTCATTAAAAAAAATACAGTGTGTGCAATGACTGGCGAGAATGAAAAAATTCCCCGACAGTGTTGGCACCAAGCACCTCTTTGTAGAATGATTGGCTGTGCAGCCTGTGCAGCCTGTGCTCAATCGTCATAGTTATCCCTCCGTTTGTGGGGTGCTGGGGTGCTAGCGAGTCTGTTGTAGAATGTTTGGTCATAGGCAAGGCCTGTCAGCTATCTAGCAACTGTTTTTTATACGAGCCGGTAGGAGAGGTTGCATCTTCAAACAGGATCAATCTCAATTTACCCTTATTCTATATCGTTCTTGATAAATTTGAAGTGACGTGCTCCTGTGTGCGTATGTTAAGTTAGCGTCTTGCTGTTTATTTTACTATGTCTTCAGTGTTTGTTTGGTCGTACACCTTCACAGTTGGTTCATCCTGACTGTATATTCTTCAGATAGGAATCGGTCGTAAAGTTGCTATATCCCTTCAAGTACTGTACTTCAATTTTGAAATTGTAGGACTGGTGCTTTGTCTCGTCACTTAGTTTAGTGCTATACGCAAGCAATATGTTTTGAATCTATTTAGCAATGAGCGAGGAATCTTCCCGTATGAATGAATGATCAATGAAAAATACTATTGCTGGTACGATATCTGCGATATTGGTAAAGGCCTTGACTTTTGTGCTTTGTTGGTGTTCTGGAGCGAAAGCAATTTGGCAAACGTGGGTGCTCGAGGTCGCTCCTGATCCCTATTTAGTAACCTTGCTTTCTCTTGATTACTAAATATACGGTGTGTCACTGCTGTTTTCGCGGTCAAACCCACCAAGTCCATTACTGTGTACAGTTCAGCCTTTTGGTATCATCTGCTAAGTCAGATGCTCGTTAAATAATGAACATGATGTTGTTTTCAACGCTATTTACTTGATTATGGACCAGTATGAATTGATAAAATGGGTAATATCATGTGCGTATGTCACGTATACCTTCGTCAGTTGTTAGAGTAGCCGCCAAGGTTAGGGTCCGGTATTTGCGTATCTGTACTCCGTCAGATCTCCCATCTGTAAATGAGAATTTCATATTCAACGCACAAGTAAGATTTGATGCTTTTTCCGTTGCTTCTTTCCCAGATTCTTTCGAAATCTGCACGTTCTTGTCTCTTGTTGGCCTATCAATACAGCATATCGTGATATTGTATGAAAGCCTGGTCCATTTATACCATTGAAAGCGTACCGGTTTCTGCTGCCGGTTTCCACGAAGTTTTGCGTATAGGCACGAGCCCCGACGGAAGTTCACTCATTTCCGCCAACATTGCATATCGACTGACTGAGTCACGGTTGGGTGATTCAAGGTAGTTTTCGGTGTTGACGTGAAATCGATTTTTGTTGTTACATAACCGGTGTCACAGTAACTTCATTACTAGCAAATCAGCCTTCTGCTGCGGATGATCGTTTCTATATGAATTGAATGAGGCTTGTGGGTAAGTTGAACTACGCTGATGGCTTGAATGAAAGACAATTTCAAAACAGCTGGCAGCGAAACGTTTTGCGAAGTATAACCAATGCCAGGCAGGATGCTTTCCATCTTTTGTTCAAGCTATCTCCGCAGCCCCCTTGGATAGGATATTTACCGTGGTCGCTGGTTGCGTGCTGTGTTGTATATATAGGATGTGATCTAGCACCTCAAGTTGCCGTTATCCTACTGAAACTAGCACTTTCGTTTAAGACATACACTTGCTACAGCGAAACGCACGCTTTCGGGGGGAAATGAATACATCACTTGATTGGCAGAACGGGTCGATGTAGTGAGCATAAACGCTACCGCATATACGTAGCGTATCCATTTGGGCACCTATGGCTAACGTGATGATCCGAAACCTGTTGTTGTTTCAAGATCCCATTTGATATGAAATTTCTTTCGTGTGCGGATAGCCAGATGCCAATTTGTAGATACGATTCCTAAAAAATAGGTGGAAATGTTTTTTGTGATTTATCGACTGCAGTTATGAAAGTTCTCGAGGAGAAGGAGGAGCAATTTCCTTTTCAGTGCAGGTGTATCTAATGACTTTAGAATTGCCGAAAATAGACGTATCACTTCGGTAAACTATATTCTTTTCCATATAAAGTGAGCTGAAGTAAGCGGTCAGGAATGTGTTTAGGTTTGAACTGAAGCGTATTTGATATAGATTCTATTCCATGCAGTGGGCGATTTGTAAATGTTTTCAGGCGACTGTTGCGTTAGACGTTAGTTAAGTCAGCACACTCAACTTGTGATCTTCGATTTACAGCGTTCTACCTTGTACCTATTCTTCAAATAGGGTGGTTCGTTTTTGAGTAACGTAAATAAGTAAATTCATCAATGGCTGCCTTCGATGTGAGAAGGGGGCCGTATCTTCGGCGAAAAAGCTTTGAGGCTGAAGATGGGATTGAGATGTCTGATCGTACTAGAAGATTTTATGAAATGTCGAGCGGTCTCGCATCAATACCGGATAATAGGGTTCTGCAATCATCCGCCGAGTCTTACGGACGTCCGACGTCTCTCTCTGTCTCCGGACGGGAGGGGTTGTACATGAGGAAGAATCGGTCTTTGCCGCGGACCAATTCGGATTCTGCTTTTTCTCACGCGGCGTCTCACATGGCTGATGTAAAAAGAAATAAATCGTTGAAGGTTGGTATGCTGGTATACGTTGACTTACGGTGAACCGTGCCGGAATGCATCAATGTGCATTAATATGATCATGAGTCGATCCTGCCGTCATCGCAATATAGACGCTCTACCCAATTGCCGGAAGCAACACAAACTTTGTGTTGCCGGAAATGCAGAAATAACTCGGAATATTCATCTGATTCGGCGGTTGCAGTGTGTACAGAAAATTCTAGAAACTGTGCAAATTATAAGAGAAGTGAACTATGGACTGAACTAGTGCCGAATTGTTGTTGGTGCATAAAATATCACTTAATAATGTCGAGATAGGCAAAGCTACACCGTGCTCGTTGCTTCGTTCGCCTTTCTACTGCTGGAGAATGACGTCACAACATCGTGTCTATTCCTGCCAGCCTCAGTAAAAATACCTTTATGATTAGAACCAGTACCTTACAGTCCCACAATCCACAAACGCCGAATGAGTTTGCTCATGAGTCATGAGCTACTACCAACTACCAACATAAATTTCTGAATTGGTTCAACTGGTTTTTGTCTTTTGTACGAAATTGCTCGTACAATTGGCACTGCCGTGAACTATCGCAGATTTTGAAAACTCTGTTTGGATACACAGCTAGAGCTGGGCGACGTTACGTCCTCAAATTTCCACCGCCCAGCGTCGCCTTTAGGCGCTCTTTCATGCCGCGCACGTTTTTTGCTGTTGGTAAACAACCCCAACCGGATTTTGGGTGTGTATCGCATGCCGTTATTCACCATCACCCGGTGGTTGAGTATCGGATATTTCGTAGCACTTCCGGTCTCATCTGTTGAATGCCTTCGGACGTTGAATGGACAGCTTTAAATAACCTCCTGCGTCAACATCCGCCGCCGTTTATTGCAATGTGACGGGAAACTGCATTCACGCTTGCTGCGATATTTTATGATCGGTAATGCATGCCCGCGTGGATACTTGCTTATTCGGGAGCGAAATTACCTTTCTCCTAAACTCATACAATGTTAAATGTCGAGGGCCAAAATCGAAAGTAAATGGCAAGGTGATACTTCGCATCCTGCTGATTGACAGCGTGTCTTGATCTCTGTGGAAAATCGCATCGAGATTTATCACGGGTCTTGCTGTATTGCACATACACTAGTCATGGGCAGACAATCATAGGCAAGACCATGGTCCTATGCCTTCGTTCTGCCAGTTCTGCAGTATCAATATCAGCATGTAACGCCAGAATGAGCCGTTTGATGTACGGGTGTACACACCTCTTATGGTATTCCTAAGTCGATGAGCTTACCGAAGAACTATATTTGAATTGACTATATTAGACTGTGTCCGCTTACCACTAACCAACGAGTGTGTACCACACTTGCAGTAGACTATTTGTTTTGTCGATTTTTGTCATATTCCGTTGACAGGTGTCTACGCATGAAACATTGTCACTGCGATTAATGACCTTCCATATAATTCTCCGTACGTCCATAAACAGCCTCCTGGTATATTTGACTATTTGAATGCTATGTGCGAGGCACACGATGCTATTATTGCAAAGCTTTTTGGCCCGGCGTGACGTCGTATTGCGCTACCGCGCATGTTTATGCCGTCTAGTTTTCTCCGAATTGCGATCATCAGCGAAAACTATTTCGGCTGTGGTTGGTTCGCTAGGGACTGACGCTGCTGTGATCGATACTCGCATTTCGACGGGTTTTCCCGCTTACGGCTTTTGTGGAGCGGTCTGCCCAACAATGGTTAAATACTTGCAGGGAGATGCTCCACACGACAAATACATTGATGGGTAAAATGAAAGTTGGAATAGCATGAAATATTATGGCAAAAGACATTCTCCACAGAGCACCACGGTGTGCGTTACTTTTCTGAAATCTAACCGAAGAAGAACTTAATGGGTGTTGTTCCCGCCGTGGCCTCTTAGTTGAATGACTGCCTTAAGGCACTTGCTCGCCATGTCCCCAATCAACGGTCATACGGCTACAGCTTTCTCTAAACGGGCGAAAGGCGTCGAGATCTCGAGACTTGTAGTCGTCTTACCGATGATTAAACTGGCAAGTGTTGTCTGTTGATTTATTATTCAACCGGGAAGCATCTGCGAAGTTCTTCTCTGGTTTTATTTCGGAAAATTTACAAATATACCGTAGTGCTTTAGCGACTGTTGCCAAGAAATTTAATAAGGTTCCAACCATGGCCTACTGTAGGCCATGTTCCAACTTTCATTTACACCATCATTGTATTTAGACTGCATAGCCCCTTTAACCTTTTGACAGTCATTAGATTGAGCGTATATGACATTTCATATAGGGATGACGTTATCAAGAATTAATTAGAGCGAAACGGCAGGGAATAGCCGTGTCAATAGCAAAGTACTTTGTTTTTTTGTCGTGAGGCAACTAGTAAAGCCAATGTGGGACGTTCAGAGCATCACTTCAATTTACCTTCCAACCTTAGTGTATTCGAAATACGTTGACCAGCTTTCGGAGCTCTACTACTTCGTGAGGTGAAGTGGATCAGCATACAAATATTTGGTTAAACTCTGTGATTCCTTTACCACGCTCTTGTTTTCCCCTGATTGATATGGGAAGAAGGGATAATAGTACGTGCCACAATATGAGATTGGTACGAAAGGTGAACCAAGCTAACATAGGACCACGCATGCTTGCCGATACTAAACAGCGGAATCGCAAACTGCGTGAAGTTTCAGAGGAGTTACTGATAAAGGCTATAGCCCTACCTCTGAATTATATTATTGTTGCCGTCATGTTTCTAAAATGCTAGCGTGATTTCGAAATAATGCTCCGTAAGTCATCATCACAACCATCATATCCGGTGATTATTCTTGCTACGTACTTCGTGCGGGTTTGCCACCTCAGTTTTATTGCTAGACAGCACATACCCGTTGAACCGCGTCTTCGCCTTTGATCTAATGCCACTTACGGACGCTGGGGGTGTCAAACCCAATTTCCCGCATCAATGTTATTTTCGGCGGCGCGGCTTCATCAATTTGCGGGGTAATTGAAAATCGTTATCGGAGGTTTTGTTGGTTTTGATGACGGGCGAGGAATCTATTCGGGCCCGCTACTGTTTCTTTCATTACGTTATTACCTAATTTCTCAAGTGGAATTAGAATTTAATTGCTCCTTGCCGCTGAAATTGTGCCCAGAAGGCAGGCTTATATCTCATACGAGCGTATACATACAGCACTGAATTCGCCATCAAAGATCAGCGATGCGCCAAACGCGATGGAGCTTTACGAAGAAGTGTTGCCGTACGTGAGAGGTTTCGTACCGTTGTCGGTACGGCATTTCCACTCGCGCACGATACCGATTCGGAATCTAACTCGTGGACGTTCGGGGAAATATTGCTTCGTTAAATACGCTAAGAAAGTCGGAGCCAACTCATGTGTTCATGAGGTAATGGATATTTGTTTCTTTGCTACGTCAACGATGTTGAGTAATGGAATTGAGCTAACGATATGCGCGTATGTATGATTAATTGATAGGCAATTCTGGTCAAGAGTGATTTCTCTAGTACGCCGGTCCGTTCGCGAATTAGTGTTGCCTCAAGAAGGCATTTGTTTGACCTAATGAAGATTTTTCGGTACTAATGTATGTAGCCGCCTTCTTTCGAATGGCTTTCTTCGGACTCGACGTCAGGGCATCCACACAGCAGCAGCAGTAAATAATGGCCTCGTGTAATAACAAAGACAAAGGCCCTTTCACTTAACTGGCCAGACTAATTTGTAATTCGCGTATGTTGCTCTTGACTCCATAGGAATAAAATACGTTTAGGAGAAAATATCGCTGATGAATAGACCCTTGTAGTTACATTACGCTGTCGTCTGGGCTGAGAGGTATCACAAAATCAAGGCCTCAACATACCGTCAATGTTCGGAAATCGGAATCGGAAGGAGATCGGGGACATGGAAACCGCGAAAATGTCCGATTTCTTCTTCGAAACTGTGTGAAGTGATCACATGATAAACTATTGAGTCAAGGGGGCTTCTGTACACCTTCAATGTTTAGAAATCGAAAGTAGTCGATGCGTGTTTAATCAGGGCGGCGGTTGCGACAATTACGATATGCACTCGTGATAAAATATGCAACCAGAACAGAAGGCAATCCGATTGTCTCGTGACGCGGTGTGTTTGTTTGGTCCGTGTGCTGAAGTCCTGTGGTTTGATCGGATTCTCGTCGACCTAATTCTAATATACAGTGTCGAGAGATACCGGGAAATAATCGGGTGAAACCTACGTGTAATCTAAAATTCGTGGCAATCTGTCATGTAATTAATCAAACTACATGCACGCGTTGCTCGCAATGGGTAGTGATGTACCTGTAGAACCGTGAAATGATTCGGCGTTAAGAGCGAAGGAGAAATAGGCGAAATGAATGAGCTTCCGGAGGTATGAACCGGCTATGCGGTGAATCAGCGTCAGGGTGAATGGGATACCATGTATGACGTATCTATGACGCTGTCTCAAAGTGCTGCTGTGCGAATGCTGCGGTGCTAATAGGAATTCGTATTTCTACGCCAAACACTGACTATAGCTCGAGTCTTTCACTTGTAAATACGTATACATATCCCGTATTTCTTATACCACGACAGCGACGCGAAGTGCTTCATCCAGCAATATAGTTGACTGCCTGTTGAGATAACCCACCGCCACCACCTACTCTGACTATTTCTGACCAACCTAATCCGTATATTATTAGACGCTAAACGAGTCCACTAGTCATTCATTGATTCAAATACTGTATATGGAGATGTATATAAAAATATTACTGCATGCAAGTGTGGGTGTTTATCGTTACAAGCAATGACGTAAATTATCTTCTTTGCCTAGTTTTGATTGGTAATGATCCGGAACAATGTTCATCCAGTGACGTCAATTGAAATATCCTTTTGTGACTTAATCTTGTGACGTCATCACATACGTCTTCCCGACGAATTTTCTGAAATATTATTCCCCGCCTTCCGAAACGCGAATATAGCCGATAATCCTAACTCGCCAATTATTCCCAACAAGATCCGATATTTATTCGTATTATCGGATCTACTGAAAGATAATATTATGACTATTATATAATTGACGTAGTATTTGAAGCGTTTTTTTTCGTAACAGCGACACCGAGACCCCAGTTTTAAGCTCGAATAACTCGAGAAGTTTGATTTCGCTTCGATTTCGGAGATCTAATTCGGTTGCTAGAATACGTGCCATAGTTTCATATGAGTCGTGGAATACTCCGGAGGTTTACTGATCACGTATTCGTGCCAATCCCCCTTCATGGTGTTCTCGACGCTATGTGATCTGATTAGCCAATGTAGTCCACCGCTTTTTCACACGATTTAAAAGGTAGCATTTGCAATTGCCTGTAACGAATCATCGTCGAATCGCTGGTCATAACTCATTGTACTATATATACGCATCGGTCGGATGATTTCACCTGTTGAATGAAATTATTAGACGTTAATCGCGCTTTCCGTGACGCGTGGTTTTTTTATATCGCATCTTGTACGACGCGAGAAATCAGTAGCTCGCTATTAAATGAGTCTACCATATCATCCACAGAACGCGGTCAGATAATACGTACTGGTGGTAGTGCGCTGTTCGTAATTCGAAACCTGCCATACGCAGCGTTCGCTGGCTTTTTATGAGGTTTTTCTGATTAGTGGTCGCATGTGCAGAGTTGAGGAGGTTGTAAACAGATTCGACTGTTTCTGTTTTTACCTTGGACTTGAGATATACTGTAGCCCGCATTGGAATTGTGTATAACAAGATTTCTTTGTGGTAACATTCATGCTAGTGAATCATACGCGTTTTTACCAGTATCAGCCTCGGCTGTGTCAGGATACTTTCAGTAACAAAATTGGAACAACATCGATACCAATCTAGTGGAATTCTGCTGAGAGTAAGGTGACGGTGAAAATAAAAGAAAGTGATACAGTACATACTTATGAGGCGCGTGGCGACTACTGTTGTAATGGCGATGAACAATTAGTATAAAAGAGCGTGTGAGTTTCCGCGCGCGCCGTGTTGGAATTCATTTGTGTTTGAAATGTTGCCGTAGCGTTCTTTTCTCTTCCGCCAACAAAACAAATGAGACGTACGCCAATTAAGTTAATGTCTCGTCGGTAAACATCTGAGGACGGCACTTGCGTTAATATTTTAATTCTGTTTATGCGCTGAGACATTCACGTACTTTTAGACTTGAAGTATTCCCGTTCTGACTGCTAAACATTAGTTACGAACATGCGAGTCTGCTAGGATTTTGGATATGCTGTATAGCAGTTATCTCTCAGTTGAGGATTTAAATGCTATTTTGCTCTTTGACGTTGTCTATAGCCCATGGGTAGAGAAATAGATGTATCGAATGATGCGCGGAAACAACGGAAAATTCATATCATGACTGCAGGGAAAAAGAAGGTAAATGTGTGGTTCTATTTAGTACGAACGTGAACTTTACCGCGTGTGTAGCAGCTCAGATTTTACGCCAGGGGAACCTTGTGTGTAGACTGTAGAGGATAGGAATTTAGGTAGGAACAGGAGTTTAGGCTAATGATGGATGTAACTAATCGCCAAACTTAACAATCGAATCGATATTGCAGCGTTGCCAAAAAAAGCTCTCGTGAGCACCGGTAATGTCATGCATGAGCAATCTCTGAACGTGACAAAGTTGTCTATTGCGGTTCGTTTTCGGCTTTGTGGAGTTTCTTATGCAGTTTATGTTTGAGAATGATTCAATATTGTTGCCATTACCGTTAGTATTGGTTCAGGCATGACTTCTGAAACCATGGGTGTAATCACAGATCAGTTATCCATAGACTGTGCGTGATGGGTAGAACTATGGTGGAAGTTATGTTTTACCGTGAATCAGGACCCTCGCCTGTTACCTAGTATCAAGTTTAGTGTAATTTAGTGATGCATGTTGTGATGACTTATGAAAAATTTGGCCCGACAAAGCATTGTGACGTGTGTAATCGAAACCCGATACCATGTCGCTCATTGGCGTTGCTTTCGCCCTCTAAGTTGCTGGTATATGTAGCTAGCCAAACTGATGTGAAACACGCGATTTGCCCTATTCTAATTCGCGATTCCTATAACTTTGATTTAGACAGGTAGCATCGAAATTATATTAATCAAGCGTAAAAATAGACTGTTCATTGTTGCTGCGATGACGTTGTGTCTGGCCAGGCCTACCGTAGCGTTGATGATTTTCTGCCTTTCTCAATGGTAGATAAACGCCGACGCTGTTAATGCGCACGATTTCACGCGAACTATACGCTATGTCCTCTCACGGATTTTCCAACTCAATCGCGAGTGGTAGATGCTATCTATCTAGATCTGTGCCTGAAACAACAGCACGCTCAAAAGCACGTCTTGTGTCCAATTTATTATTCACATTTGCCAAAGCGAGTGGATTTTCACGAACTACCGGTATTCGTGAACATCCGATACTGTTGCGGTTTACTATTGCTATTAGGATAATCATTCAATAAATGTGACACGTGTAAAAAAGACATCAATAATTATATCCAATACACAGATTTGTCGTGTATGCTTTCCTGCTCAACTCGCCCGTTCATATGGATAACTTAGCGCATGGGATAGTAGATGAAATCGAGCGACAGCTGAGCGTTCTTGAACGTTCGATTTTCACGTTAGGTCATAATATGGTTGTTCTCCAATGTCTTTATGACGTTTTCGACATCACAACAACTATTCGCGAAAATTGTATGAGCGTTTCAGCAGTATTCATGCCGTCGGATTGGAACTGAATACCGACCACCTCAGCTTTGCGGCGTTTATCGTCAGTAACGCTATTCGATGTGTTGTTTTATTTGCATACTCTGCAGTACATGTATGAAAATTCTCGCTCAGCACATCACAATAATCTGACCAACATTCTGTTTTCTACACCAGTGACAGTCTCAAATCCTTTTTTCCAGAGTTACATTCAGAGGAAGATCTCGCCTTCAACGCGTCTGACAAAGTCGACGAGGATGACTCCGGGAAAAGAAAACGTCCCGTGCGCATCGTGAGTATCCTGTGTTGTTTTTAGCACATGTCCTCACCAGTAGTTCGTGAATAGACTGATAAAAAACGTGTTGTCTGGTAATGCGTTGGTCAAGACGTATTGATCCGCTTTGGTATCACAAGTATGGTTACTTGAATGCAGGAAGCAGTTTTAGGCAAAGTGAAACCGAGCTGTTGACTTGCGAAGATTGACAGATTAGCAGTAATTTTGTGAGATTATATATAATCTGGTTTGTTAACGTGAACCTGACCATTTTGTTTGAATTATTCTGCATCCTGGATGTCATATCTTGCAATATTTGACTAAGTAAGTTGTGACTTATTGTTTCTAACTGTATGCTTTTATGAGCAATTGATACCGAACCTTGAAGACTTGCGGAGGCATTAGTTGATAAAATTAGTCTTGTAGAATGGCTCGTGGTCAGCATGGATGCATTGATTATGTTGAAATATTGTTGCTTCCTGTGCATTGTGCGTGATGGTGATTAATACACCGAAGTTTGCGCCACACTCCCGGGATATAATTAATAGACTATATTGCAACGCTCAGGGTTATTTTAAAGGGATAGCTGCATTGTAGACCTATGTCTCAAAGCACAGATGGGAAATCCACGTAGCACTACTTATATACAGTATTTTATACAGTGAAACCTCATTGCGCTTATTTTGAGTACTGCTTAGCTCAGAGTTGTGTTAAATGGATACCGTTATGGCTGCTAGTTAATGCAATGTATTAGACTTAAGCGCAGATTAGAATTTGTAATACTTATGCTTATCATTCAGGCAAAATACGTTATGTTGATCTCGAGTTATAACTTATAAGAATCTTATAATATAATATGCAATACCTCACCGGCATTAATTGAGGCAATGTTATTTAAAACGTGTTCAATAAACACTGTGTGGGTCATATATATATATATAAAAATAAGTCATGCTACTCATGCATTGGTTGATTGTTTGAAAAATGTGTTTCCTCAAACGTGTGAGCGAATGTCATGAAGTAGCAGTATTATTGGACTTGGGGTAGAATGCGACTGCTACGTGTGTCCGTGTGTGTGATTCAAAATTTGGACATATGAAATGTTATCCTTTATTATCTAAGAACAGGAAGACCTGACTCATCTTTCCTATGTCTCTTATAGCGTCACCCACACACATCAATGCACTAATGCACAGCAGTGCATGAGGCAAGGCAGCGTTGCTGTAAGAGTTAGTAAGAATCTACCGATTATGCAGTCTTGATTGAGATTCAATTGACTGACTATTGTAAGGTTTAGCTTGAGTGGTTGGTTGTGTTAATCAAAACGGAAGCATGCTGTGTTTACGAGGTTTAAGTCGATCTATATGTTGTTCTGGCTTCTTCTGCTTCGGGTAAGACATGTTTAATATACAGTATATTGAGTTTGCTGCAATTACTGTAACTATGCTGTGTTGGGTTTTGGGTATTTTGTAATGAATCATCATAGTCTAGTTCTATGCATTAAATGTTATTTACCATGTCCATCACTTTCTTTTCTAATATATTGCCGGTATAATGTTTGCCAGGGGATAATAAAAACATGTTGTTTTGTGAATCTTGCTTCTTTTTTTACTGGAAATAACTAATTCTCTGTAATTCTTTTGATACTTGCAATGGCATTAGTTCTTTGTAGTTACTGCGAATGAACTCTTATGTATAGGCTACCAGGCAAACCTTTCAAAGCAGAGGCTCTTATCTTAACCACAGCTTCAAGTCGCATGTGACTCAATGTAGCAATCCATTTTACCGCTCTTGGTAGTGGTAGTCATAGTGAATGGCTTATGGTATAGGCACGATCAATTGTGACATATCAGCAACAAAATCCCTCCGTGATTCTGACACTGGCTGTGCATATTGGCTAGAATAAGAATAGTGAACTGTCGTCACGTTAACAGAATTTCGTCTTTCCTACTAGTAGTGTGTTACAAGTTCATACCGCTTATGACCGCTTCTTGTCACTACTATATGATGATACACGTCATGTGAATAGTTAACTCGATGTCTTCGTCATAATGAGCTGTCTAATCTTAGTTTTTGAACCCTACGTATCACTTTCTCATTTATTAAATCTATATATTCATTATTTAAGAGCATCGAGACATTGCGAATGGTATTGATTTTAACTGAAACAATTTGATTTGAATCTATGGTGGTCAAGCCAATGATCTGGTATTACATAGTCGTATCTCATGAGTATTAGCATGCTTTTAATGTAGTGTGAAATATGCGACCTTGCATTATGGCTCATGTAGGCTTACCGGTAGTTCTCCATTGCCTGTCGAATGTGTACTGCATTGACTGGTTACAGCGTACCGGTACATCTGAAGTTCTGGGTGTAGGCATTGTGTGATTATGATATTGAAGTATGGGTGTTATTGTTAACTTCTAATGTGATGTTATGAAGAAATGTTTTAAATTGACCCGGACTCATGTGTCTTTTTGACCAAGCTGGATTGAAGCCAAGGTTAATTCTTCTATGTGAAACAAGATAGCACCTAGACAGTATTCTGTAGGCTACTGTAAGAATATTGTCAAATGGATCAATCATTTTATACCTTAGTGGTAAGCTCCCGATAAAGAAGATAATTACGGACAGTATTATTTTCATAAGGAAGACTCCAGTCTGATAGTGATAGTGAACACTTATCAACTGATATGAAAACTAGGGGTTGATCGATTTATCGCCCCGGCTGATTTATCAAGGCTGATATTTGTATTTTTGTGATTATCGGTATCGGCAGTTAGTCAAGTAAGGAAGTCAATATTGGATATCGGCTTAATATCGAATTTTGGCTGATTATATCAAGGCCGATATTCATGATTTTTGGAGTAGCGCATTGGCCTTGAAAAAACCAGTATCGGTTGATCTGTAATGAAAACCATACCATACCATACCATATCACCAGCTGTAACACGTCTACGCCAGATCCAGCTCACTTGAAATTCCATCGTATTTTTAGTGAATTCATTAACGTGTGATGGATACTTAGCATTTTTATGCATTATGCGATGATGCAATTGTGTGATTTGTTTCCTGTTGTTCTGTTTAACCGTTACTGTTTACAAGGTTTTTGTAGTTGTGCTTGGTGGCAGACTGGTAGTGCTAGATAGGTAGAATAATATAATGCCCACGCTATGCATGCGAGTAAAATAACTTTATTCAGACGGATTACTGATACCGATTTGATTTGAATTTGATTTGTGCGTGGAAATTAGAAGTGTCAATAATCAGATCTTTTTCAAACTGATCAATGGTGTCCATAAAATGCATAATGTGAAAGGATCGTCATCTCAGTTATCCAGCTTTGATTCCTGACAGCGCCAAATCAAAAATACTTTAAATTGGAGTCCATCCTTGGCTGCCCCGGGTGTAGGTGGTAGATTAGTGTGGGGCTCTGTTGCTGACTTAGAAGTGAAATGGGGTTTCGCATCAATTTGTCCAAATTGTGAAGACAGAATAAAATGAAGTCCTCGTAGAGGGAAATACCGTAGATGAGCTAATTCATACGATATAGCCTTCAGATTTATTGTAATAAACCACCGGTACTGTCAGAAAAAGGTAGCCTAGTAGATATGTGGAATGCTAATTTTAAGAGCCAAAGAAGATTCAAACTATAGTGTAAGAAATAGTACAGTATAAGTTTGTACCATTGTATGGACAAAGCATTGTGGGCTGCGAATTGTTCCTAGACATTTGACAGAACTGAGCAAAGGTTTGTAGCGTGAGTTTCAGAATTACGGGTACCAGTGCTACTGTTGAGATAAATTAACCGTATAAGGCAACTCTCTAACTGGTAGGGACTTCATATACGCCGTGTGTATCAAATAAAGTAGCAGTACGTTACTAGGAATTGTGCTGTATTTATTGATCATGAGCTTCGTTAAGTGGCAGAATCACTGACGCAATCGGCCTATAATTATGAAGCGTCTTAGCATCAGTCATTAGAATTTGCTTTCTGGGACTTTTTGTGATGTCATAAGTTGTAGATCAATCATGTATGGATCGTGTTAAGGCTGCAATATTCAGACTCGATACATTTCACGATATTCTAGCTATCTACCGGTAGTAGTATACGCTGATTTGTAGCCTGCGCTGTCTGTTGTCTGGTTCCCCATGTTTAAGTATTGATGAAAAGTAACTGGGTGGAGTAGTTGAGATCAGCAGGTGATGATGTGTTTACAGTACCGTACTATATCCAATGTCCGCACAATAATATATTCAATTTGACTCTATGTCACAGTTTTTCCACATTGTTTGTTGACATCCAAATTCAGTTACTAATCCTACTGTTAAATATCTTTATGAATATCGTTAGCATTATGGTAGAATTATATTTTTATTTGAACTTGTCTGTTTAGATCCTGGGCATCTCAAGGAGTTGGTATCAAGCCGGAATCAGAAATTGGATTGAACTTCTTTGTACCTACGATAGAAAGTCCAGAAATGTTAGATTTGAGCGTTGAAGATGATGCACTCATCAGACCACTGCATCACAGCATTTTAGGAAAAGAGCACTGTTTTGAGGTACCGTATGCTGTGTCTGAGTCTGAGATTCCATTATCTAGATGCTAACCATGTGTTGCCATGGCAAAGGGCCGTTGTTGTGTGTTAATGTCCTGATCACCTGTTTTTTTTTGGTCTTAGGTAATCACTGTGAATGGAAGCAGATGTTTCTGTTGCAAGTCTGCTGGAGAACGTGAAGCGTGGATAGAGAAATTGAAACGAATCCTAAATCCAAACTTGGTATGTCAACAGTGAATATCTCAGTCATTGTATCACTTTGATATCATAATAGATGGGGGAACTTTGTGTAGGCCTATTCGAAATATCTTCTCTCATCTCCATACCCATCTCCATACATAGTAAAATCCTTTTTGCATTGCATTCCACTGTATCCACACTTAAGCATATGAACAGCTCAGCAGTTGGGTTTCTTGATGTAGTGCATAGTCTTGGTCTCAAGCTGAAGCTTGATTCAGCACAGAGGTGTCAGTGTTACCGTCAAACTGCATGCTACACAACATAAACCAAGCAAATGCAGTACTCTGTGCTTTGTAGCATATAGGTTGCCAGCTCATAAGAACCTGAAAGAGAAACTCATGTGATATGGGATGTTAGCTGCTAATGGCTTATCCATGTACGGCATGTTGCAACACACAAAGTTGTGCCGTAATATCGTTCCCTAGGAAATCAAGCTTATGTAGAACGGGATTGCCCATCCCGTTTAAATATGTTTTAATAATTGTCTTGTGGTAGGAATGATCCAAGGTTTCAGTTTCCAAGAGATGGAGGTTTTCCTTTTTGTGATCTTCATTATTATTTGTAGGATAATTCAAGACGGATGGAACATCAATTGAGTTTGTGGGTCCAAGAAGCCAAAGGCATTCAGATAAAGAAAAAGTATTTTTGTGAAATATGCCTCGACAGGCAATTGCATGCAAGGACTACTTCGAAACTCAGAGAAGATGGGTATGGAATGACATAATCGAGCTTTTTTGGAGTTTCTTGAATTCTGTCAACGTCTTTATGATTTTAGCACCACGTTTTGGGGAGAACAGTTTGAATTTACGTCGATTCCAGATATCGAAAACGTCACCATTCATTTATATAAAGATTCTGATAAAAAGAAGAAGAAGGACAAAGATTATGTCGGTCTTATTAATATATCCATTAAATCTTTACGCAATCGACAAACTCATGAAAAATGGTGAGTGTTCGACGCTAGTCACTGTCAAGTCATCGTTGTTGCTCGTTTAACTAGAGAATGTACTCATTCATTAATGGGTGTTATTGTTATTATATATAACTGAGGTCAGTTATATTCAAATTTCCACGCTCATGAATTAATATGGGATACCAAGTCATTGACATGAAATTGGCTGAAGCGATGTGCATCGCTGTATAAAGAGCTGATATTTTGCAGTGCGATGCAGATCCCATTTTTATGTCTTGCTTACTTGTGCAATGTTTGATATTCGTGCAACTTGTGAAATCGGCCTGGTTGCAGTCTGGTTTTTCTTACATATATAGCTTAGCACCTTGCATATTATGGAATTGTCAACGTCCTTCCAGATCGTTCTGAATGTTGTTGTTACTGATACGCCTACTGACAAAGTGTCTGACTCTTGTCACCGCAACTTTATCCGTTTCTGGTTGTACAAATGTTTTGGCCGATGGTATTGATCATTTGCTTGTGAAAGCCGTACAGCCTACACACCTAGATCAGGCAGATTGTAGTACCAAAGAGCGTCACGTATCGAAATACCGATGCCAACTGTACTCTTACCGGTACTGCTCAAAATTTTTCCAAGCTCGGAACTATTCAGATTTACACCTGCATCCACTGTTGGTTTCTAGCTGG
Organism: Botrylloides violaceus; assembly: GCA_030412335.1. Lineage (NCBI taxonomy): Eukaryota > Metazoa > Chordata > Ascidiacea > Stolidobranchia > Styelidae > Botrylloides > Botrylloides violaceus. Next base: position 641,462 of record JASFYC010000737.1, read on the forward strand.
CTGCTCTCATAGGAACAGGTTATGACAATTTTTAGCTGTTCTCCTTTTTCAAACCCTAATTACGCCTACTAGGTCATAGTCCACATTACTTTGTCACTGCTTCATACTTGGTACAGTCTTTGTCAGCAGTTCTGGGCAAACTAGAAATTGAGAATTTTGATATTTTACTAATTGAACCGAAAAATAGTGGAGCCGATGGCGGACAATTCAAATAGTAATAAATATAATAAGTCACCACAGATTTAACGTCCAATCCAGTTTATTGGAATATAATGCGCGAGCTTTTGGAGCTCTGCTCTTTCAGGTAATTGAACCAAATGACAACTCTTCTTGATGTAATTATCTAGATCTCTATCAGCCACTGACTGAGCCGCATCTTCTACAGGTATCCTTTATCAACTCCAAGTGGAAAAAATAAGAACAACTCTGGCGAAACGATGGCGATCCGAATCAAAGCGCGGTTTCAATCATTCTGCATTCTTCCGATGGAGCAATACAAAGAAATGGGCGATTTCATAACAAGAGATTACATGAAGTTGTGCAAGGCTCTACATGGGAATTTATCCGTTTCGAAAAAGGATGAATTGTCAAAAATATTGGTTCATGTAATGCATGGCACAGGAATGATTAAGGTAAACATATAGTTTGTTAGCAACAGTAGGCGTAGAAATATCATAGTACCGGTATCACAGTGTTTATACCAAGTGGGATATTTGCTGAGTCTTCATTCCTTATAAGAATCAATAATCAATATAGTTTATGTGTCAATTCATGATTCATTGTAGTGACAAAGAATGGTCGGTCACTAACTTTTGATTGTCACCATGCTGTGGAAGGCCTTATTGCTGCCTGGTAGTAAAATTGTGGTGATGGAAATTTACAAACTCGTATGTCGTATGCATCTGATGTTGTTTATATGCATGACACTTATGACCTGGTCTGATTGAGCTACAGATGCGTGAAGGCTCCAACACATGATAGCGAACAACAGCAACACTGATATTATAAGCATGTATTGTACCCATCTATCCTGTGGCGTATCGTAAAGAAGATCCACCACCGTCCAGCCCTGGTTTATTGAGAATTATTACATTCACAGGCTTTTGGAGCTCCGCTGCTTCATGAAGGAGGTTTATTGTGAATGTTATAATTCTCAGTGAACCCAAGGCTGGACGTTAAATCTGTGATGAATCTTCTTTACAATATCTATTGATCGCCCGCCATCGCCTATATTCCATCCTATGGCAGCGATTTGTCAGAAATCTGTGTATTAAGTCTGTGTCCGATTTGTGTCATTACGTTATCTCTAAATGGTAACAGCAATTGCGTTTGGATTATTCTGTTCTTTTCTTTTCAATAGGAATTCATGACAGAATTAGTCATGAACGACATTGCAAAAGTGGAAGAAGAAAGTTTGATCTTTCGGGAAAATACTCTCGCGACGAAAGCTGTCGAACATTTCTTACGACTTGTGGGCATGGGCTATCTTCATGAAACTCTCGGTATGTAGATGAACGTCTTGTATGGATATATATGTTATCATAAAGTAGGCACCCAAAGTGTCTCCACAATAGAGATTATTTTGACAGCTTGTGAACAAAGTTTCTAAGACATCTGACTTGACAGGGAGACTGTCATGAACTGGTGACACTATGTTAATCTGTCCACAGTATCATAGGAGATTGATAATTATCTGCTAATATCAATCAATATATTTCTTCAAATATAATGTACCCCGTAGCTTAGAGATTTGAGAGTTAAATGTTTGATGCCATGTGGATATATTCCGTTAGAAGCTAGTCCTACTGTCTCAGGTATATATTTGCCATCAACGTAGACCTACAACACCGCATTTGTGTTTTTGTTATGCTTCATTCATGAATCATTATCATCATAATACAGTATATGTCGAAGTTTATGTAAAGTGACTGAATTGCATGCGTAGGCATATCTTGCATCGATATTAGTCAAAATTGTACCCAAATGCTTTTGCTGATTTTGTGACGACGCATCGATATTGAGAGAGCGGTGACTGCATGACACAGGTAGTTTGAATATCAAAACTTGGCCAACTTTTCAGGTGATTTTGTGAGCGCTCTGTACGAAAGCGAAGAAGACTGTGAAGTTGATGAGAGCAGGTTACCGGTCCATGCGCAAAAACAACATCTGGAAGCGAACCAGAAAAATCTTCAAATGTGTTGCGATATTGCGATGCACAAAATACTGGGATCGATCACGTAAGTGTTGTTATCCGGCAAATCTCTGACCCTTGACCTTGCCTCAGTCTACAGCAAATATGAGCAAACTGCAACCACTGACATTGCAAAAATTATAACACTAAACATTTTTTATAGCAATATTTTATTTTCCTTGCAACTCTGATGTTCTAACTATCTAGCAGGGCATTTGTCTGCATTCCAGTAAGTCAGCTGTCGGCTTTGTGGTGTAATTGTAGCTTGGTAGGTTGTTGACCACAGAACAAGTAGTTCCCATGTTCAAATCCCTAGGCCTCAACATTACCTAAGATGTTAAATATGACAGTATCTGTAGCTTCGTCGCTATACGCATTGGAGATAGTGCGGAAAAACGGTGCTTTACTTAGATAACACCCAGCACCTCCTTGTCCACATGTCCAAACTGTATGCGGATCATGCTCGCATGATGTGCGTATGCACAAATAGTGTGTGTGTATCATGTATGTCTGTGTAAATGCGGCAAAAAACAAAAGACAAGAATACACAACTTCCTATTCCTTATGAAACTGGTCTTGGTACTCGGCAATGGTGCATTGGTGTTGATACAACATGAAGCAATATGTAACATGACTAGTTTGCATATGCATGATAAAAATACCAGTGGTGTGATATTGTTTTGTTGGCACAGTCCTTTTGATGTACTTTGTGCCAAAATTATTTGATAGCGTATTTTCGAATGCACAGGAAACATTTTACGCCTACTTTATATACATACCGTGTCGGCTTTATGTTTGTAAATATGTAGACTGTGGTGGCGAGGGTTAGAGTTATAGTGTTGCACGCTCAGCTTTCTTTTTGTGGGATCGATAAACCGCCGTAGCAGAATTGAATAGGCAAACATTGCCAGCTGAATATCGCCGAGTGAATCATGACTTATGGATATACGTGGATTTTTTGACCACGCAAACACATGGATATAAGGCATTGTAGATCACAGTCTGTATGTATGACTAGTGTTGGATATTTGAATAATTAAGCAATGAGGCATATATGCTTGAATACTTGATAAGTCAAACTGTGTCATGACTACCATGCTCTGTGCTGCTTCATGGTTAGCTTTGATTGAATTGGTGTTCTGAACTATAGTTTGGAAGATTCAGGGCCGAAAATTGCATCTGCCTCGTTTGTCTCTGAGTTTCACGATCTGTTGCTTAGTCACAGGGATGCCATACAGCTAAACTATGTGCACCCGTGCAGTGTGAGTGGCCATAGCTTCAGTTAATTCATATGGAAATGTCTTGTGATTGAACGCGCTCTATGAACTGCAAGATTCTAATTGAAAAAAGAAAACAGACTTATACTGTATTTATACAATCTATATATCACAAGATGGGTGGATGTGGTAACATATTGACAATAGGTCTATTTTGATATTCTCCTACTCACATGTATGTAGTATGCATGAGCCATAAAACTGGGTGGAAATAGGTGTGGCAATCGCTAAGTTGCATTATCAGCTTTTTTGTTAGGTCGGCGAATTGCTGCCTGTGCAGTTTTGAAAATATTTTTGCTTGACCAAATCTTGAATCGATGAGCATGGTTTTAGCAATGTCGCCATCCATCATCAGCGCAATGTAACGTAAATGTGACGAGCTTCTCACATTTCTTTCCTTTTCCTGTATTTCAGTTGTAGGCATGCTGGCTTCTTCGAAACGCTGGTTTCATGTTGCGCACTATTGTTTGAAATCTCTTTGATGTTGTATTGGTCAATCAATGTTTGTCTAGGCAATTTTTCTGAATCAGCAACTCGATTTTGACTTCCCACCTTGCACCTTAATTGGCTTTCCGATTTTATTGCAAATGGCTCTCTGTTCTTGCATAATATATGGGTTGGTTAGCACTCGGCATTACTGAAACAATGCTTTTAAAATGTTTAGCAAACTGTATCAGACAGCAACTTATAGCTACATCTGGACTTGGTTATTAGTATCAAGATGTCATGCATGCCAAGGATATAATTTTAAGCATACTCAACGCATATCCCGTTCCTATTTTATGGCATTCATACTAGGACAATGGCTATGCAATAGAGGCCGTGCATCAAATGTTATAGGAGATGAGCTTTTTGCCAATACTCAATATTAGGGACAGAAAATATTGAATTGGTTAGACATTTTGAACTCTTTAGTACACATGTCTGATGCATGGAATATGGACTGTGGATAAAATGGAGCTCGATGCATTAAAAGACAGATCCTGTGCGGCAGTGCAGGGAGTATCCCTTAGACCCTTTCTCCTCACCCACACACACACTCAGCTACCTGGCTCCAAAAGCACCATGCTAAAATTTCCATGCGTATGGCTGTGAACTGTAGGTTCAAGATTTGTATGACTAAATTTCAGGTTTGTGTCTTATGCAATATAAATCAATCAAACTGCTTTTACTTGTCATTCTAAGACAAATGGGAATTCTTGATTTATTTATTATCGATATCTCTTTTTCAGATTTTTCCCACTTGAACTCCGTGAAGTTTTCAGCAAATGGCGTCAATGCTGCGAAGAGACGGATCGCAGTCGTATCGCGTCGAGACTTATCACAGCATCACTGTTTCTTCGTCTTATTTGCCCTTCCATATTAAACCCATATCTTTTCGGTCTTGCCAATGAAATACCAAAGCCAAACGCGGCACGTACCTTAACTCTCGTCGCAAAAGTTATACAGAATCTAGCAAATAGGTCAAGGTATGTAAGAAAATATCTCCCGACTTCTAAAATTTTAATCAAAAGTAATTGCGACCGTCTGGTTTACCTTTACAGGTTTGGTGATAAAGAAGAATATATGAAATTTATGAACTCTTTTGTGTGGGGGCAGTGGGATCAAATGGGAAGTTTTCTTAACGACGTCGCTGACATGGATAAAACGACTGCCGGCAATGGTTTCGAAGGTTTTATCGACGTGGGACGAGAAATGGCAAAATTGCATGCGTTTATGAGAGACTTCATCGCTGAAATGGACCAAGTAAGGGAGTTTTCAAGGAATTTTGTGCAATTTTAAAATAGACCTAACGTCACTGCGGCTACTCATAGATTTATGTGTAATGCAAAACTCACCATAAGTACACTTGCTTTTTTTCATGCTGAGGGTACCTCTACACATGTACTGCTACTCCGGGCACTTCAAAAATCCACCCGTTAATGATATTACATAACCATTTGACGAGCCGAAATTATCACTGTCGACAGTAAATTGTTGATCCATGTCGAAATAAACTTTCTCATTTTTGCCTATGCCTACTATTGAAGGCATTTATACAGACCAACACAGGGGTTTATTGTGATACAACCAGCAACATATTCTAGTCAAATGCCGTAGTAGATCCAGTGGTGTGCCAAGCTAATGTTGCTTGTTTTTCCTCCATGTTTTAGAATGCTGTCAACGATCTTGGAAGATTGCCTGATATTATATCAACCATAAGCAGATTGGTCGATAATCCACCGATTACAACCACACAAAGTGAAGCTGATATAAGTCGAATCGTTCGCGAGTCTCCAGTGATTAGTACGTCACTTGATCGGATCGCTGAAGACGTAAGAACATCAAAGTAAGTGTATCTCCGACTGAATAAAGTGAGCATATACTGGAAATAAAGCGTTCTGTGGCAAACACTACTGCATTTTTTCAGTGCAAATGAGAATTTGGCATCTGGAGAGTCTCACCACGGAGGAAAATCTTTGGGAATGGTCGCAGAAGGTTTACCTACATTATCAAACATTCAAGGCACTCATTTTCAATCAGATCGATCAATTTCGGTGAGATATGCAGATATTTTCGTTACGGCGAATAGATCATCGCAGTCTCAACATCCAACCAAATTTATTGGAAACAAAGTTCACGAGCTTTCACCAAATGTACAAGAGAGCTCCGATAGCTTGAATAAATTTATTATTAATAAATTTGGCTGGACATCAACATAAAAACTGTGGTGACACGCTGTATATGTGTCGAAGTGATCATATGGACATCCGCCACAGCTAAAATTTAAACATTATGATGAATAGAAACACATGAACACATTTACTTTATTTTCAGACTACCGGGAGTTTCAACAACAGCAACAATAGTCAACGTCAATTTTTAGCTCCTCTAGAAAATGTCATGCAAGTATCAAAGTCGGACGCTCAAGATCAAGCGGTCGAATTGACGTCACGGAACAACGCACAGCGTTACAAACCGCCATTGTCGTTCGCCAATCCTGCCTATCTTCAGCAAAATGATCTCAAAAGAGGTTTGAGTTCTCCTGCCGTGCTCTCATCGATTGCGATTCCCAGCGATGGTGATCAAACATTTAAAGGAACTGATAATTTGAATAATTCAAGAAATCGCAAGGAATCGATTAAAAGTATGATTCCGTAATTTTGCGCCCAATCAATCTTTTGTGTGTTTGAATCGAAGTTTATAATATCTGAGATGCTCGCTTAATTATGGTTGATCAGAGTGACAGACAGACACTCATTCATTTGTAAGCAGAGTGCATGATCTGTACATGCCTTTGAGAAAGTTCATTCCTCAGCGTAATCGGATTGGTTTTTAATTCAACCATCAAAATGCCCAATTGCCCATTCGGGTTGTCACAGTGGATCCGTAATTCACTATTCATTGGATATCCCCTTAATTTTGTCTTCTTTTGCTTGACTTCTTATTTTCTTCGGACTAGACATCAGGGCAACCACTACTTGGTAGCATCGTCCAAGTTCTTCAGACCAGTCACACCGTAGGTGGCCTGTGCATTGTAGAGGAATGGATGACATGGTCTGTGGTTTGCTCTGCAACACACTTGCATACCTCACTGACCCCATTTATTAGTAATATGATGAAGGACAGGAGCTCCGAAAGCTTGTGATTTATATATATTCCAAAAAAACTGGACTGGACGTTAAATCTGTGGTGACTTACGCCATTTTCACATAGTAATAGATATAATAGTGTAACGCATCTAAGCACAGGTGGCTTAAATTTTATCTTCCAAGACGTCACATTTTAACTGAATATCTATTTGTTACAGATCCGACACCAATCTCGTTCTCTAATCCACTGCAATCACTTCGATCTCATGTTTCGAGCAATCATAACTCAAACAACATCGCGGCGAGCGAGCCGAGTTCATTAGCAAATCTGACATCGAGTGTTCCTTTGCCAGCGACACGTGAAAAGTTGACAACTCCGGTTGAAATTTTGCGAAAAATCGAACGAGACATCGACCAAAGCACATTGGAATCGTCGCAGAGCGATCACGTCGGATTGAACAGTGACGATACGCTGTCGTCGAGACAATCATCAACAACGACGAGTAACTCGGAAAATAACGTGAAACAGCCGACACCTCCTGAAAGATCGGTTAATACAAAAAATTTGAAAATTCCAACTCCAAAGAACAAGTTATCCAATACGGAAGCTGCCTTCGACAATCATAGCAAACACAGAAAACTTTCCGCTCCTGGTAATATATGATTCGTCACTTTGTAGAAAGTTGCGATGCAACATTATTGCGATTTGATAGTGTTGCGGTACACACTTTTTTTCGTTTGGCTTTTATTTATTACCTCGGATTAGACTTCAAGGCAGCCGTACAGCAGCTTGCTGTGGTGCACAATAAGGCGTGTATATACAAAGTCATGCCCATTTCTTCAAAAGTGATAAAATGCTGTTGTTTGGCCCTCAATTATCGTCACTATCCCGACCAACAGAGCAGATCGTGTTTTGAGTGCTTTTTGTCGCAGAAATAATTATTCCTGATACTGTATCTGAGCCTACCCAAGTACCCACGCCTTTCACTTTGCCAGGGCATGTGCCGTTGCTGTTTCTTTGTGGTTTTGAAAATGCAACTTTCAAAATTTCTGTTGCATTCAGCCCTGTTCCAGTTGTGGGGGGCCGCAGTGGATCTAGCCACTCGTAATTTGACTGTGAATCTTTTTTGCACTGGATGCACCTCATGTGACACCCCTCCCATTTTCTCCTGCTTGGGTCTGGCGTGGCTTAGGAACTTTCATATGTTCAGGTCCAGGGAAGTGCAATGACATTGGCCTACCGAAATAATTTACCCATGAAGTAAATACTCGCAGTTCATTTTTATTGTCTTTGTGAATTGTGAATATAATCCTTGCTAAAATCAATGTGTTGGTGTTTTTCAGTCTTACCTGTGCCGTTCAGTGAAAACAAAGTCACCGCAGTTGCAACTTCCACAACCATTCCCGTATTGAGTGCGAGGCATTGCGTTGGTCTTCAGCGACGTCAACAACCCCAAAATTCTTCACATCACAACAAACAGCAAGAAATCGAGGAGCCCGGAAACGTCCGACGGATTTCGGTGACATCAGGACCGCCCGTCGTTTCATCTCCGAGAAATAAATCAAAGATGAGGAGCGGACGGACGGGGATATCTGCTGGAAAGCCATTACGTACTCGATTCCCGGATCCGCAATCTGTGATGACGCCTATCGATGGACCGGAAGTAGATGACGATATGGTCCGTGGAGTAACAGAGAAAACACTACAGCCTGTTGTGTCGAACACAGCCAGCAGAGTGAAAATTGTCAGGAGAAGCCGACCATCTGAAGCCCTTAATAATAGCGGGAAAACACAGGTCCTAAGAGGATCCGACGCAGTACATGTAAGGAATTTTGAAATTTTGAAAAATTTTGTATTATAATATTTGTATTTATGATTTAGGGTAGCCGAAGAGTGGAGTATGTGAGAAACGGGGGTGGCAAGTCGAGTTTGATTCCTGGTAATGATTTTGACGCAGTGTTGCCGACTACGTCGGAAGATCCTCTGTCTCCTGAAGAACGCACAGCGCAATGGGTTTTAAGCAGCATCGCGCCTGTCCCGAAAGATCCCATCGTGCCACCGGGTGGAAAAATGCAGCATCTCGGAATCACGAAAACGTTGAATTCAACTAACGCTAATGTAAGTAGCAAGGTACTTTGTCATGCTGCAGTTTGGTGATGATAATATTATATTCATGCAACTCATAGGTTCTGGAATAAGTCTCATGTTTTGGTGAGCTATGTTTGATCTTAGATGCACCGGGTTGGTTCAACTCATTGTAGAATATTGTTGCGGATCATCCCAAATTTAACTATGCAAGATAGGCCAGAAGTCAAATGTTGAAATTGATAAATTCTCAACATCTACACTTTATAGCTAGACAATAATACTTTTGCCCGCGGATTATATTTTATTAGCCACACCTGCTTCGGTTTGGATTTTCATGGTTAACAGCTTTTGTGATGGCACCATGGCTGGGAAAAGTCCTTCTTACCCATTGCCAGTATTTACAAACTCAACCAGTTGACTTGATGCAGTTGCTGGACTGTCGGTATTGTGTTACAGTATGATGAACTTGTTTCTTGCTTGAAAATGGATTTGGAAGCTCTGAGCACGCGGCTCTGCGAAGCAGAAGAATCCAGTCGATCCTTCACTAAACGGGAAGAAGCTCTCCTAGATCAAGTACGTACTGTAGTCATCGACTATTCATTTATTTATTAATTTGATCATAACCGACATTACATGTTAACTCACAGCTGAAAGACAGAGATCGAAGAGAAGCGAGATTGCTTGAAAAATTAAGGATGGCTGAAGACAAAATCCAACAGAATATGCAGGAGAGAGAAGAGAAGAAAAAAGAGTTTTCTCAGAGGTACAGGCAAACTCAATGAGGCATAACTTCTCTCAGCTTATAAACATTCTCAAACTCGCTTTAATCCTGAAACCCAATTAGCTCATATTATTTTCGAATTAGACTGGTGTTACAGCGTAATAGCGATATGTCTTCATTGTTCGATGAAGTGGTGTGGCTGTTTCATTGCTAGTTGATGGCCTTTCTAGCCCAGTTGAGCCTGGATAAAGTAGGTAATATTTGGTGAAACTTCAACTTTTGCAGAGTCGTTGAACTGGAGACAAAACGTGATCGCGAACGAAAAGAACTGCAATGCGTTATCAACGAGAAAGACAAGATCGTATCGAAACAACGCACCCATATCGCAAACTTAGAAGAGGGCAACGCACGTTTGATACGCACCATCAACGAGATGAATTTGGCCGCGTCTTCATCGACCGGATCGAGCAGCGGAAAAGATAGTGTCCAATATCGCCATAGCAGTTCGCAAAATGTGGGACGATACCAAAACGAAAAACATGCGAGTAAGCAAAGCAGGAATGAAAACTGCCAGTATTTGTCTGGACGTTTCAGACATAGGGATAGACCGATGAATTCGGAAATGGAAATCGGACTCCCAAATAAGTCACCGACCAACGGAGAATATAGAGTCGAGAATCTGTCTTTTTCTGCTTCAACTTCATCGTCTGTTTGACTGCCGAGCATAAAGCGCTGCATATCGTATACTGCCTGGCAAATCATCTTGATCACACTGGGCCTTTTTTTAAATATATCTCACGCGGTCGGCCAGTCACTGTGCAACTCAGTAATGGAGTCTGTACGGTTGGTGGAATGATGCAATGCGGCTTCAAGAGAGATTCACAGGCTACAGTATTGCTGATGGATGAAGGCCCTTATGCTTTTCTTAGCATTTGCTTCATAAGTTGTATCGGTAATAGTGAATAATGATTTCACAGATGTGGTCAATGTTTCACTACAGTGGGATTGCTGACAACACAAATCGCGACTTACACAGGCTTACTCGAAAAATAAATTTTTCTGCAGTTGGTGCAGTTATTTATCGGCATAAATTTACTTTTAGCCCTAGCTTCTGAATTCGTATTCGTTCACCTTTGCATCGGTCGTAGCTCCGTGTGCCGTATTCTTTTTGTACTGCCAGGTATCATGCCGTATTGTATAAATCATTCTTTTCGTAAACTGGTTATCTTCGATTGTTCATATGTTCAGCATCTCTGTCTGTTTGCTATGTCAAGGTAGTGATAGCAGGTAATGACTACGATTTGACGATATGCCCAAATTTTGCAAATGTGACATGGCATGGCGTGCATACAACGACATTTCCTGTTAGATTCTCCTCCTTCAGCCACTCCCATTGTCGGGTAGCCACGGCCGATTCAGCGACATATTGATTTGACTTTTAATTTGACAGCGGATGTGGTTCCTGACGCAATCTTCTTCATTGAACTGAACCAAATTTAATTTTAAATGCAGATGACTTAAATCTGCTTGAATCTGCTTGACGTGTGATGCCAAGTGTAGGGTATTATGTACAACCCACTTTGCTGGTGTCGGAAAGCATGCACCAGTCTGTGTCGTTTACCGTTTAACCGTGTTTGAAAAAGCACTTTTCTCTCCATTGCTGCATTGCTGTTTACACGTTCAGCAGTAATATATATATAGTATAATCTTCATTCTCCTTCATTTTTTTCACTGTGTGTCCATGCTTGATCATTCATTTCATCATCATGATTAGTTTGTCTCGTGGCTGTTCATTTTATTTCATTAATACTTCAAGACTCTAACCGCAAATCTTTCCATGGAAACAAAAGTGAGTGGTGGGGCCACAACATTAGCAGCGCAAAATTTTGCGCTCAGAGCTGTTTGGTCATGGCGTTTCCAAAAGTGGTCCTAGGCCATAAATCATGGAAACACATGTTCCAATCTACCGTAAAACAGAAATTTTGTGAATGTAATCAGATTCTCTCACGTTGAGCCGCAACTGTATTGTAGCAAATTTCATCACCGCAATGTTGCGCCCGTGTTTGAAGAAAACTAGCCATTACTGGACCTGTATCCCCTGGATGATTCGAGCAGGGATTTGTACTTGTGACGATTTTTTTCAGCGTATTTCGTATTTATTATGCTTTCTTCGCCTGCACTCCTCAGTATTGTATTCAAGAACTGATATTCCTTTGTCACTATCCTACCCTCTGATTTAACGATTCGGCTCATTTTTTGTTTTTACTTATCGCTGCAATGATCCGAACAAATCCGAATAATGTAAAGCATAATGGATAGACTGAATTAAAATTTCGAAACACATTGGAATTGCATGCCTGCATTGATAACAGTGAAATGAACACGGCAAAAGTCATGGGTTCCGTGGATTTATCCATCTTGATCTTTCATTCTCAGTGCAAGCTACTACTCTCACCTGGACTGCGCTTAGACCTAGAACTAGAAATATGAGTCTATGCACGTCTAGGATCAGAGTTGTATGGCCCACGGATGTTAACAGCGTCCATTTTCGCCAATTGCGCAACCCGCCTGGCAGTTGTCATTGTCGTGCCCGAAGCACGCAGGTTTAAAAACCTGTATTTTATGGCAGATTTTTTTGTAATTTCTTATGTCAATGTAGTGGATATGCTTTGCTGAGTTTGACCTGAGTTTTTGAAGATATAATATTGTTCTGAACTTGAGTAACGCGACAACTTGCCGTGCTTTTGCATGTGGGCTACTGACTTAAGTCTCTTAACTTCACCAGCTCTTGGATCTTGGATGGTATATAAGTACTGTACTACTGTGCTTTACTTTACTTTTCGACTTTCGAGCGTAGTTGATAATAGCCTGTTTTTTTTTGTCACCTGGCAAGTAAAAACTTATGAAATGGATATGGTGTCAGTCAGTCTTGCATTTTTGCTGTTGATTTTGGGGGTGCAATTCGCGGTAAGCCTGCAGTCTTTGTGAGTAAGCCGAAGTAAGTAGTCTGCAACGCGGTCGGGTCGCGCTAGATACATGGCAGTGACGTCATCGAACTTCAAGACGGCTATATCAGGCACAGCAAGCCGCACATTGAGGGCAAAGTCTACGTCACAGAAGGATTTTCAACCAGGTTGCATCAAGTGGGGGCCAGATAACCATCGCGTGGATTCCGGGACACAGTGGGGTTCCTGGGAACGAGCTGGCGGACACGCTAGCAAAGCAGGCGGCTACCTAAGCACTCTTCCACTAGGACCCTATTGGTCCTTTTAAGAGTGACGCCAGAAGTCTATTCCGAACTTACATCATCAATGCTTGGGACACAGCCTACAAGTCCAGCGGAAAAGGGGCGTTCTACAAGCGATTTCAAACATCGATCCTATCCCCCCTCATGGCCTACTCTGGGTGAAACTAAAGTAGGCCACAATTACCATATCCATATTATCATGTGTCGCGATTGCTGTATTCATGTCAGCCTGTCTTGATCGTGGTGCAAAACGCCGCCCGGTGATAAGCGCCACTATAATCTTTTATATAATAATAATAAAGTAGTCCATGCCCTTCTCTATCACGCCGCAAACCGATGCCAAAAAACAGGACTCCTCCGATTGAGAACACGCCACTGTCGGTTGAACAATCAATCATCTATATCGCATTAAAGGCTCCGATACCCCGCTATGCCCGATGTGCAAATGCGCCGAGACAGTCCCACATTTTCTAATGCAGTGCCGTCGATTCACCCATGTTAGACAAATACTGATTAGAGCCTGCACCGATGCCAATGTTGAATTATCACCAAGCAACTTGCTCACCCATCTGGAACTAGCCTCTTTTGTTTATGATTACGTTACAGAATCCGGGACAATATTATAGACCCCCATTCCTGTGTTTTATTGTCCCCAATCCCAGCAATTGGGCTACTGACTCCTACTAGCCTATTTCTGTTACTATCGACTATTATATCCATGTATCTGCCCCAGCCTGTCTTGTTCTTGGTGCAAACGCCGCCCGGTGAATATATTCTATATAATAATATTAATATTGACCAAAAAGATAGGTCAATGAGAGCAGACAGATAGGATTTACATGCGTTGATACTGCCTGAACTTCTTACGAATCTGCCTCAGTATAGTTAATATTATTATTACCAATAAAAACGTTGGTATTAGGTTCCCTCTCTCCCTCAATAAATTGGCAGGATATCCGTTCCCTGCTTGGCAGCCTGTATCGAATGAGGAGCGCGGAGCGTTGCGGTTGCGATGGTGAGTGATCCGGGCTATATACCGAAATTGTATTGTATATATTATGTTGTTTTTAGTGGGGCTTTTCACCGACAGATGTTGCGCGCCACGAAAGTAGCCTATAGACACGTGTATAGTTGTAGTAGGCTACCGTAAGTTGTATGCCGAAGACTTTGAATTGGTATCCGTTCCTTCTTTGTTTGGCAGTAATTGCGGAGTGTTGTTGTTGCGAGCGATCCGGACAATAATCCGAAAGTATGAGCACGTAGGCTATAGTACGCCTACGGTAAACATTGACCATGCGTAGTCGAAAAGGCCATAACTTCAAAACAACAACAGAGACCTGTCTTGCCTCTCTTGTGCGACGCCCACCTCAATTTTGCGATGCCTGCCTCACTTTTGGAAAAGTAGCCTAAATCGAGACCCGCCCTCACTTTTGTGATGTCCGCATTTTTAATGACTCGCTGCATTCTAGAGATGGTCCGACTCCTATTTTATGCGATGAATCAACACCTGCCTCACTTCAAAGCTGTCCTACCTCGCTTTACGCGGCAAATCAAGACCCACCTACTTTAGGTGGGCCTCGCTTTTTAAGGGGACAAATCGTGACTAGCCTTACTTTCGAAGCGGCCCGCCACACTTTTGCCGGACCAGTCTTACATTTTAGCGTCCGGCCTCTTACTTTCGAAGGGAGCCCCTTCACTTTTAGGCGGCGAATCGCGACCCACTTACTTTCTAAATCGGCCCACCTTACATTAGCAAAGTGAATGCAACGGTGGCAGATATTTATTACAAAATGGATAAGTCTTACGATGAAACCGGACCAAGCTCTTTGTCGGCAATAAAATATAAATTCCTATGTACAAGGAGCAATCTGGTCGATTGTAAACATCAGCTGCGTACACTACACACGCATCTAATACAAGGCCATTACGAGAGGCAGAGGGGGGTCAAATTTCAAACTCAACACCAATAATTCGCGTACATTACAGCGAACGCGCTCTGATAAAGAATAGGAATGTTATCTTTAGTGCACCAGCGGCCGATAAAAATTTGACTGTTACGCGCGGCGAAATCGCAATAGGCTACACGCGTATGCCTAGACAGAGAACATACCAACAAACCTTGTGTGGATGTAGCGATGATACACAAAGCGTGCGGAATTTTCGAACTCAATAGTATCAATTGTATCAGCGATATCATACGAGATACACTACAGTATTTTTCATAGTCGGGAAACGGCGAACACTATATTGTGTCAGACAAGACGAGGTAGCGCAGCCGTCTATTCGCCGTGGTGGAATATAGAGGTTGAGCTCGCTAGTCGCAACCCATTGGCGACAAATCGCGATCGCCACAGGCAATAGTATCAAGTAACAAGGTGTTTGCAATGGCGGGGAATAGGATTTTCACATCAAATTCTCAGTTAAAGACAAAAGCGAAAGCGCCCAACGCAGCGGAAATTTAGTTCACAAGCTTTCAGAACACCGCCATTCGTTAGGGTAACGCAAGCCAGTTGTGAGACTGATCACAATAGCTTTGGGTCTGAAGGTAAATACAGAATGACATACACAATGGTATTTTTGGTATATCTGATGGCATCAATGGGTATTTGCATAAACAAACACAAACAATAACCACAAACTACTATTTTATTTCGAATGAACATTCAGTCAAGTCTCGGCTAAAAGGGCCATGTCCTGACCAGGGCGATAAAAACGTGCAGTCGCCCATGAGTGGTTGACATGAATTTTTACATTTTGATTTTCAAAGCCCCCGTGTCAATTCAGTATTCTGTGAGAGGGTTGGCGAAACGCCTGGTTGCCAAATACTAGTAAGCAGTGCATCTCTCTTCAGCAGTGGCCACGGAGCGAGTCAATTTGCAAAAAACTGCTCAAGGGATGTGCGATGTAATGTAAAATCTATTCGCTCCACAATATAGAGAATACGGCCGTTAAACTCTGATCGTCCGTCCTAGTACGCAGTTCGTTACGAATCTTCGTGAAAGGTCACCGGGCCGGCAACAATGCAAGGCCTTTTCCGGTCTACATTTCCCGTAGGGCGGATTTTCAACGCATTAGACTGCCAGTTAGAAAGGATAGGATGGTTAAAAAGAAAAAGAAAATACTTCCATAATGATGATGATAGCAAAAATAGAACGTTCCACTCGTGAAAATTATGTACCGGCGAGCAGCCATGGCAGTAATTTTACATCATTCTTTGTTACCGAGCTGTATTCATTTGGTTCAAAGATCTATTTCACTCTTGTCTTTTAACTCCACATATTACTCGGTGTGTCCACTGCATGGCGTGTCACAAATTTTTTCCTGGGTATTCATTCAGTCCTGCTCCACAATGGCATTGCTTGTCTTTGACGAGCTCTCGCTAACAACGGTCACCTCTTCGGCAACTGCAAAAATTCAAGTCAATTTTAACACAAAGTTGACACCAAGAGACTCTAATATACTAGCAAACGGAGCAGATGCTCCAGGGTATGAAATGTATTCCCAAATACATGATACTAGTCCAATTAATGAGGGTGCAGCAACATCTCAACAAACAACACATTTCTTGTCCAATCGTAATAAGAATAAAGTAATTTCTCGAATGAATGATAATGCTTTGAAGGTTCAACCACTCACGCCTATGTCCGACAGCCTACTCAACAATAAGCATAAGGTACGCTCATGACTGCATTTTCAGATTTCAACATGACTCACGGTAAAACGATTGTAAATTTCATTGCAGTCTTTGCCTGAGTCACGGCCTTCAAATTTTCATCAGAAACCAAAATATAATACTGGTATCGCGAGTACATAGATTCCTGATTAAATCGCATGGCATGGGAAAGAATACTTCGTGTCTACTACCTTTTAGAACCAAGTCTTCTTAACAACAGAGATAGCCCTAACGATTGATATCGGCAAAAAGCAAACGGATTCACTATGATTTGAGGTTGAACCCGTCCTTATGTTTGTGATTCTATGAATTCAAGCCAACATCGGGCCAAACCTACAATTAACATGGGTTGGATGCAGTCATTAAATGCATAGGAATGCAATGTACGTGTACATGTACAATCTCACAAACCTCTTTGGCCGTTTGTCGCCATCTTCCATGCTTGGTTGAATATCGTGTTGAATGGCTGGGATGTATTTGTTGAAGAAGCACCTGTAAAATTGACAAAGGGTAAAATCACAGTTGAATCAAATCATAATGTTCGATTACCAACCTATTTGTGAAACTTGCGATGTGGCGGTGGTAGCCGACGGCAAAGCAAGCGGCGGTAATGCAGTTGCTACTGATGACGGTGCTGAATCTAAAATGAGCATGACCGATTGCAGAGTGAAACTAAATTGTCAAAGTGTCAATGGATGAAACAAACGCTAGTTGGTGATGAATCCCTATACGTAACAATATCGAGTTGAATGCCCTCAATGACTGTGATATGTGAATGTCGTGTTTCAGATGCAGAATGGATGAAGAAGATTCGGGCAGCCAGTGAAATGAAAAATTAATGAAGATCACTATTTGGAGCAGACGCCGCACATAATGAGCCGTCTTACCAATAACCACAGAACAAGCCATGCAGTCCACCACTCAATGTCACATGAGTTGGTTTGTTCAGGCTAATCTGCCAATCGGGGCATCATAGCACATAGTGCTCCATGTTGCAATTCTACAGATCGTTTAAAACTTGGGATTACATACTTCTGCAACGCACACTATTCGCATGGGATTAAAAGAGCCGCTACATATTGCCAAGCGGCTGGGAATTTTGAGCACTGGCTTCATGGCTAGGAATTAAATCCAGGTTACTCAGGTTGGATAGTACTAATATTGTCGGGGTAAGAATATAAGCACGGAACCGCAACACATATTTTCAATCTCCTAACCTGCAGACACAACGTTGATCGTGGACGAATTCTGAATCGAGACCGGCCTCAACTGACTGAGTAGTGTGCCAACCGGTTGGAGTTCCCTTCCTTTCTTGACCGACGCGCCTTGTTGAGAAGCTGACAGCATCTGTGCTACGTTCAACTGTTGCTGAAGTGAATTATTATTGTTCGAGTTGGAGTTGGCTCCTGTCTGTTGTTGAATTTGTGCGGCGGCTGATAAGATGTGGATGATACCAGCTTGATCCTGCTGAGAAGTGTTCACGGTCTGTTGAGGTTGGATTATGTGCTGTTGCTGGAGACCAGCGAGTTGTTGTTGTAAAGAAGCCAGAACGCTTGGGCTCGCTGTCAAGATTTGCTGCTGTTTGTTGTTACTGTTGTTGGAGTTTGTCATGGCTGAAAACAACGATGAACACATTATTATGAGGCATATTTTATAGCAGTTTATATCAAGTTTTGCAAAGTTAGAATCGGCCTATCTATGTCTTTGCCGTCATGCATTCAATACATCACGAAGACCACAATAATATTATGTAGGAATAAGTCTCACCAACGCACTGCATCACTATTACAGTATGCTGACGGTGTGACGTTAGACAACTATATCATTGTAGCAACTATGCTCGAAATGCATGTGAAGCCCCATAAAACATTATTCTTTCAACAAAATATCAAAACTAGTCTGTAATCAGATCACAATAACCTCGCACTCACCAACAGAGGACGTTTGACCAGCTGCCGCGTTCTGTGCGTTCCCTATCGTTACAGCGGTCAGAATTTGAGCAGCCTCCTCCTGTGCACTGGCAGCAGTCTGTTCGCTATGTTGTTGTTGTTGAAGTTGCTGTTGAGCAGCTAGCAGCAGTTGACTCACTGCGGACGAAGATTGTGAAGTCCCGTCAGGCATTTCCTGTGCTTCGGTAGGTTCGGGTTTAACCAGGACACCTGCGAATAGATCAAACAATGCATTAAGAAATACTGGCTGACTCACATTCAGCAAGACCAAATTCTTCTAAAGATCACCAAGTATCTTGTCTTGGTACAACCCATTCAGGGGAGGTTAGCATAGACGATCCTTATCTGGTGCTAGGTACCAGAATGAAGCATCGGAGCACACTGCTGCTTGAGCATTACTCATTACAAAATTAGCATGATTTTAAATAGCGGTAGGAAGCTCTGGATACCAATTTTAATGTCTTTGGTATGAGCCGACTCAGATTTGGCAGCCAGGACGTAGACCATTGCGCCACCAGTGCAGTAACCAAACCAAAATATACTTGTATATCCGTGATCATTCACACACTTACTGTTTTGCATCGACTTTAAAATGCTTGGTCCTTGCGGAGAATTTTGCGAGGCGATAGACGATCCAGCCATCTGCGAATGCCCTGTGGCTTGGGTAGATTTCTGCAAAAAAAGCAAGATTAATACATGTAGCAAGCAGAGGCACGCACACTCAAGCAGAAAAGCAGACAATCCAACCTCGGAATCGTCCTCGGTTTGTGAAGCCAACGCTTCTGCATCCGAGTCGTCTTGCTTATTTTTCTTTAAACGCCATTCGCATTCAGTAAGCAGCAAGTCAGGTGCAACATGCAAGAAAAGTCAATGGCGATACAGTTAGTGCAAAATCATCAAACGTGTGTTTCAGTTCGGATGAGTTCTGAAGGTTGCACGAGCATCAACTATGTTAAAATAAACATGCCCGCCACCTTCACCGAATTTCACCCTGTTGCTTAGACGAAGACTAGGTCTAGGACTTGGAGGAAGACTAGGACTGATGCACACAATGCATTACAAGCCCGCTAATCATCAAAACCCAGAACCAGACAACAACATGTTGAGATGAGGCAGTGGTCTTTCATACGCTATTCCAGTATAGACTCAGTTGTAGAAGTTGCATCCATTTTGCTACGGCAATATTTAGATAGAACCAGCAAGAATGTGACCAAGCAAGGCCATGACACTGAATTCAGAAAACTTGCGTTCTAGTAATTGTATTCAGGAAAAATTTTCGGGTTTGGTTTAACCAGACTCGAACATCTGCATGGGGTCCAGTTGGTGCAGTGGTTCACAGTACATTACTCCAACGAACTATATTCATTGAATTTGAAAGTAACATTAAGCAAAGCATCACTCGGAACTGTGCAATGTACCATTGTATCGTGCCTAGTAGTTTAGATCACCTTGACCACAATCAAGCCGCATGCATTTCTTAATGTCTGAATCCCCTCAATCCCAATCCCCATGCAGTTACCATTTGTATTTGTATCATGCTACCGTCACCAATTCAAGCTTACCTCCGGAGAGTTCCTCTGAAGAACAATACCTTGGGCAGCAAGCTGTTGAAGTTGCTGCTGCGTCACCGTGATGATACTCTGTTGTCCTACAATAGGATATTATAGCAGTTCATTCAGTGTCGCTCTACTATTTGTAATATCAACAATCAACATACAGCAAAATTCATGAGCATATAACAGAAATTCGCAATTTTATGCATGCATGATGTGCATTTGCAGGCCGGACAAGGAGGCACCGAAGGATCTGAAAGGTTATCGAAGTGTATCGAAGCACTATCTTCAATGCGCTGGCCGTCTAGTGAGGAAGCTACGGACACCATTTTTAACATCTTTGGTACGATACAGTACCGGGTTTCGAACCCGAGACGTACCGGTTTCATGGCCGACAACCTATACCATTAAACCGCGAAGTTGGCCTAAAGCCATTGGCTAAGTCAACTAGTTGTGCTGTATCTAAGTAATAGCAAAAACGATGAGGTACCAACCATCAGCTCTTGTAATTTGTAGTTGGACAGGGCTCTCTAAATCCGTACTCTTCTCTATCGATGTTTGCTGCTCCTAAGACAAAAAAATGTTCATTTAATGAAAATTACGTCTCACTTGCCTACCATTCGTAATAATGAATGCCTATGAGATTGGTTGCAAAGTTGAGTTTCACCACTTTACCTGTTCCTGTACCTCTAAAGTAGCTATAGCTTGTTCCTGCACTACTTGTTCGGACGCGACAGCTTGAGCGAAGTTGCCTTCAGCAACATTCGAGTTGTCCTTCTGCAAAATAGACGAAATAATCTGTATAATTATACTGTCTGCACTGTCACATGTCAGTTTCAGCAAGAAGTCTCTGTCACATCTTGCTCAGAAAGCGAGCCTTGATATTATAAATAAACATTCATTCTACTCTATGGGGACGGGGAGGACTAAAATACCCACAAATTCTCGTATTCTTGACCAAAGATATGAAATATGTAACTGATTTCACTCACTTGTTGCACTGCAATATTTTCACTGATGGTGACACTTTTCAGCAAGTCAAACTGTTGTTGCTGGGACAAATTGGCAAATATTTGCTGGGGAAGTCCCTGTACTCCTTTTGATGCTTGAATAGTGGGGACGACGGGAGGTGGGGGCAATGACAAGCTGGCGGCAGACACTACTTGGGTAGCAGACGCAACAGACTGTGACACGGCGGATTGAACCATGTTGCCACCAGTTTGAGCAAAACCTGCGCAAAACAGACAAAATCGTTGATAAACCAAATTCCAGACAAAAACCTGCACACTATCTGTCACCACACCGCACACACTATTCACAGACTCACAGTAACACACCGATCAATATAGTGATCCGTACACGGTTTGCAAATGCTCACCTGACGACGGCACCATTTCAATGGAAATATAATGTTGAAGTGAATCAGGTTCCCTCTGTTGATTGTCAGCACTTTGAATTCCATGCACCATCGAAGGAAGATGAGATTTGTCTATGAAGAAAGTGTAGAATTTATTTCAACCACAAAGCTACTGCAACCAAACATATCTTCAGGCATAGATCAACAAGAAGGCAGCAAATTCAAAAGGTCACACAAGTTCAGCATTTAACAATATCTTGCTCTGACAATGCCTAGATAGCGAAATCTATGGATGACCCACTCTACATAAAATCCCAATATATATATATAGAATGACTCACTGGTACCAGAGAATACAAGTGTGGAAGCTCGCACGTAAATTTTAGACAAGGTTTTTTTTACCACATGACTAAGAATAATTCATCTACTTGCCTATTTTACTTTAATGTATGGTGCTGTGGCACATAAACACAATGATCAGTGATCACACCACGCAATGATCAGTGATCACGTTAAGGATAAAAATATTATATTATATATATTGATTTTATCAGACTATGAAAAATGTATGTGTATGTATACTATTACACATGCTCATGTTATTTTTACTCAGTGCCATTCTACCTTTAGAATGCGTTGAACGAACAATTGGCCTTGACGTGAGACTTGACACTTCAATCTCAAATGCAAACAAGCACAGCCTAACAGCAAATGTTCAACGTCTCACAGCCACATGTTCACAATACATTTAACATTGGGCAATTCACAAACATACCCATTTGAGCATTTGTATAATACAACACATTTACAGATTCTGCGTATGCAATTCCCCACAGGATAACTCATAGTAGTTTTTGGATGCTATAGCACTAAAAACCTACTAGCACGCATATGTGTCAAGACGAAACCGCTAACATAAATATTCGACGGTTGAAAACCAAAGTGTGCTATGTCACAATTTGCTAATCTGAGAAAAGCATGAAAAACAAAATTTTTTTGTCGTTTTTCTCAATAGATCCAAAACTATAGATACCTTTGTTTGGATAATGCCGTATGTCATGCATGCATAATAGAGGTACAATATAGTATGTAACACTTGGCTCATCTAGCTTTCCTTATATTTTTTTTACCTCACAAATGGACATAGGACTGTTTGGTTTCAATTTATTTGCTAGGAGCAAAATATGAAAACGGACATAGCTCAAATGTTTGCAATGAAAAGCAGGGGTTTCGGTTGTTGAAAGGACTCATTTGGCTAATATTACAATGAAATATTTTCAAAAAAGAATTTTTAATGAAGTCTAAACTCCCTGGAGTAAATGTGAACTTGAAACAACCAACAATTAACAACTAACATAAACACTAAACTGTGAAATATCAAAGATTTCACTGACGTGGCTCCGTGTTGCTAGAACTTGGCACACGTAGATTTCTGTAGAACTCATGTAAATGAGGAGGAATCAAATTTTTAGTACAGAGCTTTCGTAAGTCTTTGTACTTTTCTGATGTTATTCCTGGTTCTTCAGTGTATAAACGAGGTGGAAGGCTCCGACTTACTTGCTCCGTGATGGCTCTCCTAGTTAGAGGCTTTTGGCTGAGTTTGATGATTTGGAATTCTGGATGGGAGTAGCTATATTTGAAGTAAACGGATCCCTGATCAACTTTTCTGAACTCAAACTGCATAACCTTTGACCAATATATTTTTTCTCCTTTATTTCTCCCACTTTCAATGACTGTTTTACTCATCCAAATTGAGGAAAATTCAGGGAAGGTTTCAGGGGATTTGAAATCATGGATGCATGTGTAGTCGAATACTTTCACAGTGGGCTGGTTCTTTTTGAAGGCCATCTTTATTGCCATTTCCCAATGGTTTGTAGTAAAAATTGTTTGCCCCCGTGTGGCTCTTTCAATAACAGAATGTGAATTATCATTCTCATTCTGAGAATGACCAGAAACCAGAAAATTCAAAGTAATCTTGTCAAAATTCATTATATTGCAAGCATAACGGAGCATGACAACTATTGTTCTATTATTGTTTTGTCCACTGCACCGATCACAGAAGAGGTGGACAGTCTGCATGCCAAGCTCATCAAGGTTCTTCAGATATAAGAAAAGGGCTGATGCCACTTCACATGAGCCCTTCTTGGCTTGTGTTTCATTCCATAGAAAACACGAAGTGTGCATGGAGTTGATATCTGTTACTGTGAAATTGTAATTTCTCAGCCTTTGTGAATAATAGAAAGAAGACACTTGACCATGGGGACAAAGCAAAGTTTTTTGAAAGTCAAAGCAGGCAACAATCATTTTTTCTGACACCTTTGCATTATCCTTTAATGAGGCCTTGAATAACCTGGCAAGATCCTTTTCTTCCTTGTGATTGTTATAAGTCAAAATTTGTTCATCAGTCAATAACTGTGATGGTGTGTTATTAAAACTGGAACATAGGTCACAAATGTCTTTTTTGGGTTTGTGGAATTTCAAATTGAATCGGGTTTGGAAAACACGATGATAAAAATCATATTTTTCAGCCTCAACGTCCTCTTTTTCACTGCACCACTTTACATACATCCTGTGCATTTCTTTAACTGTAAGATCATCTGGTAAGTACTCCCAGGTGGAATCTTTACGTACATAGTGTGACTCTACAGTTGGAAACTGTTTGATGTGAGCAATTACGGGCTCTTCTCGTTCGGCAGATAGAGAATTATGGTGCCCTACCGTGCCCCGTCGATCTCCTGTCATCATTCCTGCCTCAGAGACTTTCTGCAAAGCTGTCTGCACTTTCCTCTTGCTTATATTTAGAGTATTAAGAAAGAAGAGTTGGCATACTCTAAATTCTTCACCACTCTCAGGGTGCACAAATGTGTACTGCCTTGTTTTTTGCTTCACTCGTCTGATGCCGGTTTTATTGCTCTCTCTCAACCTAGTTCTTTGTTTCTCATGACAGGTTACAGCTTTGGAAATAAAAGCCCGTTGAAGGTCAATATCACCTAGGCCCCAAAATTGCTCGTTGATAACTATCCTCACACTCTCAGCAATCTTTGTGCCACATCCCAACCTGCAGTTGCAATCAGGACCAGGTTTTCCTGCTGGATGGTCACTACCTGATGAAAATGTCACACTCCCATACTTCCTTAATCCTCTATTTAACTGATTTTTTTTAATGTTTTTTCTCCACTTTAGAGGATTTCGTTTTCTCTTCTTTTCATTCAAAACCTGTGGATTTCTAGCTTCAGTTCCATGTTCAATTCTAATTGGAATGTGTCTTTCTACAAAACTAATATCCCATTCTATTTCTACCCCCGGAATGTGAGTGTCAGCATTGAAATATTCCCATTCCGAACAGTTCTTCAACGCTTTAATTATTGCAAACTTCCCTTGGCTGAACTTAGCTCTGAAAGCTTTTTTCATGTCTTGCAGGCATAAAAACACTTCCTCTCCATCTGCTATCAAATCAGGCGTTTCTACGTTCTCATTAAAAGAAATGAGCCTGGATCTTTTGGCAGCACCAACTGGTTCAGGCTCATAGTCAGAATCGCTCCCTCCGGCAGAGTCAGTGACGTCTTCACTTTCCTCACTTGGAGCCACATAACCCATACTTGTGGAAGGCTGGCTGTGCACATTACCAGTACCGGAAGTAACATCGCATTCATTATTGTTTTCCAAAAAGAGTTTTTCTGTTGTGATATCTGTTTTACTCCCATCAATATCCCACTGAACTATCCATTTATGCCCCACTGCCTTGATCACAGTACCTATTATCCTCGCATCTCTCCATTGTTCTCCAAAGTGAAGATAGGACCACCTATCTTTTTCTTCCAGACATTCGATATCAAATTGCCATGCCTCTGTTGACACCCTTGATTGAACTTTAATTCTGTTCATTTTTCTTCAACTGACCAATACACTATACAACTATCAAAATATCAAATCCTGGAAAATGTACAATTAAGTAAAAAGCTGCTAGATTACCAGCATCAGCACTGCATGTGTAGGAACTGCCAATCATCATTTTTGTGTAATGACCTTTGACCTATTTGGAATTTTACAATACTTGGCCATGAAACAAGTCCAACTTGGACTGCTCCCAGTTTCCTTAGTACCTTTGTAGAAAAGCCTATGTGAAATAACAATTCTTAAATCACCACCTTCCTTAGATAAGTGGTCTACGTCCAACAGAACGGACATAGACCATTGCAACATGGCAAAGCAAAGAGGTCTATGTCCACACATTGGACATAGAACAGTTTGAATTTCAAATTGTTGTAAAAGTTGCTGAAATATCAAAAGTCAAAATCTGATTCTGTGGGTGTAGGGAGCTCCAACCCGGCTAAAAAAATGGTGCTATGTCCATACATCGTGAATCATGCAAAAAGTGAAAATTGCAAAAAGTGGACATAGAACACTTTGGTTTTCGACCGTCGATGTCAATTGGAAGAGCTAACACCTTCATGGCTTATCATATACAAGCACATCTCTAATCAGTTACAAAGTGGGATTTGGGATTATCATACCTTTTAGTCCTAACAGCGGAGAGGCCATGCTGGCTTGGTTAGCCAGATGTTGATTGTCTTTGATAAAGTCAGGTGTTTTGCTACGTACGATTCTGCAAGACAAAAGCAAACATTAATAACTTAGTACCGGCACAGGATTGATCCTATAGGCCTAATTACATTACTGTATACTGTATAAGGAATTACCCACTCACCTATTGATAGACGATACACTTGGGACACTGTCTGGTGTGCAGATACAATCTTCGAGGAGTTTGTTTCTAATTTCCCACGCAAACATGGTAGGATTTTCCCTTTTGTATTCTGTAATCTTGGTTACCACAGGGGGTGTGGCCACTTTGGGTTTACTACCTCCAATCACTCCTGGACGAATGCTTCCAGTCTCATAAAACCTATGGAAAGAAAATTTCTAATTCTATAACATAATCACAACATGTCGCCTACAATTCTAATGGATGGTTGACCTACTATCTACTACCTATTATCATTTCTGACGACCTTGGCCTTCGACTTGATTAGGATCAGAAATTGCATATTATTATAGGCTACCTTGCAAGGATCTTGCTCACGCAGCCATGTGAGACTCGTAGTTGCCGTGAGATATCACACGGCCGGACGCCTTGATGTGAGAGATCGACGATGCGTTTTCGGATTGGTTCTGGAAGCGGCCGTCCATTCACATACATGCCACCAAGCTGATTCACTCCACTGCCATGTCCAGCTGGGGAAAAAAGTACATTTCAATAAATCAGATAGATTGATCCCTGCATGACAACTTGTTGAAAATTGGCCTAAAGTCGCACCAGCATCTCCATCAGTAGGTTCCCCTTTTGCTTTGGGTGTTCTCTCTGCGTCGGCAGGAGATATTAACGGTGTACCATCGCTCGAATGCGCCGATATCAGAGTTCCTTGGCTTGTGACAAGATAGGTAAATACTGGCTGATTAGTGGGCTGAGGAATGATTTGTGGCTTCCCATCTTCACCTACACCAATAGTCTGTGGGCTGAGGGATTGAGGTGCAATACCAGACGCCATCAAAGCTTGTGTGTTCTGAACTTCTGATGCCGATACAAGTTGAATAGTTCCAGTAGCTTGACCTGGGACAACCTGTACAGTTGCAGCAGCAGCATGTTGAGATGCGGCGACGGCGGCGGCAGTGTGAAGAAGATTACTCATCATAGCTGGATTAACCCCTTGCGGTGCTGCAACGGTTGCAGTATTATTAAGAGAACGCTTAGGTTTCTTTGCCTTGGATTCAGTCTGCTCTGACATCATAGTGACATCATCAGAGACCTCTTGCTCAACTACAACTTGTACTTGAGCGTGTTTATCGTTCATCATATCTAATGTAAATTCTTCTGTCTGCGAGTCAGTAGTCATGACAGTCTCTTCTTCAGCGACGTCACCTTGCAAAATCACGACTTCATCAGTAGCATCATCACCAGCTTCTTGTTTAGCACCAGTGTCATCAATCATATCACCATCGTTTACCATCTCAATGATAACTTCTCCTTCACTAGCCACTTTCAAAATTTTTGCTGCAGTCACTGCGTTGTTGTCACCAGCATCCTCCAACGGCCTCTTCATGGCATCCGTCTTTGTTTGTACTTCATTCACCACAGCTCCCACAGAATTTTCCTCAGTCATTCTAACACATTTGGTACTAAGTTGTAACGTATACCACTGTTTTATTGTGAATGTTTATTAAGATTTTCAAAGAAACTTTTTGTAGACACACTCACACGGAAATTATGTACACGAGACCGTTAAACAAACTGATGTCTAATTTGGATGCCACTAAATGACGGACCATGTACACTGCAGACCGAGCGGAGTTTGCGATATTAAATGGCGGTGGCCTACAGAAATTGTCGGAAAGTCGCCTGTGTCTGTGTTCGCACCTTCCATCGCTTGCCCCGCGTTAATAACAGTTTTATCTCACTACAAACCGTGTCATAAAATTATCAGTACTCATCCTTTTGAGATATTTACGAGGTCTTCAAGTCTGCCGTTTAGTATCGCATATTGGTAATTCCGTGTGATCCGTTTGGTCTGGCGTTTAGTATGACTCTATAGATACTAGACTTTGACAGACTCTCGTCAGAGACAAAACAGTACAGTTGATGAGCAAGATGAGCTTTAAGCTTCTAAACATATACAGTATAGGCATAATGCCATGTGAGCCACAACTCGTTTGTGCTTCGTCCTGAGCTTGAGGTAGGCGCCGAATTAACGACCATGTACCATGGCAGTTATGATTATATCATAAATAGTCTTTCCGAGTACAGTGAAAATAATATCTCTCAGAAAACACTTATGAAAAACACAATGATTCTGACACTACAATAATTCATTCTGCGCGCCTCAATACGGCACCGAAACAACATGGCGTGCGACGGGCTTTCAAGCGGCGAGAAGTCTATTTGCTATTTTTTTTTGTTAATTACTTGAAAACTTTAATCTGTTGCTTTGCAAAACTACGGTATGATATTTTTCTACATCATGAACGCTGCAATATGCGTGTGTTGTTCAAAAACCCACCCAACCGCGAATTTTCATCGCTTGACTAAATACTCTTGATACCGGAACGACAGCAACATACCGCCGCCGGAATCGAGTAAAGCCGAGACTGAACTGAATGAGTTGCCAGCGTAGAACTGTGTAATACGCTTCTGTCTACCTATTTCACATAAGTGGCGAGCGCGATTGTAGTCACAATGATCTAAAAAACACCCCTGACTATCAGCGCATTCGAGTAAACGAATCTTATTACGATCTGAGCAATGGCGGACGAGAACATTGGTCCGTGACAGTTCTTCATTCACGCGGAAAGAAAAAACAGGGCGCGTCTCGATCTGCTGAACACGCCGTGACGTTTTTACGACGGCTGCTTCGAGACTACTTCGTAAATCTCTTTCCCGCCAGGTATTTTGCGCGTAAATTTTGTACGACCATCTCCTAAGCGTAAATATAAGTTTTACCGAAAACGTCACTCTACTGCAGCAAAGCACATTAACGGGGTGCAGAGCAATAAATGTGCAGTGTACCATAAAAACTTTGAGGGATCGATATTCCTTCCCAATATCTGGCTATCTGCATTGTTGATTCATGCCTGTTCCGACAAAATCTCACTAACACAATAAACTTGTTCTAACGTACTATGAAGAAAAGTTGTATTTTATTGAATTTTCTACCAAAATGCGTCAATCCACGGCACTCAATAGCGCGACAACCCTGAAACTGAGGGAACTACTCGTTCATGCGGACATAAAACCAAAGAAGCGAGACGGGTGCTCTGCGCTTTTTCATTCAAGCGGAATCTTTCACGTGAAGCGTTAAATTGAAGGACGGCTTTTCACTACACTGCACTCTCTCTTCACTCAAGAATATCAGTAAAGCAATGAAGCGGCAAATTGAAACTGATACCCACTCTTTTTTTTATTCGCACGAGAACGAGAAGCCTTCCCGTGAATATAGGCCTATAGGCGTTCTGGTTGATTAGGTTTAACGAAAAGACGACTCTCTTGTTCATCATATTCACGAACAACTGTAGATTTTTGCTCGATGTGATAAGTGATGATACAGATATCTACATGAAAAGAGTGTTTGACGAAGACTTCGTATGTAGGCTAAGCAACGTGTTTCGCGTATTAGCCTATTGAGCAGCTTTCGAAGCCACGACGTGTTAAAAATTCTAAATCATTACCATTTTAGTGGAGCAATTTAAAGCGATGTGCTGCTTTTATTGAAAGTTGAATCTTTTAATAGGCTTAATCCGCATGCACCAAAGCCACAAATGGATTACATATTTCGTTTCTTGTCGAGTCCCATATGGTATAACTTTTCATCCCAAACCGCACATCAATTTCATTCACCCGTCACCCGACAAACAGATGCAGTAAACGATGCGACGTCAACTTGGTCAGTAGCGACCTCCAACGACACCTCCTTCGAGCCAACTTGGTTCAAAAGCTTGACCGAATACAAGCGGGCTTAGAAGAACAGTGTTATAGAATTTAGCCGAGAGACAGACAAAGAGGTATCCCCGGATATACACCTGTATTAATTTCAATGAGGTATTCCCGGACATAGGCTATAGTTTAACGTTAGGTCCGTAAAATATTGAGACAGCAGCGGCTTCACAGACATTTAGAACAAAATAGATATGTATATCGTATCTATTTGTATACTTATTTATGATAAAAAAAACTTGTAAAAAAAGTGTTAATATGGTCAAGGAGATGGATAATTGTAGTACGCAAGTGACGACTAACCTGAATCGTTCGACATTGTGATTACATCCTGACTGTGAATGTTTTACCAGGCGAGGGCGCCCTTGAGAATCAAGAAATGTATCGTAGTCAGATTACATCCCAAACGAAAATTTAGTATGCGACAATTGCAGTGTCTCTGACGACAAGTTTGAGTGACAGCTCCACTGCAATGAACCGTATCATTTTGATTCACTGCACCTGCGCACTGTAGTAATTTTACGAGCCTGTCGACGCGTCTTCGCAATATCAACAACCAAACAATATACGACCACACAAGCTAGGATCGCGTATATAGTGAGCTACGCTATAGAATTGAGTTGAAAAATGAAATCCTGACGCCTTATACGATTATGATGCTTTCAGTAGGTGCTGTATATCCTGCCCTCATCACCATCCGACCATGGCGGATTATTGTGTCCATTGATACTGAACGTGTGGTCTGTCCGTGCCGGCTGCCACACAGAACTGTGTAGAAAACCTCCAAGCCGTTACAAGAAGAGTCTCTACACCTTAGCATTCGATATTGACAATTACAATAATCTCAGCCCACTGGCACATAGATGTCTGCTGGCGGACTGTATCATACCAAAATATGATCAGTAGTTTGAGCCACACTGGTCACTACTCAGACCCGTGGTTCAGTCCCAGTGACCTATGGGGTTTTTCCTATATTTCCGACATGGTAGACATCAATTTCATAACAACCGTCACACTAAAAATGGGATCTGATCAGTTGAGTGTATCGAGGTTCAAAGTCATTATTCCTTCGTTACTTTAATTATCTGCGGCAGATTACCTTGAAATTTCATGAACAAAGAGTTTTTAAATTCCATACAGTATTATACAAATAGGGGAATTATTATTGGAATTTCACGGAACACTAATACATGATGCCGGTATTAGAATCCATTGCCAGAAAGCGCAATCTACCGTGCCACGGTCACGGTTTATATAGGCTATATAGGTGAAATTATTTCTTACAAGTAAAAGGTTGTGTTTACATATAAGACACGGGACAGAAAAAAATTTGAAAATTATGTTTTTGTAGGGTCTCGTGGAATGGTGTTCATGTAATAAATCAAGACTAGCGCACTATATTTTCATCTATTTTGAAATATATATATATATGTATAAACCTGTCGGTCATGGGATATCTCGGTACGCACATTTACAAAACAAACGTAATGCTTAGTGAAGCGTTCATGCGATCATGCGTAAAAGACAGGCGTCTCGGGTTAAATCTTTCGTCGAAGCATCAGCTCACGATTTCGTTGTTTACACACTAACATTATGTCTATTGCACGTCTTTATTTTCGAAGACTTCAACAAGGTTAATTTAATTTATCATTCTTTTGTGTGTCGTCCCACCAACCATAATAAATATCACGATTCTGTGGGTAAGATTTATCGATTTCATCAACTTCGTGGTATAGCCTTAAATTTTACAGCGAGAATCTTCAAGCATCATAAATTTAATACCTGATTCAATCAACAGGTGAGATTATTTGTGGCATATTGAAAAAGTATTTTCTGTCCGTTACCCAAGCCAACGACGTAAATGACCAAGGCTCGATAAACGTAAATTGTCGTGTTGGCTCCAATGGCATAACAAGTCGGTCGTTGTATGTACGGTCGGAAAGAATGATGGTGGCCCTTAACATTCCGTTCTGTACACGCATTGCGAATATATTCTTTCTTGAAGAATATAGTGGAGCTAATGGTAAACGATCAATACCTAGATGTCGTAAAGCAGATCACGACAGATTTAATGTATCACCTGATGAAGAAGCGGAGCTCCGAAAGCTTGTGAATGTTTGAATTCTCATAAACCAAGGCTGGACGTTAAATCTGCGGTGATCTTCCTTACGAATATTTTCTGTAACGGATCGCAACTAGCCTACAGTATAAATCATCAATCTTCCTCGTATATGAAGATATACTTTTTAGTACTAAGGATGTTTCTTGATTATGATGAACGGTCTGGGCTAGGACATAACAATTTTGGCTTCAATCGATTTGGTATGGAAATTACGTATCAATGTGTATCGTGCAAATCGAAAGCTTACAAGAATATTATCTTGCTTTCTCGGCAGTCGCCAATCAGTAGTTCATATGCCTTCGCGGACCAATCTAAAACCCCAACCAGCAACGCCTCTAATCCATTCAGTAGCTGTACATTACTGAGACGTATTCCCATATAGTGATTTCCAGGTGAGAAACGATTATCTACAGTATAGCTCTATCGGGTGAAATAAGAATAATACTTGGACTACACGCGTCTTCATCTCCATCATCATTAAACAGGTATCTGGCATTTTCGAATTTCAACTACGTTAGGGATAACTTAGAAGTGAAATGAAACGCGAAAAATGAATAGCCCGTGTATTATCGGATATACCATGCGACTTTACGAGTGGCGACTGACTAGCCTCAAGCCCTAGCCTATACAATATACAATGCATACAACATACAACGTACAGATAGCTGCCTTCTGGAGCCCGGCGATCTAGGCCAACGGAGCATATGTGTTATAAAAGATGTAAATTTCGCTCAGCTAACAATACTGCTGTCAGAGAGCATATACCCACTTTCATAAAGTTCACGAATATTTGTTCACTCCTAATTTAAAGGGCTTGTGGTGCTTTAATATGTGCTTTAGCGTCTCCCCTGCACTTTGCCACACTTAAAGCGTCATTCGCGGTGTTTTGTATGCAACATTATTCATCTCCCACGAGACATATGTCTGGACGCCTCGCTTATGCAGATATATTTCATCCCAAAGAGGCATACTGTACTTCGCTATACGAATCTCGTACTCTAACGATTATGCATTATGGTCTCTTTCAGCCAAAGGACAAGTGCTGACTAGGGCGGGAGGCGTAAGCCATCTTCGCTGCGACAAGCATATAGGCTCATTGCAAGAATGTGAGATCCTTCCCAATTCACGTGACCCTGAGGTCATTTACGCTTTTCTAAGATCATCAACCTAAGCTAAATGTTGAAAGCTTATTTTACAGCCCCCGGAAAAACTTAATACCCGATACAACCAATAATATACGTGAATAGCAACAGCGGCTTTACAGAAATTAAGAGTACATTGATAAGAGGTTCGTAAGAGTCTAATTTCCGCAACAAGCTACAAATTGCACCCCCAAACAATTACAAACTATGCATGAGTAACTTGTGACGTACGAGCAAAGGTGACAGGAAGATAACGCATGCTGTCATGAGGGATGATTCTCTGTAGGCGAGCTTTGAAAACTTGCGATACCTACGTACAGCTCATGTCCGGGCGCACAGACATGAAGCCGAGATATGCGTTTTTCGCGAAGTTTTGTAGCAACCTTTTTACTAAATAAGTGGTGGCACTTCTATAATCTATCTATCTATCAGAGTGAGTATTGGCCATCGTCTACTAACAAGATATAAAGATCAATGCCTTACATTGCCTACTTGGAATAACCTTTGTTGGTATCTGCAGCTTGCGGTTCGAAGGTACACCAACCATCGTCATCGGATTCTCGTCCACTTGCATTTGGTATTGCTGATTTCCGACGCTCTGCATCATGGCAGAATTGCTCTCCTCGGCAGACATTTTGATGGCAGTTGGATCGTAATATGCCTAAAACATTTTACAGCACGGCTCTATGAAGACTATAGTATACATAGATGGTGCTTAAGGTCAGAATTATCAGGCAGATATGGCAGAATAATGCAAATATATTGGTCTTGTGAGCTCCACATTTATTTCAGGCAGACAGCTTTTATCCGTCGAAGGATTGTGAAGAACCATCTATTGTGTAATTTCAACGCATGATGACAAGCAAATCCCCTAACGATATTGGGATATATTCTACGCCCTCTTGAATTCCAACCCTGAAAGCTGATTTTGAATGAAGTGTGACTTGAACTTATCGATATATTAGCAATCGACACGCCTAAACTGACATGGACTTAGGGGATGTGATTTATAGTGATGGTATATGTAGGCCTACCCTCTAGACTAGCAAGTTATGCGCTAAGCTGTAATTCCAAACCTAAAAACCCACCCAAATCACATGAAAAGTTAACAGATAACTGGCTTATGGCTCATCTATAAAAAAAGAGTTTGAGCCATAATTGCGATACCGTTAGCCTACTATCGACTGATGAAACCTAGGCCTACTGTATGTTACGGTACTGTAATGCTAGACATTCTTGTGCACTCACGCGCCTCGACCCATAGGCCTCGACCCATAGGCGCTTAGGGAGGTCGTCTACACGCAACTTCGCCAGCACAGCACCATAGCCTACACACTTCCATATCAAAGTCTTGAAATTAAACTCTAAAGTTCTACAATAAGGCGATTCATGAGAACTTACTTGAGGTATTGGCATATTGTTGGAGGCAAGGTGCGGCAAATTTTGCAACGGTAGGTATATGGGCGGCCCAACGTTCGGATCATTGGAGCAGGGAACTTGAGTGGTTTGGAACAACGATGTCGGAATTTGATTGGTAGGTGTTACGAACGTGCCGTTTATGAAGTGGATTGGTCCAATCTCGTTTATTGCATCTGTAGCATCCATCGGGTCCTCTCTTTTGATACGATACTTCAACTGGCTATCTAAGGCCTGATGATTTGCATTTGTCATGTCTGTAACGTACGGATTCGCCATGGCTATCTGGTGAACTTGACGATCCATCGATATGAGAGATGGCAGATGAGAGTTGGCTTCTAAAACTCTGCCGGCTTCCGTGAATGTCACCGGAACAAGTCCTTGAGAATTTGTGACAGGATGATGGCTAACTTCATTCTTGATATCGGAAGATCGAGCGCAGCCATCTTCTTGAAGAAGCCTGTTATTTTCAGCAGGATATTTCACACCTTCCTGATTATGGCGCGAAGGTATTATCTCTTGATGATGAGCTTGAGAATACTGTACCGGTGTCGGCATTGTCAATGCGATTGGTAGGCCCATGCTCGATTGTCCGGCACTGTTGTACTGCGAGGTTGATGCATGCTGTTGATGCGTTGATTGCATGAGTGATAATATAGAATTAGCTGCCAACGCTGTGGCTGAATCCATTCTTTGATCAGGCGGTGGAACCTATAAATGGGAAGTCATGCGTTGTTACCTGTTCATATTATCGCATGCGCACGAGGAGGCCCCCGACTTACGCAAGGCCCACGTAAATGGATCTTGCCTCACCCGGACTCCTCCCCGACGATTGAAGCATTTCAAGAGAGCAATCGTTTGACTTCCACGCCTGCAGTATAGTCGTAACGTGACCGACTAGGGAGAGTTCTATGGCGCAATAATGGGCCCTCCTCAAAGAACAGGCTCCCAAGGTAATACGGACAGCATCGTGCCATTTCATATATACTGTACATGCCATTTGGTTGGTTGGTTGGTTGGTTGGTCGGCTGATTGCACTGAGTGTTTAACAGTGAGAGAGAAAAGGAAAAAATAAGAGACGGCCGGAGAAAAAAATTGACCATAACATTAACTAGACCACGTGGACCATAAGTTATAGGGGTTATATGACGCAATGTGCGGTGGGCCATTGAAACAGTCCGCTCGTGCTGCAAGAACGTTAGCGCTGGCCATGTTCCTGCTTCCCAATGTCCAAAAACTATCGCATTTGCTAAATACATGGGTGGAATGGCTGTAGTAATATAATATAGAGAAGACTTAATCAATATCGCTATCAAATTGGCTCTGGCCTATTATGCGAATGTGACTCATCTTGTATATTCTTGTAAATTCCGCATTGATTTGATAGGGGGACTTTCCTGGCAATCTGGCTCGCTTCAAATGACTCGATGCGAAATATAATGATACATAGGCTACATGAGATTTTCTGTTATGATTAATTATAAAATATCTCTCGACTGTTTAGTTAATCAATGGATCGTAAGATATTTTTGCAAGCGTGGTAAGTGATGTCATGTGACCGTAAATCCCCTTATAGGACACTCTCAAAATTCCTTGATTCATGCTTCATCAACAAACTAACCTCAGTTTTGATGTGTACGTTTCCAGGAAGGCCTCTTGCCTCTGTTGAAATTGTGCCATTGGTGACCGCTATATTACCATTGCATGTAGTCGCGTGGGTCTCGTCACGGCTGCCATCGACTGATCTCAAAGGCGATAACAAACTTTCATCGGACGATGTTGGAGATGATGACGTATCAGCGTATTTTGGCATCGTGAGTGACGTCAGCGATGACGACATCAGGTTGGGATATTGGGCAAGCATCTCGGAACACTTCAATATATTTTATGGATTTGTAAACTTTTCAGTATTCTATAGAATATATATATGTCTATATATATTTTATATACAATTTTCTAAGCAATGAAAACAAAAGAGAAGGACGTAAGGATATCTGACACTTGCCACGATCCAGAGTGTTCTTTCCTGATTACCAAAGCCAGATTATCTATTAATTTATTGGCACAAAACATCACTGGGTGGTCTCCACAAGCGATATATCTTCGCCTGATCACGGCAACATATAGGCTAGAGCATGGCCTATGGGTTCGATTCAGGCCATTGTCATACCGAAGACGGTAACAACGGTTTGGCTATGGGTGTTGATATGCGTTCAACAACGATAGAGGGTAACGTTGACTAGTAAAAACGAAGATTGAGGGCAAACCAGGATTCGCATGGCACTGCTGTCTGAAATGACAATGATGTATGCACAGCGAGGTAGTACTGAAGTGCACTCCTTGGCTGCATGGCACTCTGTCGTGATGACCCTGAATCGCATAGACGTTAGGGCGTTTAGGCCTTCTCGTCCGATGCATCGCCGGCAGTATAATCTGGGCGGTTGATGAATTGATGGCAATAACTATAAATATACCAATACCTTTCGCTAATGGGTTGATGCATATGTAAGTACTCTCATTGGGAACATAAAACAACCAGAGTTCAACTTTTAATGGCTATATTACCAAGTGAGCATTTTGTTGCAATTCATTGTAAGTAAACCTGGATCGTATATTCCACATTGTCCCCAGCCACCTGCAATGCGTTGTGATTGTAATAATCTCAGACTTACCATATACGGTTACAAATGGATGGAACAACCAAACAAATATCAAACCTGACGGATAGCGGATGTTTCACGCGACAAATTGCCCTGTTACCTTCCTTCAATTACACTTGACTACGTAGGTTGTAACCTAGGCTATAACTAGCTGCGGCCATAACATGCGGCTGCGTAATTACCCCCAACGACGGTCGGCGGGTAAGATAAACGAGGCGTGCGTTTTAGGCCTACAGCTGAAAGGTCTCAATGAATATCAGATAAAAGCTTCGCGATGGGACGATGCTATTCTCAACTGATTATACCCATCTACATATAGCCTACTTGCATTGAGACTCGAAAAAGACAATTTCCAGTAGAACAGATGGAATTAGTTTTTGGGAATAGGCAAAAAGACCTTCTCCCGGTTCTCCCATATAATAAACTCCATAGTAAAAAGCTATCATTACAAATTGTCAGTTGCGTTTTCGCATCATCTACCAACTAGTAGCTCTCTATCATTTAACATCTCCACGAAAGCGGAACCCGAATCTCTTCCTAGCTCATTTCTGACAGCCACTCAATTTTAGCGAAACTGAGCCAGATTACGAATACCTGCACGTATAGTGGGAGAAACTCGTGAGGTGAAAAAAAAAGAAAAAAAGTACGAGAAGGATACACGCCCCATTATCTTTGGCACGTAACTACTTGGAACACATATGAGCTTTGCATGGTTGAATAGCCTGGGTTTTCGGTACAATCACAGTAGGTAAGCTTCTCAAGCTAACTATTTGCAAGGTTAAATGACTGTAATCCTACCCCACTCGGCTCAACCCCTCTTTTAAATTTTTACGGTTCGTTTCGTGTTCAAAATGTTCTACGTGGGAACTGCTGCGAACTCAAAAATTAGAAAATTGAAGGGATAAACAGTGGAAAATTACTGGTGGGTGCCTTCTTCCAAAGACCCAGGATAGCTTAAAAAAGAAGTTAGACTTATGTCGTCCCGAACCTTCACAGCAGATCTTGGAATTTGCCCTGAAGTTATCTTATACATCTACAAACAAACACATTGATCTTATGAATTTGTTTTGATTCTGCTTTATTCAAGCGAACCGAGAACTATCCTCTGGAAGAACGCCCTCTCTAAACTCATATGATTTGTACGGTGTCGCCACGAAAGAGAGATGTCTTGCTTGGTTGTCCATGCGTTTTTGAATCAGTCAAGCACGTTTCATATATATTATAAAAAAGACCTTGCTACAACAATCATTCATTTAGCATCCTCATTGCGTTAGCCAGGTATAGTAAGTGGTTGCGTCAATCGTATACTCCAACGTAATAAGACTCCACACCTAGGTTTATCAATGGCAGTAGGCCTATCTTCAGTGGACAGACAGGCTAGCAAGCTCAACATGAGTAGAACCTTACGTTAGATTAGTACGGTATCAACATTTTGGGATAAGATAATTAGTGAAATGACGTTGGAAGGTGGGAGCAAACCTTCGCGAATATTGGATTATAAACTATCCTTATACTCTGGATGTGACAATCTAGCTATATGCTTGCCATAACTGCGATTCGGAGTAATATTGCAACAGAACCATGACCAGACACAATGTTGAGGGAGCGCTAGCGCATCTAAGCACTAGGACAAGCAAACTTCATAACAGGAAATTCTACAGCTTCAGAAATGCCAGGTCTGTCCGTATGACTAATCAACTCAACATCTATGAAATGAGCTCCACCGAGTCCAAGGAAACCATGTATGATAAATTCATCGGATGAATTTTGTGTTTTCATGTTGCTACCACCAATATCTTTGATTTTTAAAGTTGGAAATACTTGTGATGCTGAAAACACTGGGTTCAAGTGAATTTCACTCAAAATGTTAGCCGAACAAGGTCACCCACAACATCACTCTCTGTTATGTTACGCTTCAATGCACAATACTTTATCGGTGAGATGCCAACACACGCGGTTGAAAAACACGATAAATGATTGATGTATATATATACAAAGGGTATGGCTTCTAAATAACGTGACCCACAGCGTATATTGCGAGATCGACAAACTACGCAGTTAAAACAATAAGGTAATATTGAAAGGCATTCTTTTTTCACGATCAACGTGCGCGTGCTATAGCGTTCCTAATGGATATAATTCAAGGCACTGCACTCTGAATACAAAGATGAGTCATATGAAAGTTGAAATCTCGCGAAATTATTTGGCAATGGTCATTCTTCACAAAGCGCCACTTTGCAAATTTACCAAACCACAGAAGAACTTAGGTGGTTCCCCACTGTGACCTCACTCAGGGTGAAGGAACACCAGACTACATTCGCATGTTGATCAACCGCCATATCACTGTAGCTTCCTAGCGTCCTATTAAACAGCGCACAGGTGCAGGGCTAACAATTTCTGACTATCTTCCTTGTGGAATGCTAATCGTAAGCGAAGTCACGTCATGCCACTACCGACCTGATTTATCATACTCTGTTGAATAGACTCCGAAAGCCAATATATTTTCAAATATGTCTAAACACGAATCCTAACTATTATACCATATAGCTATACACTATTGAATACGAGTATTATACCGTGAGTAATACCTGCGCTGAGTCTGTAGTTACTAGTTATCCCAACACTCTCGCAATCAATTGTTCACATCCATTGTGAGTCTTTGCGATGAAAACAAGTGTGCCGTAATTTGGGGCAAACGTGGCTTAGTACAATAATCCATTTGTTGGGTTGGATTTCAACACAACGCAAGATGACATGGTTCCGATATGGAAATTGACTTATGCGTATTAACATGGGCCTATTCTTGCGTATGACTAAAGTGGAAGACTAAATCGAATTGACTCTATAGCCTTGTATGCGCCGAATCCCACAAAGCTAAACAAATTCCACTATAGTGCTCGTTGTACAGTAGGTTAATATAGTGATGAGTATTGAGTACATTGTGTAAGATATGTGTCATCACCGCAATTCAGAAAACACAACGAGTTCGACTGGGGCTGGAACTCACGTCATTGAGATCGCATTCAGATGGGTGGGCATAAAAAAAAAAGTTCTGTTGTATAGGTGGCGATTTGTACACACAGCGATGGCGGGTTGTTGTTTTTGTTTTGAATTTACGTCATTTCCAACGGGTTTAGTCATGTACGCCAAGTCCATGCAGGGAAGAAATGATACCAATATTTCAAAGTCCCTAGTTTCAGTCGGTCTAGAATCAAACCCACAACCTCGATCAGAAGGCGGACACCTGACAGGTTTCGCGGCAGTTAGCTGCTCTCAATATGTTTTAGCGGTTCGGTGCCGCACCTACGTAAACATATCACCTAAATTCCACGCCAGCACTGAGATTGTCAGAGCTGAAATACAAATAATTATAATTGTTTATCGCATGCTCAATATTTATCTTGAAATAATATGCTAAAATCGATTACAATTCTGACCGAAAGAAAATACAATAAAACCCGAAATAGTAGAGGAATTAATGTAGAAAAACACGAACAGGGATAATAGGCTTCGCATTTCTTACTCCATAAGATCTCAATGTCCTATCAGAAAGCATTCGTTTGCCAGCGAAAAACAATTGTTGCTGATACTTTTTGTAGTTAGGAAAATGATTTTGGATGTCTTGCTTCACCGATTCGACGGTCGAGTTAATGTCGATCACCAGTATCCAATACGTCCGTTGCACTTTTGTCGTCGAGAACGCGTAGATCACGAAATAAGCTGTGACTATGCTGCTTTGGGTGTCTAAAAATGAGAAATCAATTGATGAATGGGTGGAAAATGTATACAATTGAGAGTAATCTATCATAATCATCGTTATTATGCAAGAGAAATCTTTGAGGGTTAAACAAGGATGCATCATCACCTGTAGAAATATTCGAGAGAAACACTAAAAGGCAAAATCAGCCTCCAGCAGTATGCAGTTTTACGCACACTAAACTAAGATAAGATAAAAAATCGTCACCACAGCTTTCACTTCTTGTTAATTACAGTTTCTTTCATGCTAAAACTTCTTGCCTCATTTCTTGTTAAACTAAGTTGACAATCTTCCAGAGCAGCACTTCATCCAGACGACTAGATAACGTGACTGTCTAAAGCCTCTTATCGCGAGGTCACGCGTTCGATTCCCGATCGAGTCAAACAAAAGTATAAATACTTGAAAACTTCATATATTCAAAACAGCAACAACAACATTATGTTATTGGAAATTCGTGGCCCTCATGCATGATATCTGTAATAAGTGGCGCCATGGCCTATAAATTTAGTAGGCCATGGTGGAGCTTATCATTGATTAAGCGTATATGAACTTTTTATTAAAAGCGTGGCCAAGCATCGACAGTCTCTCGCCGGCCGTCGCCCGCACGCGGTGCTTTGTTATCCTATGGTTTAGTCGCTGTATCCTTCGGTTTTCGTATTGCTTGTCTTGGAATAAATCAGTGCATGGAAACATAACATGGTGTAGCATAGATATAGAACAAAAAATAGTTGTAGAAGATGAATAGTTTCAACAATCCGTGCCGTTTGTCCTTCGAAGGCAATCTGAATGAAAATTGGAAACACTTTAAAACAACAGTTCGAAATTTATTTGGGTGCCTCCGAGAGTACCGAAAAAGATGAAGCTGTCAGAGTGGACATGTTGTTGAATTTCGCTGGTCAAGATGCGATTGACGTGTATAATACCTTCCAGTGGGAAGCGAATGGTGACAGTAAGAAGATGGTGAAAGTGCTTGAGAACTATTGTAATCCTTGACAAAATGTAGTATTTGAAAGGTACCGGTTTTGAACTTGTGTACAAGAAGATGAAGAGAATTTGAATCATTTTGTAACGCGACTTGAGTCGAAAGTGAAGTCGTGCGAATACAGCAACCCGAATGACATGGTTCGCGACAAATTAGTGTTCAGAAT
Source organism: Botrylloides violaceus (assembly GCA_030412335.1). Taxonomy (NCBI): domain Eukaryota; kingdom Metazoa; phylum Chordata; class Ascidiacea; order Stolidobranchia; family Styelidae; genus Botrylloides; species Botrylloides violaceus. Next base: position 683,821 of record JASFYC010000737.1, read on the forward strand.
AAAAGGGAACGTGGCGTGAAGATAATTTTACCCTTGAAAAAGCAATCAAGATTGCTCGTGCTAGTGAAGCCTCGAGAATTCAGCTAAACGAAATGGAAAATTACGTTGCTCAGAATAGGCCTACACTTGATCGAATCTCGCCTGGTGCTCCAAAACGGAAGGAATATCGTCGGAACCTTTCAACAGAGAAACCTTGCATAAATTGTGGTAGACAGCATGGATGGCGATGTCCAGCATTTAGAAAGATTTTCCACTTATGTGGTCAGTATGGACATTTTCAGAGTAGGCCTATGTGCAAAATCGTTCGCTCTGTCAACATGTTAACCCAAGTAACTGAGGATCAATCCAATTCTGTCGATGATAAAAACAATCTTATGCTTTACACAGTGAATAGCAATATGGGAATGCGCCGTGAATGCCAACATTGCTAACAAAACCTTTATATTCAAACTAGATACAGGTGCGATTTGCCCCTGGTATACCTTGGCAAATCATGGATGCTAGAATTTGTGATCGTAGAAAGTAACGTAGAACCGATTCTTGGGTTACCGGATTGTTAGAAATTAAACCTAGTTAAAAGAGTTCGCAAATTACAATTGCGGTTGAAAATATTATGACGATAATTATATTCGTGGGACTTGGTCTTGTTAAAGACATACAATACAAGATCGCGTTGGACCCAAGCGTATTATCAGTTATTCACCTGCCCAGAAATGTTGAAATTGCCACCCGTCAAGCGCTGAAAACCGAACTGAAGCGTATGGAATATATCGGCGTTTGTGTATTAACCCGCGAGATCTCAATCGTGCAATTAAGCGAGCTCATTATCCAATGAAAACCGTTGATGATGTTGTTACTAGAATGCCGAACGCTAAGGTCTTTATCACGTTGGAAGAGAATTCAGGGTTTTGGTGGATTGCTCTGCACCCTGATAGTTGTGAGTTGTGCACGTTCAACACTGCCTTTGGAAGATATTGTTTTTAAAAGGCTGCCGTTTGGATTTAAGTCTGCCCCAGAAATATTTCAGCGAACAATGTCAGATATCTTTGATGAACTAGAAGGAGTTGAAGTAATAATGGATGATATACTCGTTTGGGGAGAGAACATGGAACGGCATGACAAGAAACTTGAAGTTTTTAGGCTTTGCCAAAACAACTAATATCAGATAAATGTAAATTTCGTGTTTCAGACGTGAGCTCCGTTGGTCATTTATTAACGATCTAATTACTCGTCAGTCTAAACAGAAGTACTATTATGATAGGAATGTATCAACTCAGGAGTCGTTGCATCCAAATGACGTTATACGTTTGAGGGAGGATGGTATATGGAAAAGGCGACCGTGGTGATGAAACATGATCGTATCATATTGTCACCCCTGATGGTAGAAGCCTGCGTCGCAATCGTCGTCATCTAATGTCCAGCGCCAGAAAAGAATTATCAAGACGATTTCGAAGTTATGGGGGATGAAGCTCGAGTCCTCTAATGCAGAATCACAATCGAACATATATGAAAGCGATAGCAAAAAGGATTCGGCCGAACAAATTCCAAGGCGTTCTACAAGACTTAGACGCAAACGGGATCAGTTTGGATCAGGAATATCTAGACAGTGTGTCTGGATGTCCGTGATTTGGATATTGACCTTTCTATTAAAAAGAAGGGAGATGTAATGAGTGGCGCTTACCATTGATTAAGCGTGTAATCAATGAGCTTTATATTGAAAGCATGGCCAAGCATCGACAGTCTCTCGCCGGCCGTCGCCCGCACGCGGTGCTTTGTTATGCTATGGTTTAGTCGCTGTATCCTTCGGTTTTCGTATTGGTTGTCTTGGAATAAATCAGTGCATGGAAACATAACAATAGCACCTGATTCTTTCTTCCCCATTGCTGCTAAAATCTGTGTGGGGTGAATGGCAATGTACAGTATAGGTTTTTACCTTGTCTGGTGTCGATTGTTTCCATCTTTTCAAAAATCCATGGGATGAATTTGATTACATTCGAATAATATCCAGGAAATAAAAATCCATGTTTGTCTTTGTTAGCACAGCCCCAACCCCAACTAACAATCCCCGCCAATACCCAATACTCGCGTCCATCCTTTGATAAAATCTACATAAAATAAATCTTTAAATATTGCAAGACACTATTTTATATACAGTTTGTTCAACTGAGAAGTCATCTTGGAGATATACACAATACAGTGACCTCTCGCGACTCACTAGACTAGACTATTTGTAGTTTGTTGTTCATACTCACTCACCTTCGTCACAAGCGGCCCTCCGCTGTCACCTCGACAAGCATCTTGTAGATTGTCGGCCCGAACGCCTTTCGCGCAGATCATGTTTGATGTGAATTCCGGATCTTTATATTCCAAGTTGATTTTTTTCACTCCTTTGATACACCTACAACGTGAAATATACACAACTTTGATTTGTTTTGCTGTCGTTTTGAAGTTATGGTGTTTTTCAAGTACTAAGGTCATGTACACCTGTTCAAATATTGCGCGATACTTCCGGTTTATAGTCAGGAATACTATCACAACCTCCACCCTCTGCACTCACCCGACACTGACTGCTTAGCCTAAGGGAAATGGATAACATTTTAATAGTCTTTGGTTTGACTCGGTCGAGAATCGACCCCGGGAGCAGCAGATGGAGGAAAGTGAAGCCACTCAGCCAACAGAGTGCCGTTTGAGTCTGATTTAAAAGCCCGCATTTCGACAACGGTTGAATACTAATAAATTATGCCTCGTGACCTGAAGTTGTGTAATATTTACCATTTTGAGGTAATAAAAACTTTGCAAATTTTATGATGCGGCGAGAAAAAAGTACAGTCGACCCTGTTTTTTTACCAACTCAGTGATGAAACAATGCCCTTTTGACCGACTTATTATAGTTCAACCCCTTTGATCATATATACCTGTTTATCGAATTGTTCTGTTTACATAATACAAGTATACACCAGCATCTATATACGTTTACATCGTTAATTGATCTGTAGATGGATTTCAGTCACTTACACATTATCATGTAATATTCGTAAGTCGCCCTGTCGCAAATTATTCGACCATTTCACAGAAAACTTCGCATTTTGATCGATAGGTGCCATCCCTCCGAATCCAGTCACGACAGCAGGTCGCCCAGCAAAGATATCTCGTCGTGGTTCTAAAATAATTTTCAATGTGTTGGAGATGTGAATTGAATTCATGTGCTTGTCATTCATAGAAAGACTTGTCATATACTGTAGACCACCGCTTACTAAAAATGTATGGACCATAACATGCTGTATGCCTCCACTCTCTAGAGGATATTAGGATATGCTTATGACGTAGTCGCGTTGGAAGAGAAGTAGGGCATTGCTTGGAATTCGGGGAAGGAAGATCGTGTATTCCGGCTATTTCGACGCTGCGGGAAAACTCTCAGGGTTTAAAATCGATATAATATGATGGGGTGTTGGGATGATTGTGTTTTCCCAAAGTCTCTTTGTCGACCAGAAATTTTTGGTAATGTGGTTCTTTTATGTCTTTCCTGTTCACGAGGTATCGTTTTCAATATCCGACTGGGTTCAAACCTCGACGAACTCCTACTCTATTTTCGACTCCACTCATGGGTCTATATATAAGCTTACTTTGGATTACGGGAATGACGCACAACATAGTCGTTTAATATTGCACGCAAAACGTTTTTGTTATATTGCATGGCGAGGAATTCCGACCCTGATCCGTGTTGTGTTAGGGGAAAATTCCAACCATGAATCCAATTATTGATATTTCCTACGCGTCTCAGCGTTTTTACTCACCACATTGATCCCTCGAGTAATTCGAGTCGGCAGAAATATTTAAAGTATTTGCAACCCACTCATTGACGCAAGGCAGACAAACTGGGCGAACGTACTCGTCAAAGGTAAACCTGAACGATGGTAACGAAGGGCTTATCTCGAATAGTCCTTTTCCACCTGGCACAACTCTCGCTCCCACACTAATCTGAACAAAGGATATACATTGTACAGTAAGGGAATAAACATTTTTGACTACCGGTTCGCATGAGTTTACTATCAAAACAACGTTTGGGAGGTCTCACCACTGATATATTACCACACCCAAGATCTGCAGGCGTTTACGGTAGGACCGATGCTATTGCAAGCATCCGGGACCTAGCTAGGCATCTTCATACAGAGTGCGGGTCGATATCACTATCTGCGTCTGGTCTAACAGCTGTATACTTACGGTGACACGACAACTATGGAAACATGATACAAACACAACCCGGACCAACTCATCCAGGCGAATGCCCCTCCCCTCCCCCTACAAACGCTAGAGGCGCGTCCATTGAGTTGTTATCAAGAAAGAATATGGCATATTGTAAGCTTATTTACCAGGCAAATATCGTAATCGTTATTGATACGATTAAATCGTGGATGCCGGATGATTGCTGACGGCCTGAATACTTGCACCCCGTCATGTAGCATAGATCCCGGTTTGGGTAGCTCACTAATACCTGAAAATATACCACCATATAGTTAGACACTCGTCCGTGTCATATGAAAACCAGAATATCTTCAAAACCGATCAATCATCCATAATTTTGTATGTCACGGCTGGTTCCGATAACGCCTGCATGGCGTAGCCTACAAGATAGCTCAATGAGGCTAGCAGGTGGTGACAACGTTCCTCAAACTGAGGCTAAGAGTCTATTGCAGGTCAGGTAATGGGAAAGTGTAACTGTAGCAGAGGATTTAGCAGAGCGGTGGGCAGATGATACGACAAAAGTTGTTTAAGGTACCGGTGCGATTTCTCTAATAGTAACCAAGGTTTGATTGACAGCGTCTGCTCCATTCACTCCTACACATGTTAAAGAACATCTCTAACTACCACATGCCCGATATACAGTGGATAGGCAACACAGAGACAAAGGTGTCCACATACCAGCTACTATGATAATGCTATGATCCACAAGAGCCGGTTTATTTGTCGAAAACCGCGCAAATAAGTGAGCAGCAGTCAAAACCCATCGATCATTAATGATAGTCCCAGATCCATGTAGACTTTTAAAACTCTGTAGAAAATTGGTTAGATCACGTATATACAACGAACCGTGCACTAACGACTAAACAATCTCATTTCAAGCATTTCACGTAATCCTACCCGTACGTAAAGTTTCTCTACTTACGTCGTCGATGTTGTTGCCGCGGTTTTGTATCAACGTGACGTGCCATGGCCACCTACTAACAGAAGTCTGACTTCCTCTCACGACCTTCTTCACCACAAGTCGATCACCAGGATTTTCGCTGAGACCGCAAGTAGAAACGGCTGGAATGAAACAAGAAAGAAATTCTCAATAATCCACATATACCTTCAAAAGTCAGCCATACGTAGGCCACATAGCAAGGGTTGTGGAGGACATGCAGTAGACACTGGACAGACAACACGTGACTATAACTGCAATAGGATGACGTAGCTGATAAGATTACGACGTCGTTGCTGGGATAGGAGCGCTAATCTCTTTATATGGGCCTTCAGTGTTCAAAAATTGGAGAGATTCTCATCTTGCTACATTATGAAATCACAATTTAGGGTATATTTAAGCTTCTCTACACTCCTGGTTGGCTGGGCGAAGTGCGAGGACAAACTCGATCGCGACCACCTTTGTTTAACATACTGTAAGAGTGGCAGCTGGAAGAGATCCGGTGATTGTAGTTGTATAAAACTAGTAGAGAGTCCTCGGCTGCGCTCAGGGTGGAAAGTGGAAATGCAATGAACCGAGAGAGCGAGAGTGCGCGAATGCTGCCAGAACATCGCATGCATCGCCTGAATTTCGTTGCTTACGCACATCACCGAAATTTCATGGGGAACACGAAGCAGGACGAGCAAAACCATCGAAGTGGAACGGCTCCGAACAGAAAACTCTCTTCAGATTAGTATATAGATATACGCCTACGCCTAGGCTACATCACGAATTTGTGATGGTGTAACAATAATAAAAACTGTTCTCACGGAGGCATTGTGGTGGTATTCCGGTCCATTTACCATCCGACCTGCAACGTCTGTGGTTGGGCCCGTTGAGTACATATCCAGAATGGCAATAGTAGAGTACGCTATCATCGTAGTGTCTTTCTTTCCCCAAGATATACCCGTACTGAGGCGATTCCAGTTTTCTGCATTGGAGACCTGAGTAAACAGAAACAGAGCATGATATGAAGGGATTTCAGACGAGTTGATGTTGTGAACTTGAACAATGAAAACGACAGAAGAGCTATCCCGAACTATATCGGCTTAACTCTTCCAATCATCCAACCTATGCTATGTTTCTGTAGTGATTACACAACCACATCGCCTAGTATAAGTATAAAACTATCGGGGAAGTGATCACGTTGAGTAACTCACTGTCACTGACCCACAAAGCCGTAAACGAAACGGAAGTCACGATCACGAAGACACCGATCCGTACTGCAAGGATGAGATGAGCTTAGGACTTCTAGCGCCATCTCGTGAAAAAATTTTCACAGTGAGAAAGTAACTCCTCATATCTCATAACGTCATGACATGCGATTTACAGACTTCAACTATCATGCCGCTCTCCGTGGAAGTCCAGAACGTACGGAACCCCTCTTAATAATTAAATTCTCCTCGATCAGGAAACACTAATTCATTAGCGGAACAACCAATTACCTCGATTGAAGCAGGATCTGCCACACACATCGTCGCAAATGCATTTTTCACCCGGATTTTTACAATTATCATTTGTCTTGCACAAAGTGTTGCAACTTCTTCCGGTCTCTACTTTTTCTTCATTTCTGTTGCATTCGAGACCTAGAATGTATAACAGAACAATTTTATCAGCATTTGTCATAGACGACAGACGGGGGGATAATTGAATGCGGAGAGTGCAATCGACCAACCGCACGCAGCCCGCTTAGCGTATTGGAAATGCTAATGCTTGTATGCGAATACGCAATCAGTTTTTGCTGCTTGAATCGCATGCATGATCATTCAAATGTTTGGAGAAGATTTCATTTCTGAACGCACGTCTGGCCTCTGCTACGTACATAAAATTTGAGACTGTGATAGCGCTCCGACTACCCGGCATCGTTCCTCATTTTTCCGAACTTCAATCACGAAAATCGACAATAATATCGACGATTTGCGCACGACGAGCTATGATTTCTACAGCAATCTTTTGATGTACCGTACTTTCCATTTGATGTTTCGCAGAGATACCACCAAACAACATAATAAGATCAGCGGTCGTAAACAGCGAGCAAGTTTTTGACTGTGATTGTCACAACAATAAACCCAGTCATCAAGGTTGAATTGCGAGAAACCGCGTGATTCATGGATTATCCAACAAATGATTTCACCACGTGAATTTGAATTCAGTCTAAGCTGCTGAATCTACTTTGTTTCAGGATGGAAAAGTAGCACTTTCAAATTCTTATGCGGTTTCTTCCGCATAGTCGTGAACGAGGATTAGTTCAAATTGGAACTTCTACTTGAGAGTGCATGAAGGAAGATCATTCAGAAACACGATTGACATACAAATCCACGCTGCGGTAGATAGCAGGAATTCAGCCATTCCTCGTCCCGTGCGAGTCACATAGTAGGCCTAGTAGTTCATCATCAGAATCTACAGAAGCATTTCGCGGGAAATTATCATCACAGCAGTAATATGTTCAGCTATAAGAGATGAAGGCCGTTGACTGTATTGATATGAAAACCTCTTCAAATCATGACGCTTGTCTGGTAATTGGTGACTTCCGCAAAACCCAACTTGTTATCTCGACTAATGTTCAAGAGTTGCCTAAACGAAGGCATGTAGGTCGTGTACTTTCAACTCGTCAGTGAGATTCGATCATAATTTCTAGTCCCGACGCTAAATTTCGTATTATGGATAATTTCATGTCTCTCATAATAGCTTTTTGGAAGTTTGTTCTAACGACGAGGTCGTAGAGGAAAAAGGCGTAGTCTAGCCGTAACAGCCATCACACCTTGATAACAGTAGAAAAGTGTGTTGGCATATCTCCAATTTAATGGAAAATGAATTTTTCAAGAAATGTGAACATTTGCAAAGAAACAATTTTGAAAAATATAGACACTCAGGCCAAGGGACTCGGAGTTTTCGGTAAGGATCACGCGCCATCTGTTCCCCTTTTCCCAAATCTGCTGAGTTTGTAGACGTGTGAAGTAGGGTTGTAGGAAGCATGCACGTTTTAACAGTAAAGTTGAATGCAAAGAACGTAACCTTCTTTCGAAGTGTGTCTCCATTGCCTTTTTATTTGCGCAAACCTTGACAATACGTCGTAGCGTAGCTGTAGAATGTCTTATTCCTCCATTAACGACTGACACATACATCGCAGTTTTATTTGTTACGTTTGTTTCTTAGCCGATATCTCAATGTTACTCATTTGTTGTAGACTGTTATTTACGGCTTTTATTTCTCGAAATCATCTAATCTTGCAGATAGCTGAGATTCAAATATTAATGGAATGAAAATCTCCTTGAGAATGTCAGCAATTAAAGTTGCCCATCCCATCAACCATATGTTACTCTTTCAAAATTACGGGGTTTTCTCAACGTATATAGGTGACGAAAGCAAATTTTGTAATATATAATTACGTTCTGTAAACGCCTTCCACGTTTGGTGAGTCTTGAAATTATGTAATCCGCAATCTCAATATGATTGACATGTCGCAATCCATAAGCCAAAAGTGGATGGCACTAAAAGGCGGATCAATCGGACCATGGGGAATTGCTCTTAACACAGAAATTTCGGCGGGTCGTTCCAACTTAGACAGGGCTCCGATTGCATCTTCCCTCGCACACACCGCGTTAGTACGCCATTACTGTATTTCACTACCGTACTAACTGTGCCATAACCCCTTATCAAAAATTCCATCTTCACCTGATGAAGAAGCAGAGCTCCGAAAGCTTGTGTGTTATATACCAATAAACTGGACTGGACGTTAAATCTGTGGTGACTTATTATATTTATAACCTTATCAGTAACTCTTACGTGGACCGCGACTCTGCGTTCCGCCGTTTAGTATCGGAATTACAGTAGACCTACAGTAGTGCAATGATTTGCAATGATGTCTGTTGCTTTATCACTATTCCACTGTTGTTTCGTTGTCGGTCCCACGGCTGATGGTTGATATACTCCTCGTCAATCGTCAGGGTCAGTAGACGACAAGGAGAAATGCACTCTATGTGAACCAAATCACAAACAGTGATCGCATGAACGTTTCGAAGCCCGTTAACGTCAAAAAACATGACACCCGAGCATGATGATGATGCATGCAATCAAATTTGAATTTAGTGAAACAAAACAATGAAAAATGAGGATCTGCTAATAGACAGGACACTTGCCAGGAATTAACTTGTCATACAAATAGCAACATTTTGACCTGCAACTACAATGACCAATTGATGAGCGGTCGTAATGATAATGTGTTGTACCGTCGTTGACGCAAGCAATTTATTCAGGAGACTACTTTCTCTTCCAATCGTTCAATTAAATTTTCACCATAACATTATCAATGTCGGAGGTATATCTGATGAAATGTCACGAATTGCTTAAAATTGGAATTAGGAATTTTCAGATCTATCTGTGCATTTTCCTTTGAAATTTATTTTTATATATAGGCACGAGAATTCTGCCGATCCGGAGTAACACAAAGCGGGCGAACATTTTCATTGGTTTCAAGTCTGGTTAAAGAATTAGCATGTTATGTTGACGCTGCGATGATGATATCAATTTCTTTATACACGACTTGCTTGTGAGACACGGATGAGCAAGTTCATTAAATTGCTCTTTCCCATCATTAAATAATCATTATCAATCGTTTACGGCTACGAAAACAGTGGGTCACACACGTGAGAATGTGTTTCTGCTTCGAATACGAATTATGACATGACCTGATTAGTAACCAAAATATATATCGCAGGTATCTGCAATGTCTAATGTTTCAATGGGCTGGGTCATAGCATATTTATGTTCAACGTGGGCGATAATTGGTTGTCGGGACCAAAATGTATTGAAAGAGCAGTCATAGAATATCTGTGCTGGGTGCGGCGTCGACCATGCCACATTAGAAATTCAACCCGACATGAATGAATGGTTACTCATATGGTTTTACAAAGTTTTCCTGCAGACATGAATGACTATAAGTTATACGATACACCTGCGTCCATTACGAAACACCATCCAATTTCGTAGCAAGGTTTCCGTTCAGATTTATAATTAACCGGCGGTCAAATTCTTGCAACTGCGCCTATTTAAATTGCGAGTAGGGCTGGCAAAATCGAATAGTACGAAACATCGGATCGAATCGAATAGACGCGGCTGACCCAGTTATTAACCTAATTCGATAAAATTTGATTGATATCAACGGTCAGGAACATGCGGAGACGCAACTAGCCAAATGGGAAGCCATGTCTACGACTTCATGGAGTGCTGTGAGATTAATAGCAAAATGCACAAAAGTCCAATTCAAAACTGTGACACCAGAGAAAAGGAGTGCTCAGCTAAACCTGTCCTGGCTACGTCCACGTTGAAACACGTATGTATAGAGCTTTCTCAAGTTGTTGTAGTATTCGAAATTCAAAAAGAGAACGAATTTCTATTCGATTCGGTCCGAACATCTTGTTATTCGATTCGATTTGATGTATTCGAATTCGAGTGCTCAGCCCTAATCGCGAGTAACCGATGATAACGAATTTATTAATCACATGTGAGACGCAGTCCAACCCGACGTACCATACTATACATATTCTTTTCAGGGATAATTTATGTTACCGCACTTGTCGGGAATAACTATCATGATTGTAAATCTTAACGTTACGAACTTTGGGAGAAGCTTTTACTGTGTCACCATGGTGTCTACCACGATTCTTCGAATAGCAGAACGCAGGTAATACAAGGTGCCCGATTGGAAGCTTCGGAGAAACCGCGACGTGATGTCATATATGGCCCAGGACGAATTCGATCATAGGCAAGGTCTGGACAGTGGTCGGGCTAAACATACAGTAATGGCCTTGGTTTTGGTTTTGCAATGAAATCGAGCTTACTTACCCATACTTTGTTGAGCGAAAATCCACACCAATGTAACTCCCACAATAATACAGCTGTAGTACATTTTGGAATGCATAACTAACGAGTCTATACTGCATACGTATCTGTAATCAGTTTTACATAAATATTTAACCTGTGAAATTCCAAAAGTCGCAAGCCACAATGACACATAGATATTGTCATATGAAACAGAAGCAACGCTACCTTAGCCTTTTATATGCTTCATGGCAGTAACGAAATCTATTTCAATGTTTCCCGGAAATATTTGTATCGATAATATCGTCCAAGCTGTCTAATCTCATTCATCAGCCGATTGAAATGTGCGGTTAGATTCTGGCACTTGAGATAATGAATGATCGAATACATCGACTTGATCAGATTAATAATTAGTCAGTGTCAAATTGCTGTCTATAATTTCTTAATCAAACGACTTTCCTGGGAATACACTGCCGCGATGGAGCCTTTTGAAGAATTATAACTTGTAGATGAACCAAGATATGGAAAGCACATTAACTTGTGAGAAAAGCGATCAAAGTACATATTAGCGAGTAGTACTTGCTACTTGGCTGACTGGTTTGATTGCTTATATATTTATTATCATAGGTGTATTATCTCTAAGCCAAAATATATCTAAATCGCTAAAGCTTGGGTGGAACTGCAAACATATTCATTGTATTTTGGGATTAACGAATGTGTTAGTATTCGCTTCACTTTACTTCGACGATATCGCGTGAGCGTATTCATTTTAACAGAGATCTTGATTAAGACTAGTTATGGATTTGTAAGGGATTTATAAGTCGGATACTGCCGATTCCGCAAGTACCTAAGGTGAAAAGGACGCAAAAATCAAACCATTCACCTTCGCAAAAATGACGCGGTGACGGGATCCGATTCACCATAATGATTCTGTGGCCAGCGACAACTGTTAGTTACTCCCACACAGTCCACAGTTCACGGGCCGGTCGATGCTTCGAATCGCAGCCACTTGAACGCGCCTCGTGCGGCGTCTGTGTGCGGTACGCCGCATTTGTACATGGAAAATCTGTCACATGACTTTTCTAATGTTTCCTACTTGCAAAATGGCTAAATATTTCAGAGATGTTACAAATCTTTTTCTGGACTATACGATTTAGAATACCTCTTACCGTTACTGTTCAATTAGTAAGGCATACCTATGTCACACCCGGTCTACCTAGTCGTTCACATGAACATATGATCATACTGTATTTACAGCGACGTTGACTTAATTACGAGTAATGGGAGCTACAAGTTAGAATTAGGCGTGAGTACATGCGGTCATGATGATGGACTCAATTTTGTACAAGTGCAAATTTCTGGCTACCATCATGACACGCGATAATTGCGCATGTTCTCAAGAAACTCTTCAAGGATTCTGTCGTCATGCCAAGATAAATGATCATGGAGCAGGAAGTTCGATTTTGCATTTTGCTTTTTCACGCCTTTGTGTTCACGATGAAATGACTTGTTTGCTCTGCAACACTATTCCAGTTAATTTTCATGTCAGAATGCAGATGCAAAATCGTAGCCAGACCGATTGACAACTGATCAATTTAAGAAGCATTGGCAACCGGGAGTCAAATTTCGTGCTACTTCAAATGATAGTATCTATTAAATTGGCCTACCAATTTGCCGATAGTGCACATATAGTTATAACCTCTGCGTGACGTGCGTCGTTACGAAAGATATTCGTGCCACAATTAAGCATACATTTCAAATTTTGAATAGAATTGATTCTGAAAACAATCAATCCTCTCGTCTCCATTTTTACGACGTGTGAATTGTGTTTCGTCGTTTCGTCAACAATTTTTTACGGCAACTATGACGCAGCAAAAGGATGGTGACTAGACAAAACTTGATTCACGATAAACACAAAGTTGCAAACGTAGATACCTTTGAGAAACTACATGCATTGAGACACCGATAGATATACGATCGCGCTATATAATGGTATATATATACAACACAGAGGGATTTGCACCTTACGAGAAAATTTAGCCAAAACGAACAGCAGGGTAGCCTAGTGTATGTACGAAGTGCTGGACTTTTTGATACGATTGCGATTAGTAATATATATACAGTAACCTACTTGAGCTTACTAATTCTAAGAAATTACAACGGCCGATTAACAATTGCTTACGTCTTGCCGCAGGGAGTTCAAAGTAACGCTGAATTCTACCCGCAAAATGATCTGAATCCAAACAGTCATGATATGATATGATATGAAATAAGTTGGCAACATCGAGCCATCATTTGCCAAAGGCCTTTACAACACAATTTTTTAAACATAACCATCTATGAAAAGTAAATAGTTTCAACAACTTTCCAGTATGCCGTATTATTTCATACATTCAGTAGGAGCGTAGTCTGCCTATTTCACAATGGCGCTGACTAAAACCTGCCTTACAATGGAGTGACACCGCCAGCAATCAGGCAATCATTGAATACATGGATCGTGTAGCTCACTTATTCCCTGTAATCCGCTATTGCGACTGCTACAGCTATACATTGAATTGACTTCTGCCCGCAATGCCGTCCGTGAAAAATCAACCTGGCCGACAGTGCGTGTGAACTGCATGGATGAGACAGCTCGTTAAGTAAAGCTTAGACTGTACTCTCTGATTTAATTAGCTGTCTAAGCTAAATAGATTTGCCCGTAGTCTATATATATATATAATATCAACAACATGGAATAGCTTGTTGCATAAAATGGCTTACCAGAACAAGTAAACCGATAAACATTCTATACGCTTTTGTGGCAAGAAAATCCAAAACACTGGTTTTATTGGAGTTTGAGTGACGATCGACACCACTAGGCTAAACAAGTACTCGATAGCGCTACCCTACGGAAACACCATGAAACAATCAAGACAACCGAACATCTCAAGTCCTCGTTGTTTTTCAGTGTCAGAAAGATGGGGATTTTTATGTATCCTTCATTGGTTATTTTGGGGGGAAACGTAATAGAGGACACGGATCCCAATAGTAGAGGCTATGGCGTATTAGCGTAGGTACCGGTACAACATCTCCGGAGCTTCGACCAAGATCCAGCACCCAGGACGTACCGCTTCCATGCAGATGCAAACACCCTATCACTTACATCATCCATAGATCATACCTGTCATTTCCAGAGCCGATTTCATCATATCACTCACATACTTCACTTTCAAGACACTCTCGATGGCCCTTGCGCTAACACGCAGTGCAGTTTGCAACGCCAGCGGCCGAGCGCTTGATGTAAAGTACGGGAGAATGGGAAAGACGGGGGAACGGGCGGCATCACTAAAATAGGGGAGACGACGGGAAAGCGGAAACACGCAATCCTAAGCTGCGAAAGGGCATCGAGAAGACGAGAATAGTGTGATATATTCAACCAGGCTGTAGACTGCATGTTCACCCTTCCCCGTTCTTCACGTTGCTTCCCGGTAGAGATGTTTTCCGTTCATTCCGTCTTCCCGTTCTTTAGAGATATCCAAAAACGATGCTCAGTGAAGCACATCGAAACGAAGTTGCTGTCTCTTCGATACACCTAGCGGTAGATCGAATGCAGCCGTCGGATCAGTTTGCTTTTTGCCTTTTTGGTACATCTGTCGTTAGAGAGCAGTAGAGAGAAATATTTTGCTGGGTTATAGCATATTCCATAATATGTCGTAACCACCGTGTTTTTTCCAGTGGACAAGATGACGTCAATACGATAGAGAGGGTGTTTTATGATAACTTGGAATTTACAGTATCAGGCACTTGAAATTTTTCGACTCATTTATTTGATAGCCAAATGTATATACGCGTTCGATTGACGAAGAATGACGCCAATTTCAAATATTCGCATTCTCATGTCTCATCATAATTTATGATAGCTCACTTTGACGGTCTCTTTGATTTTCCCAGCCGTATTTTGTTATCGAAAACTGACATCTGACAGAATAACATCTAGTGACGGCAGTCATTGAAATTAAAACGAAACACCATTTGTTAGGCTATACCGTAAAAGTAAAGGACGGGAATTTTGGGGAAATTCGGCGAGTTAGCCTACGTATTGGTCAATTTATGTAAATTTCAGTAATATCGAAATCTAATTTAACTGGACACAGCTAAATATAAAATTTAGGGCTGTGACTACATGACATGTCACGAGTCAGTGATATATTCTCTATTTTAAACTCTAGGATGGAAAAGCTACTTTAGCGGCTTCAGTCCCTGGGAAAATTGTTGTCATATATAGGTATATGAGACGATCATTAAAATCATAAACTTGTAGGCTACGTGAATGGGTGCCTTTTTTCTCTGCATAACGTAAGCGACTTTAGATTATAATTATGTGATATTAAAATATGATGTAGGTGTTTCGTAGCTGAATTTTCTATGTTGTGATGAAACACCACGAATGGTCAACAACCAATCAGTTTACTCTCCGGGAATGAATTCGAATCTTTGCATCATAGATGCATGAGACGTTCACATCAACTTTTCTGCTGAGTTGGTGTCTGTTTGGCGTGCCTGCCTATACAATCACCCGATCAATAGGAGAGTATGTCAGGCTCTACTTCTACTGTTCATGCGGTACATGCTACTTCAATTGAAATCTTTAAATACTAGGATGACAAAGAGAGAGATATATCTCTATCGACATGCTTTCAACATATATTCGGAATCGAGTGCGCAGTTGCACCATGGTCTACTCTGGGTAAACTAAAGTAAAGTAAGCTAAAGTAGGCCATGGTTGCACACCCGTTGCTTTTGACGAGACAAGACAAGATTTTAACACGTGAGAGTAGGTCGACCCACCAGAGTTTATCTCACGCCATTAACAAGCGAAATTGGGCTCCGGTTGGATCATTAATGGTTTCGGTTTCATGACCAATTTTACCAGCCAGCAGCTGCTAAATGCTAATCAGAGTAAACAGCTTTACCAAGAATCATCACCGATGTTGTTTGTTCCATATCCTTGCCTCCCTAATTCAGCTGGGATATTCAAATGATTAAAAATGTTGCTAATTTTAGGTAACTGACGGCGAGGAAATATGTGGCAAATTCACGGAGTAAGACCAGTCCACGAGACGATAAACAGGTCCACCGAAAAACAAAATACAGCGAAATCACGAATGAAAAATTTGAATCACCAGACTTTCACCGATCCTACGGGTAGACGTGGATATATATCTTGTTTCGTACGTGAGAAAGCACAGGCAATGAAATCATTAGGGGGTTACAACATTATCAGTAACGATGTCAACAAGATATTTGAATGTATGAAAAATATGTTATAGGTCTGCAATGATAATAGCTGACATGTAAAATATGTGAATCATACAATAGAACGTTTATATCTACCCTTGAAAATATTCCAGAATGAAGCAGTACAGGTTTCCAAATATATTGTTTTTGCTGCGAATCTCTACAAATTTCCTCTGCTTCGCGAAAATGACAAGCAAGTGAGTGCGACACCTGATGTGTTCAAGCGGAGATAAAAAAGCTCACAGTGGACGAAAAATGACAAGCAAGTGAGTGCGACACCTGATGTGTTCAAGCGGAGATAAAAAAGCTCACAGTGGACGAAATTTGTGCAGCATTTTCTATGTATTCGGGAGACACGTTTCTAAGCAATGTCTGAACGGTGTGTACACGTTAATCTGGTACGACTGCTTCAAAATATGCTAGGAACTCATACTCTAGCTACAGGACAGTGCAGTATTAAATAGATTTTCCTCGTCTTTTGAAAAGAGTTGACTTGTGATCGCATAGCGCTGGTGCAACCTATACGTTGGGCGAATTTGGATAAGAATTCTCCTGCACTCTCAAAAATTTGTGTCCTATGCATTGATATCAATCCTAGAGCAATTCGGCAAATACCTCGCCGTCGAAATTATATTTCCAGACGTGTTGCCATAACCATTATCACAGATTAGGAATGATTAAAATATAATAAGGGTGATAATTTGCAATCAGCAAAAAATTGCATGTGTAATTATGAAATAACAAAATAGTTAGAATGTTAGGTAACAACCAGAAATTATTAAGAGTTTTACCACTAAGTGATCTATACTTACGTTGGTAGGCCTGAAAATTGGAGATATCTTCCGCGCAATTCAACTTGAACTCTTGCTTTACTGCCTGCAAATGAGATCAGACCATATCAGACCCATCAGAATTAAAATGAACATCGACGCTGGCTGCCCGATCGTATATCCAGGATAAGTTGATGAAGAAGAAACAGTTACGGCCAATATCATTGAATGCAAGTGCCTACAGTAGCTCTGACCTCTGAACCCACAAGGATATTGTTCGATGGTGATGATGATTGGTGGAGTCGAAAATTGAAACAAATATGCTAGGTATTAGATCGATGATAGACTTAAAAGGTTATTTTGAAGGCTCTAGTCAATTATGATGACGTAACGCAGACAATTACCAGTATGACCCAACAAATAATGAATACGACACCAGGTGCACTCAATCAAACACAACCGAAATAGAAACGGCTGTTCTATACGAATAAATCATAGCCACCTTGCAACGAATTTCGGTTCTAAACGATAAAAACACATTATTTACGTCGCAACATCGTCAAAACGCTTTTTAAACCTGGTAGAGAGTGCGATTCACCTATACGCGTACGTCGGCAAGGTGAATTGCGTCAACGTCACGCTGACGCAAAGCCGCATGCGTCAAAACGAAACGAAAGCGTGACTAAGGTCTCTCGTGTCGCGACACACGTTGGCTATTAGTGGTTGAACAGTGTCGACAACAGTGACAACATAAATACCGGGTGGTTCGGTCTTTAGCTGTGATCTTTAAGTGGAAATCTATCTCTTTTGCTTTCTGGCTTTGCCCGTTTCATTTTCTGAGAATATTACAGCTGCTTTTGTGAAATCATTTGTGGTGGCTTTTAATGTCACATTTCTTCGTCCTGAATGCAAAAGCAATGCTTCAGATCGGCACTTAAAAGTCGAGACGTTTTTAATTTGTTGTATATTGACTTTAACGTATCGGTAAACTGACCAGGTGTTAGTCACTACCCTGACATTTAGCCATAGAAACAGCGCAACAATTTCTGCGATCGAGTTTTCTCTTTCTGTTTCAATGCATACAGTGTTCGTCTGATAAAACCAGCAGACCACCATTCCTTGGCTCTAGAGGCCACGACGTGCAGTAAATCACACTGAGCTTATTCTTTGCTCGGTCAATCAAGATTTGACCATAGTTTACAGACACTATGATCATCATTGCAAGAGAAATATAGCGGTAGACAGTCCAGACACCTTAACTTCGTTGTACTGTGCTTGTGTTCTGATAGTGCTTGACCTCGCATAGTAGAAATATCCCACGGGATGACCGTTGTGGTGCCGGTCCGGACATAGTCCTGCTCGATAGGGTCAATGAAATCGGCCTGCCTCATGGCCATGCCTGCCTCAATCTGTATGTTGATTGCGACTCAAGAGATTCTGTATGAGTCAAAACCAGTGACGGTACACATTTCCAAAAAAAGGTTAAATATCTCTGCGATATCAGAATCCAGAATTATATTGTCACAATATTTATCCCTAAATCCCTTATCGAAATAAATACCGATAGAGTGTTACAGCCATTGTTTTTATCAACGAATATTGCTTGTTATGTAAGTTATGGAGGAATAAGTCATGTATATTTTCTCATCAGACCTTTCACAAATCATGACACTTATAGAAAGGCGAGATAACATCTTTTGTATATATTTCCAGATTTTTCTTTTTAATCGTGACGAAAGCTTTTAAGCTGACGCTAAATGTATGTTGCGAGGTGGCATTTCGAATCCAACATTTTATAGTCGTGCACAAATATCAATATCTTGTTCAAGTCACTGGTAACATATATGCTCCATAATTGAGATGAGTGAATCTTGAAATCCTAATCGTTCCAATTACAGTGTGTCTTTACCAAAAATAATAGAGGAGATGACGGACGATTCAAATAGTAATAGATAGAATAGCATAGGTCACCACAGATTTAACATCTTGTCCACTTCATTGGAATATAATTCAAAAGCTTTCTTTCGTTGTGACTCTGCTCCTTCACCAGGTGGCGGACGATCCAAACAGTAATAGCTAGAGTAAGTCACCACATATTTAATGTACAGTTTAGTTTATTGGAATAGAATTCCATCTTCACCCGACGAAGGAGCGGAGTTCCGAAAGCTTGTGAATTGTGAGTCGGCTTCACTATATTCTTCAATTGTGTTTTTGGAGCACGTGTGTCCGTATTAGAAGTACAAAATATTCAGAAATATGTAAGTATTGAAACTTATTACGCGATTAAAACCAAATATAGCTTATCCTGTTTGTCTACGCATTCCTGGTGCCACCGTTCTAGCGATAAGTTACGAACAAACAGATCAGCGCCATAAAAGGTCAGACGACGTTGTGCTTAGTACAGCCAATTGTAACATATTCCATAGTCTAATAGCTGATTCATTATGCGGAATATAGATGTAAGATAAAAATACTTGTGCTCGGTTAATATCAAAAAACATGCTTGACGACAAAAAAAACACTGAAACGAAACAAAGGCGATTAGAGAATTGATCGACTAAAATCGGTGATTTACGAGTTTTCGGTGGTGTTAATACATAAGCGACATTGACAACTTATTATTAGCACCAACAATTTAAAGCGGTTTCTGTCGTGGATATGGGAGTGGCTGAAAGACGTTAATCGGATGCAGCCTATTATCAAAGAATGGGCCCCTGTCTTTCCTGTGGAATTCTTATGCCTTTTACCCGTAATTGGGGTCTTTGTGCGTATTTCACTCACAAAAAATGGTCAATATCGAAATCGTGGGCATCTGGGGGATATTGATCGTCTTTCTCCTGGGTCATCCTCTATAAATACATCGCCAAAAAGGATAGCTATAATTTGGGCTGACTTGATCCCACGTGCCGAATTATTCTGCAAAGAATTTGCAGGTTAAGGATTAAGAGCGAACCTTGACCTATTTGCATAATACAGTCTCAAGGCCTAGAGCGTATTTTATCGCAATAATCACAAATATAATCGTAATTACTATATAATTAGGCATGATGTTTCATACTTGCCCAAAACCGACGAAGCAGCCGTGACCTCTTGAGGTACTTAAAATTTTTGCATGTGGTATATACAAAGCGACGATCTTCTAATCTAACAGTATAATCTATCGTTCTGACGTCAGAATCATCTAAAAAGTCAATTTATTAAAATTATTAGTGAGTATTTCGGCACGGATGCATGATAGATAATCACGAAATTGACATGAACCTATAATTTGAGGTGCAGATAACGTGTGCGGCGACCAATTTCAACATAGCTATGTGGCATGTCTTTCGCTTTACTAATGCAATATTTCATCGCCTTCCTGGTTAAAATTGAGCACCCCCCGCATGATACATAGCATAGATGTGTTTAGAAAGCATTTTCCGATATCCTAAATCAATAAACTCGCAGAGCATTATCTAATTTTAACAATGTCCATGACACGAAATCGTCTTACAGGGGAGTGCTCGCTGCATTTGTGCCTACACTCAATAAATGAACTTTGTACTAAAAGCAGTTAATTGGCGTGACGAAGCTGTCATGTATTCTACAACTTTTACAAAACGTTCTGCGGATTGTTTTTGAAATTTTACGGCCTTTGTATAGATATCAGCGGCATCATCAAGGGGATTTCATTTTATACCGTTTTGAAGAACTGTCATGGTTGTGACCGTTTTGAAGCAGATGATATAAAAAGTGGTTAGTTAAATGGTACACTTGTCACAAGGTACTATGCCGGCAATATATAAGTGTGCATTCCTCCGCGCCAGATCTTTCGTCATAAATCTCATTGCCGCTTTTCACAACTCAACGGCGTCTGCGCAGTGACTGCGCAATGACCGTTATTCCTTCTTGTAGCAAGTACTGGGCATTGTTGGTCAACCGCTACGGTTCAGTGCTATGATATGGACCCGAATCCCACATGATAGAGGAACAAATACGTTACAACTCCTATCGCATTCCCACTGCCCCTTCATGTGAAACCTCTGTTGGGTAAAGGTGTCTTAGATTCATCTCTGGCAACTGAACTTTCCGAACTCACACGCTATACAGCAATACAGGTAGTGCTTATGCTATAAGGCGCTTCTATCCACAACAGAAAAAGGGAACGACACGGTTGACTCTGACTGCTATTTCACAGTGTCGCGTCAATCACTCGGTAGGGATTATTTCATATACATTAAGTTCAATTCAAATTCAATTCAATCAATCGAATCGTTTTAATCAAAACTTCCATCTGTACGACAACCATGCAACATCTCAAGCGTCGACAGTTCGTGCAACGTAGACAACGGTACGACGAGAAAGCGCGAAATGTCACTGACGTAACTTAACAAAAAAGTGCGGTCGTGAAGCGGGGTTTACTAAACCGCGGTCACGACTTTGGCGAGAAACGAGCAATCTTATGTCTGTTGAGACAACATATAAAATAGGATAGAATATATTGTATATACTACAAATGGTCGTTTACCTAATGACCTTGACGAATTAAATCGGTAGCTGGTATATAATCGATCACTTCTAATCGACTGTGAAATGACTACATATTAAACTTATATCCTGTAGCGTTCCGGGCCTACGGTGTACCTCCGTTGCTATCTGATCCACCTTTTCAGTAACACGCAGTAATTTAAGGCCTCTTGTATTCAAAGCAAATCCTAAACAGATTACAGTCTATGACCAATGCTCAAATTATTGTAGTGCATTTCGGCAGCTATGCCAATAACGTTTCAAAGAACACGAACGACGACGGTCACTAGTCATTTTCCTACCTACTTCCGACGCAACAACTAAATTCCCTTTGCCCGTCAAGCAAGCGAGAAGCGAACGTAGACCTACCAACCAATTCACTGATTACGGCAAATGACAACCATTACTAGTCTGATCGGGAGGTTCCGGGTTAAAATTGGTATCCGTTCCTTTCCTGCTTGGCTGTCGGTATCAGGGAAGTGATTGTAATAGTGATCCGGGCTATAAGCCGGAAGTATTGACACGTATACGAGCATCGACCTGGCGTATATGACCTTAGTAGGTGAAAAACGCCATAAATTCCAAATTCCAAATAAAAACAAAAAAAACTAGTAACAGAATTAGGCGCGCAATATTCAATCCGCCGCAGCTCGGAGGCGGCTCCGCGTAGTGCCTCTGACCAATGACCAAGGATAAATGATATGCAAAACGACGATTGCCTGGATGATTTTGTGACATTTTGGATCGTGGAAAGATGCACTTTCTCTTGAATGATTGAGATACATTTTTATCATATATCCCAAATGACACCGGGTTAACAAGGTAATACATGCGAGTTGTTTCAGAGTGTTGACTGAACAATAGGGTGACTCCTAAGGAGAAGGTTTAATTAAATTATTCCTTTCTAGGGCCGATAGACAATCTATTTTGAGACCTGAAAACTTATTTATACTCTAAGGAAATAAACAAAAAAACCTAATTTGAAGCACGTGTCGCGAATGCGGGTTTAAGAACTGAGCTACTTGGTATGTCTATAACTGTACTTAAGTATGGACTTAACAGTATACTCGACATGCCACAGACCATAGAGTTACCATCTACACTGTACAGTACATCTGTGTAGACCTATCGTCTCAATCAGAGTTGAAAAAGTGAGCACAAAAGTGGCCACATTTGAGATTTGCTTACGTCAAACATCCAGGATAAAATCAGTTCAATAAATCAATTTAATACTTGATTATTTCTGCCGATCCCATCAGCACTTCGTTAAGCCGCGGAAAGATTATTCTGCGGCAACCTACCAATAACGTAACGGTGGCACATAATAGCAAGAAATTATAATTTTTACACCTGAAGGTTGAAAACAACTATTGTAGTTCTGCCGATGAGGCGTGTGCTCGATCTAGATCGCAGACCACCAAGAGAAAAATGAAATATAAGCCAAACAACAATGTGAATATTGGTTGATGTAACTTAAATAACAACAGAACCTATGAACTCATATTCTTATCATCACATTTCACAATTTACACGAATTATTTGATTGTGGTCTATCGTCAGTGACATTTACCATCGTTGTATAGCTTACAGCTTGATATTCATATATGGTAGCCCTGGAGCTGTGTGGCGTAATTGCATAGACAATAATTATACTTATGGCATGTGAACTGTGTTTACAATCTTTACACTATAGCAGAGATTGCGAATATAATCCCACTAGGCACTCTAAAGCTATTTCCTGTTTATATAAGACTTCTGAGTGACGCAACGTCGCCGTGATCAGGAATCGTTACAGGATAGTAAAGTGTACTCGAAACGTAACGCTAGACCACCATTGCCATTACCAAAGTCAAAAATTGTCTTATTCATACCGATACTTGCGATCATTGAGACGGGGAAAAATAAGGTAATCTTGTAACACTTAATGTGAAGTAAATCAGGCCGTGACATGAGCATTTGACACACTGGACATAGAAACGGAATCACCAAACTTATATAGCCTCTTCAAATTTTTCCCGCGGGGGATCTGCGAGACGATATTGACACGCTTTTAGGCGCTTGAGGGGTTGGAAATTTGGCAGCAAAGACATGATCGGTCACGCAAACACCGAAAGCAATTAGGCATCCGTTAATGAGAGAGATAGTAAGCTTCAAACACATCCGCTAATCTATATTTAGCAACATAGACAATACATTACACCACTATTATTGTGTCGTTCTCGCAGAGCACATGATCGCGAGGCTACAATACTTTGGCGTGCCATGATGTAAGTGTGACCGTTTACAACTACTTGAATGAGCAAATACTTAGTGGCAAACAGGAATCCGTGTGTAGAGTGATGTCATACATTACCTTGCCGAGGTGTGATGACTCAACAAATTTGAGCACTCGTAACCGCTCGTAACCCATTACGACACTATTCAAACTCAAGAGTCGTAAAGTTACTCTTCGAGATAGCAATATGAGGTGGATGTTTTGAACTGCTTTGAGATCATATGGCAAATGCTGATTTTAAGGACAGACATCGAGGGTTGCTCCTAGATTGCATTTTAAACGCAATGCTATCTAGTTCGCCTTCGATTTCAACCGAGCGAATTAGAACTATATTCGGGCTTGCGTTTTGAACTTTAGGCCTATCTACAGCCGCGCTCCACCCACCTCTTTGATTCTGACTGGGTCTTTCTACGTCCAACCATGGCCTACTCTAGAACGTAAGTAGGCCATGGTCCACCAGTCAATAACATGCGGAACCTGGACGAATGTATTAGCTGGAACACTGAGCAAACTCCTCAATTGAACAACCTTTGCGCGCGCTTCCGAAACGACACACTTTCGTGAAAAGTGCCGTGACGTCACCTTAGGCAATCTCGTAAACATTGTGTATAGCGCTCACTGAGTGTGGAGAAAAGGAAACTAGAATTGTTTCGGGTGATGGCTTCTTAGTTTGAATGATGAATTTAGATATTACGAAATTTGACATGAGTCTATTTCCAGTTTCGTGCTTCCCTTTGTGACAAAAAACGCACCAAATTCTTGCATTGCAAGGTAGTATTTCCGTAAGTAAAATCACACAAGAGCAAATATTGCAAAGAGCTTGATCCAGCGATCCAGTATGGCTTTGCTTGAAATATTTTGACGTAGACCTAATGTTGCTCTTGCAGTATGGAACATAGTTGGAAATTTCCAAAAGTATTGTACAGTTCCGCTTATATCCATCTCATTTTCAAACCCTCAACCATCCTTTGACACGCCCCAGACTTTAATACGCCGTCACCCAAATAGTTTTACGTTGGCGGTGCGTCGTTCTCATGTTGAAGCGTGTCTGTTGGTTTACAGACTACAAAGGTCAAATAGAAACAATAGGTTCGTCGTGTCGTATATTCGTAACCTCTAACCTATGCATGTTCACGTAACGGTCACACCTCTTTGCACAACAGGACAAAATGTATTTTAGTCTAGCCTATACCTCAGTTTAAAGCACGTCATCTATTGAATGGCATCTGCTCAAAGTGGAATTCATCAATACGTTTTGGTTATATATATAAAGACAAACTCCCAATGACCCGATTTGTTCTACAACAGGGCATACGCTACAGCCCTCGCCGCAAAATCGGTTTCCATGTGACATATGGGAATACCGAAATTTCACGGTGCCTGCTAAAAATCTGCCGTGTTACATATACTTTCAAGACATTGTCAGATTGTCGTCTCCTTTACCCAGACGTGCTTATCAATGTCGCTATCGCTAAAGAACACACTGCACGACGTTCAATGATCAATGTTTCGTTTCCTATGCGAATGAAACATGGAAACATTCAGCGAATGGAGAGGTGGGCTAATTGAGGAGACTAAAAATGCAAAATGCAACTGAAACATGACGGAAAATCGTTGTGATTCCGAACCTCCGCATATCCCATCCTATAGACGGCCGGGTGTCCAATAATATCGACCTATCTGGCGTGTACATGCCGTCAGATCCGTCATTTCCACGCGCGTCTGACCAATGAGGACGATACATTACGCTCACGAATGTGGAAATCGAAATACTGTGACTGTTTACAAGATACTTGATTTAGTTGTTACGAAACAAGATCAGCGAAGAATAAAACCATTCGTCAACCAGGCATCGTCCCATTACATCATCCCAGTAGTCAGGGATCAGGAATCACAGTGAAATTCTGCATGCATGCACCATGGTGTAAACTGCCATGAATGCAATTCGGGTCGGTACATCGCAAACACGATGTCATCGTAAGCTATCAACTCGTGACAAGTAACCTTATTACCTCATCACAGTAATCGGGAGTGACAATGAAATTTTGTGCTGGCCCAATCTGCAAGGATGCACTTCAGGGTGATGCATCGTGGAAGATGATCAAATCCTAACATGTGATGAGCTCGTGACAGGAAACATTCGCAATTCTCCTGCGGTTTCCAGAAAGATTGCGTTTTCAGAACGGGTATGAACAATTCCAAATGCTTCCGGGCCACATCAGTTACAATGGCCCTCATCTAGTTTCTCATCGGTTGATCAGTAGATTTTCCTATTCTCTGATTACTTTCCGATTGCGGTTATTCAGGTTGCGTCACGTCGTGAGAACGCGCGTTTCTTCTACGATGATTTACATTGTAGCGTATTATACGTTCTAAGCACCGCACCTTTCGCTTCAATAATTTCCCAACAACCCTTGAGCCTCAAGATTTATAATGCGACAGCTATTTGATTGAGGAGAAAGTCTCTTTTATTTGAACAAAAACTTTTCGCCGCTTCACATCGCGGTTTTGGCAATTTCGGGTTGAAATAAATAAATAGCAAATGAAAATATAGAATGCAAGTATAAAATTAACAATATCACTTTGAAATACCAAAAAAATAAGCAGCTTATAACATTAATTTAACGGCGACTTCATCATATTAAATAACAAAACATTGAAAAATGCGCAACAACCATGTTTAAGACAATAAATAACAATGAGACAGAAGATATCGCAATGAGGAGAATAAGAAAGATATAGAGCAACGGCTTGAAGGTTGTAGCGCATCAGGCCTCAACTACAGATTGGTTTTTAAGTTATAGCTACATTAAATGTTAGGTTTCAAATAGGGCACGACCCCATTTAGGTGTTGTTAAATTATGGGAAAATCCTCTACTGAATCATCATTAGATATACATTTGATTGCGTACTGCTTGTGAGTCACCGACTTAAAGGTGGGATCCTCAAAAAAGCGATACAAGTCAGCTGGGATGAGCGTACACCCGGAAAGACACAAAAGTAGAACGCTCACACTGACACCACCACCAGAATCAGTGACTCGCAAGGTGTTTTAGTATTGTTTCAGA
This sequence comes from Botrylloides violaceus, assembly GCA_030412335.1. Lineage (NCBI taxonomy): Eukaryota > Metazoa > Chordata > Ascidiacea > Stolidobranchia > Styelidae > Botrylloides > Botrylloides violaceus. The sequence continues at coordinate 710,755 of JASFYC010000737.1, forward strand.
GATGAAAAAAACATACTCCGTCGTTTCGAGTGGTTAACATAATCATTCATACAAAAAAGTTGACTTTTTGTAATGGCCTTATCTTAGTAATAATAACTCAACAAAAATCCTTGTTAGTGAGCGGTTATCATATCAAGGTGCGTGTCTTGGTATGCAGGAGACGCGTCGAGATCAGTAGAGTCTTGGAAGACGTTACAAAACGGATGCGAGACGCATTCCGATTCTCCAAATAAGTAATGGAACTCTTCGTGAACTTGTCGGAGACGCTGGCGTAATTCCTCGTTGGCGATGTTCAAAATTTCGTCACCGGTGTAAACAGACGACTCTTTGTTCTAAAACGAGAATGTATACAGTTTAATAAATCTGACAATACACAAAAGACACTGCACTAAAAAGCTATACAGTAAACCTCTTGTGTGTGAACACATTCTTTATGACAGTTGGGATACATATTTTTAATATTCTTGTGCGGGCACAGGATATCAAAGGGTCGTTTGAAAGAAGTCGATAGAGTTTAACACAAGGCGGGTGATGATTTTAGGGTTAAGTATGTCAAAATATTTGTTTCAGACAAACAGAATCGTTGTGCTCACCTTGTTCACGTATGAAACAATCATTGAAGACTTATTGTGGATGTTTGTGACGTTCACTTTGGAATGATCATCACAGAAGTTGACTTGAAGAGTTCCGTTCGAGAGATACATGACAACGTGCTTGGCTGTTCTGCTCCAGGTTAACATTCTCACAGTGGATTGAAGTGGAGGGGTAATGGACGATTGGCTTTCGTGAGCTTCCAGATGTTGGTCCATATAATTTATGAAGAGTCTCAGTATGTTGACGGTGCGAATGCATCCTGGCGGTGGTGAACTGATTGGAAATATTTTGCTGTCATCAGCAGATTTCCAGTCAGCTGGGATAAGCTCCACAGTGCTATAAAATCAAAAGGACAGATTTAGTAATCAGTTAGACTAGATTAACTTCAATCATTTGATAATTACCTTCCATCGCTAAGGAGCATGATGTGAGCACCATCGTTGAAAAAGATACCAAGTTCTCCAGTAGCGAGTTGGTATCCAAATCCATACTTGTTAGAGTAATCAACCCACTTTGTCACCCAGGTCGGTTCATTTGTGTCCTTGACTGGAACCACGGGAGCTAAACATATAGAATATATATATTAGGATCGTTCATGTTTTTACGAAACAAGAAGATTAATACAGAGCAGGGTCCATCAGAGCGCAATTATCAAAATTATGTACGGCATATGTCTTCGATAATAACGTGATGAACATAATGTCTTAATGCTATGCGAAACCACATTGTGCGATTAAATCTTTGATAAACATAATAATGATAGAAATGTTTTGTCTTGGCGCCAATAGAATGAGATGCTTACCTTGTACTGCTGGTTCCGGTGTCGGAGTCTTTTGCGAAGTTGTCTTTATGGATTTTTTTGGTGATAGAATTTTCATTTTTTGCAGTTTACTGGCTAGTTTTTTTATTGGACTCATTTTGTGTTGTTTTTGTTGGGGTGTGTGAGATATTTTCTCTTTGTTACAGTAATTATTGTTTTCTTCAAAGTTGCTTTCTTCATTATCGCTAAGTGATTTTGATCCGTCTGTCTGATCGGTAATGTCTTTTTCCGAGGAAGTCGCTTCAGATGTTACTCGGCTTTCGGTGATGGATTCAACACTTCTTGCAGCAGTTTTTGAAACGCCTGTTAGTTGAGAGTCTTGGTTTTCGTTGAATTTCGCAGTGGACGTGACCAAGCACGGGTCAGACAAACAATTTCCGTGGCGTAGTTGGCTACCTTCAACAGATCCACTTCCTGATAAGTGACCTTGCATTTTCATCCTTGGAAGTGCTGATCGTCTGCGTAGAGGAATTACCGGTGCTGATACGATCTCACGGTGCGGATGTTCACGGGATAGTTCCTCCAGGCCAGGTAATCTTGAACATGTCTCGTTCTGTTAATTTAACATTCAAAAGATTAGTAGACATCGTGGTTTTAAGTATTTAAATTTAGAAATAAATTCGATGCAATGTATATTTTCTTTTCAAGTCATAGTGGGAACGTTGATAACCGCAATTAAATGAAAAAATCCTAAATGGACACAAACTGTTGTTATAGCAACGGGCAATTTTTTGGTGATATTATCAAGGGTGTGATTTTAGACAAACCTAAAAATTTAAGAAATTGTGCTGGCAGTTTGATTATTTACCTTGACAAAGAAGGAGTGCCGTAAAACTTCACTTAAAGTCGGTCTTGCTTGTGGCTTTGATTGTAACAATTTTTTTATAAGATCTGACGCTTCCGCTGATACAAAATCGGGGATGTGATAACGGTTTTTCAGAATGCATTTGTACGTGTCCTGAAATAGTCGCAAAGGTTATTTGTTATCACGTTTGATAAGATAGTAACAATTTTATCTCTGATAAAACAATGCTTACTTTCATGCTGCTGCTATCAAACGGAGGCTTTCCTACTAGGAGCGTGAACAGAATGCATCCTATGGCCCATAAATCTGCTTCGGGACCATATCCTTGACGATTTAAAACTTCAGGCGCGATAAAGTTCGGCGTTCCGCAAATTGTCCTGCAAAAATAATGAGAAATTGGAACTCTTGTTTTCACAGAAATATTAATTTATGTTTTTACCTTCTTTTGCCCCATGATGTTCTTGTAGCTAGCCCAAAATCAGCAATTTTAATAGTGCTGTCTTCTGACAATAGAATATTTCCGAGTTTCAAGTCGCGATGGATCAGCCCACAGCCATGAATGTGATGCAAGCCACAGATGACCTGCCACATAATGTCACTAACTTCGGATTCCCGTAAGAATTCTTTTCGTCGAAGATATTGAGCCAAACTCTACATAGAATGGAGTATATTGTGAATAAGGCTCTTGTATGAAATTTATCTCACTGAAGAGTCTTACCTTTTTTGAGCACAGCTCCAGTACTAAGCAAATGATTCTAGAATCTTCAAAAGTGCCTTCGAATCTGGCGACATTTGGGTGTTCTGTTTCAGACGCAGCAGCGTGCAGGTCAATTTCCGCATCCACTTTTTCTCTTTGGGGCGGCATCGATATTCTGGTCTTATCAATGATTTTCAATGCGTATCGTTTCCCTGTGCTGACTTCAACGCCTTCATAGACTTTGGCGAAACCACCCTGTGTAAAGAAGCGCGATAATTATAGCAAATTACGATGTACGTCGTGATGATTACCAACAACGTGCGTCGCCTACCAACAGAACAAAATAGTGGAATCAATCCCAACGTCGCTATTATGCGATATACGTGGTTACGCAAAAAACGTCAAGGGTGGTTCAACGATGGGTGGGATCGGAATCCAATGAACTAATATTGACATATGTTTGTACTCGCAAAAAGTAAAGATATTACGTCTGCTATGTCATTACAGAAGTTCCAAATGGGTTTGATATGCAAACAAACCTTACGCTCACGCAGCGGGAGCAAAAGGCCAGTTATAGATATGATATAATATACTTAATACAATGGTATGCTGTCACTTGATACTGGATACTGCCTTCAATTGCATGAATAGCCGAGTTTTAATATTTTAGATCGTGTTGCTAGGGGTTTGTGTTGAAGTAAAATATACGGAGTTTTGTAGCGAAAATAAACAACATACCTTGCCCAAGAGCTTTCCTCGTTTGTAGATTATTCCTGTGAGAGGATCCCTCAGCACTGCGCTGTCAGGTCCTGGCGTAGCTGCAGAATGCGCAGACATGGAGCGCTGCGTTTTGCGAACTGGTCGCCAACTCGACGACTGCTGTTTTGATTTGATCAAATCGTATTTTCCGAATGGTGAACTGTGCGCGTGCTCCGATGATCTTGACGATCTCATCTCATCTTTTGAAGATATGTTTATCCTTGATTTCATATGCTTGCATTCAGATAATCCTTTCACAGAGGCATCCGTGTTTGAAATATCCCTGCAGAAACGCATCGAGTCCTCATTGAAATCAGGCGGCACGACGGAGCTTACTTTCCGTCTTCTAGATCCACTGTACATATGTGCGTTGAATTCCATACTCCTTTCAGTAATAGCTGTAATGAATTTCCTTTGAAATCAGGTGCGGCTGTATACCATAGCAAGATAGTCCGTCACAATTTCGACTGTTTCGTAGCGGCGTAAACGGCTTTACTGAAGTGTGTCTGCCTGAGGAGAGTATTTATACCAACGTAGGGAAAAAATGACGCTTGCCTCATGTATGCGCAATCGATACTGATGGTCGTCTCTCGCATTGCTCTCGACGTCACGGTTCACGACCACAGCTCTTCTCTAACTTCTGAACCTTTCTGTAATCAATACAACAAACTCAACATGGCAACAGCAAACTCCTTCTAAACAGTAGATTTCCACCGTCTAAAATTTTCGGTTGATGCATATCGCCTATGCCTGGTTTCATAAGTTTGTATATACCATGATTCGCTGTTTGCCATGGTGTTGATATACATACTCGCGCTTTTCGCATACCATATAAGCACAACCCGCTCCACCATTTGTTATCCCAGTAGAATCCCCTGGTGTATGAATGGTTTGTTGTTATCATATTACCAGTCGACAATTCTTTATTGTTTGCGTTGGCGCAACAATCAAACATTCTGCCTTCAGTCATTTGCTGCCGATTTAAAAGCCACGGTCGAGTACAGTATATAGGCGTCGGAATTGACACCGGTAGCTCAATGCAGACTCATGATTCTTATTAATTACGTTGCGATATCGCAATATACATTCCAGGAAAAATCCGCCACATCGCCAAATTACCACGGCCTGGTTGCCAACCCCCCATGATTGCACAATATGTTTGTACAGGTAACCGCAGCAATAAGGCAATCATTGACATACTAATCCGACACATGTGTAGCCTATAAAAGTACAATTCTGAGGGTGCTTCAACTCACATATCGCAACATTTCAGCCGGTTGAACTCTCTATCTGATGCGTGTAAAGATGGATTGAACGTGAACTCTGTTCGTAGAGCAACGTATGTAAAAGCAACGGCCCCTTACCGCTGTGAATATGTACTGTATTTACTAACCGTGGGTTTTCAGTAAACTATGCTTTCTAAAAGCATGAGGTCATTGATCCTATTCGCTACCACTACCGCAATGTAGCTTCTTGTAGATTACATTTCGTTGTTCTCACGCCTCCGGTCCTCCGTGCTTAGGTATGTACGGAACGCTTTACGCGATACGTTGTTTTCTATCTATATACCCAATATGGCCACGTCTTTTGTGGTTGACGAATTTCCATTAACTTGGCGGCGATGACTAAGTCGGCCACAGAATGATTCAAAGGATATTGTGCTTGTGCCCATTACAGGCAGTATAGTTAACGAACGCATGTGAAAAACTCGCAGCTTCCTACGTTAATGCAATCAAAACCGGAGTAGCTACAAGGCCCGCTCAGTTTGTCTCGAGTTCGATTCTAGGATGAGTCAATCCAGAGACGCCACAATTTGATCCGGACGATAAACCGGACATATCCGTATCGCGACTATAAGTATTGAACTGGCGTACATTACCTAAGCAGATGAACACGCCTACGCAAGAAGTCACTTCATCAACTGATCAGTAGCCATACCTCCAAGTTAAAGGAAACAATTTCCAAAACGGTATAACTCACAAACCCATGAATATCAAAACAAAAGCAAATCGAGAATGCACCAGATGGTCACGCAAGCGTACAATTTCCTAGCAAAATGTAATTTTTAGATCTTTAGGATTCGCCAGCTCAGTCATTACGACCGCAAACGAGTCATCACGCGATTTGTAGCGCGCACGCGAGAATGGATTGAAATTAGCACGGTATCTCGTTAGGGAATTCGTTTGATTAATTTCGAAGAAGTCATTATCCCGGTCGCCGATAGGAATCTACATTTCATGCCGGCAACCCTATAACTTAATGTGTAGCGGTTGAACCTCGTCAAAACGAGGTTATGCGGGTTGTGAATGAATGAAAATGAGCGTTTATATTTAGACGGTGTTAAAACGAATTACACAGTACCCTGTGTTCATTCATTCCAGTACGAAATCGTCATTTTGTGGGATTCAAGAATGTATCATATGTGTACCATCGCAACCATCAAACATAATCAAAAACAAGTCATCAGGACCCCCGCAATATATGACGCGACGCGTACGATTTCCGTGAAATTACAACATTGGTTTGCTCTTTCCTATATGTCAAAAAGTCCCCTATTGGACGAAAATTAAAACGTCTCGTCTCGTGTCGTAGGACCTTCCTTATCATAATTAAAGTACGGATCTTTCGACACTATGGCGAAAATGACGTAATCAACGTGACGTCACATACTGAGAACGGTTGCTATAGACGAACTGAGGTGACATCATTTTGATATTAGCGTATTGCTGTAACCTACTGAAAATAGCACCGGTAGTTTATAGATATTTGATCCTACAACATTGTATTTGTATGAATAACTCCATTCATGGTTGAAATTCAAAGCCGTCGGCGACGATCGCATGATTCGATTACGGGGTTAATGGCGGAGCAGGCCTACTTGAGATATCACATGCACAGTAAGTTCCGGCTAGGTAAGGTTAACAGAAATACCTTTGTGATAACTCCTCTAATCTAAGCCTTCAGTGCATAATGTTGGGTTTTAAAACTTGACCAGAGACGATGCAATGCAATACAAGCTTTATGTTCTGGGCAGCATACTTGAGGTAATTTGTTGTTTTTGCGCATCTTTAGTTTGAGAAATCGCATTATTTTTGTTTTGCCTTCCTAAGTACCGTTTTCATCCTAAGTGCAACAAGACATTACCGCATTATACACTTGTAGAGTTGTTTTTGTGGAACCTTTTGGATGAAAACTAAAAATTGACTACTTGAAGTAATTCAGTGACTCTATCCATGTTTCTTACCAGAGTAAAAAAAAGTTTGTGTGAGATCCGTCAGGTAGTATTCCGTAACTCATTCGTCGGTACCTTTCGAATATATCTTCCCATGACTCGTTATCATCCGCGTTTCGTCACACAACAAAAGCGGTCGAAACAATTTTCACACAGCTCACTATTAAACTATCAATGTTAGTCATGACTCAATCGTGACAGTAACTAATCAAATACATCAGTGTATGATTACGACAACGCGAAATGTGAGAAATCGAAAAGGATTCCAAGATCTTACCACAGATATAAAGTAGCCTAGTGACATGCTCGCTTGTTTTGTTAGGAATCATTACACTGAACTCAATATGACAGGTAGCAGTAAGTATTTTGTATTATAGCTCTGTCATTCATGCTACCAACCATTGATGGCATGATAAGATATCGCGTTAAATATATACACGGGAAACAAGTGTTCAGCGAATTTGCTAAAGTGGATGAAGTAACCAAGGTGTTTGTTATGACAAAAGATTTGTGGTATTGCTCATGATATCGTCTGTCTCAGAATTAAAATGATACTGCGCATTCTATGAAATAAGTGTAATTTCAACCTCTTCTAAATTATCGACTGTCTAACGAGAACATACTCTATAATCTCACGGAATAGATTACCTTTTCTTATGTTAGGAATCAGTTTTCAGAAAATGGAACTTTAGTGATTGTTATTAAGTTTTACTGTACCATGGAGGATCACGTAACAAAACTTAAGATTGTATGCTGCACCCGTGTACAAATGCGCTCAGTTCCTAAGCATTTCACAGTACAGACTCAACCAAGGTCAAGCAAGGGCTTCTTCTTGGCCGGGTGGAGCAACTCGGTGCAAGATACCCCATCCCGCTCAGTTGGAAGAGTGGGCCGCTGCATGATGGGTTGCGGTACCGAGTTCGATTCCCGACGAACGTCTGGAACTGAGTAACCTCCGACACGAAACTCTCGGTAATATCATTTTTATTTATTTATCAATTCCACACTCATCTCATCATAAATTTAATCTCTGCGCTTTTCCCATGGGTAATAACGACCATCATTTTATTCAGTCACGCATGATTAACCATGCTCGTTCACCTCTGCCAATACATCTCAATGATGATATTGTGCAATAAGCTTTGATTGTGGACGAAAATAGAAGCAATCGTTATTAGATACACATCTTGCATCATATTGATCTTACAGAAAATTGGCAACGCAGCCATTATAGTTGGGGAGACATCAACGATATATTCTGACATTGATTGATTATATTTTACTTGTGATTCTGATAAAGGTAAGCCTAGTTGGTTGGTAGCAATATCATTTGCTATAGGAACTTACTCTGACATTACCACCTCTTTTCGCCGACTTTATTATGTCCAAATTCCATGTAGGCCTACATATAAAAGTGATAAGTGCCAAAAGCTACAAGAATTAACACAACCTACAACTGATGATACATGTTAGGTATGTCTGGTTGGAGTATTCGATGTCCCATTCCAGGGAGTGACTAACTTGATTGCAGCACAGGTATTAGGATTTGCTCAGCTATGCCGTGCATGTTACCGGCACGACTGAAAAAGTTTTAAAGATTTGCGGTAATATTTAAGCTATAAGTCTCTACCGTTGTGAACCGTATCTGTTTCGATTCGATTTTTGACTTTTTGCATACCTGTGTGTCTTACTGTGTACATCAGCATCCATAATCACGGTTGCTTTGCTGTTTCGACTCCTTTCATTGGCTCGAACCACCGACTGACTCGAAGTCATCGAATCTGATGTACTTTGTATCGCTGCTGCTGATTTCCTTTTGCTGCAATCCATAAATTACTGAGGGCACACGGCATCGCTGCGGCAATCGTGTGAAATTTGAATTTGCTATATTAGGTTATTGTGGTGCTCCAGGCCATTCTTAACTAATGATTAATTGTACTTCAAAAGGATCAGACAGTGTGTTTAAGGAGTGATTGGGCTCTCAAAATCGTTGAAGGTCTGCAAAATTAATTCACTTTCTAAAGATTAAACTCGTTTTAAAATACTTCATTGTAATACATAGCAATTAACAGGTAAATTGAAGCATTCATTCGTATACTTTGTTAGACGGGGTTATGCTTTTATCCATGACAAACTGTAGGTCTACAATCCATTCAGGTATAGCCAAGTGCGTCAAGTCATTTTGCAACAGCTTGTTATCACTGAACACACAGGCATCAAACAAATGCTTTATATGTCATGTAGAGGTATCTCCAAGAATCACCGATACCATCGATATCTAGTTTGCAACGGTATGGAGGAAGGTTATAATCTGTGGTAGGGAACTTGTAATGAGTGTCGTGCGTATCGCGATTGCCTAATTTCCGTATATAATACGCTACAGTATGTTTGTACGATTTTGTCACATTGAGGTTCTCGTTAATTTAACGGTGTATTATATATATATATATTCCTATGGCGAATAGCGGCCATTCGGCGCGCATTTTAAAACTAAAGATCGTCACGGGCAGAAACAAACTCGGAAACATATCAGGCAGTTATGCCTGCTTTTGAGTATGGGTTGATGCTTTACATCATTATATTTGGAGACGTTCCCTTCATCATAATGAGATTTGTTCTAGAAGTGGTAACAATGAAGCTCATTCTTCAGCTAACGATATGCTGGTTTTAAAGAAAATATTCTAATTCGCAATTAAAGCGTAGCAATCACAAACCAAAGAATTTCTTTCTGCGTCTATCGGTTGATTACAATACGACCAAGGCTAGTCAACTTCCTTACCAGCATCTCAAATTTGTCTAGATTATAATTCTATGAAATTGATTTAAGCGGATATCTACCCTTTTGAAGCGATTAGACCTATTTTCAGAAACTGCTGCTGATTAACTGGCGACATTGCTATATTGGTACATTGCCGCTTTTCATATCAATTATCAAGCGGCTGATGGCTCTACCCTATAATCATTTACCATAGGATCGAATAATGGCACAAATTTTCTTCGGCCATTATCGCGCAGTGGTTTGCAGAGAGTATTCAATTTTTATGGTAGACTGGAAAACGTTTCGTTCCTGCTAATCTCTTACTATCTGTATATCATTTTAATGATGCTATATTTTTGGCTTTTTAGATGATATTATCGAAAACATCTCTGGCTAATCATCAAGGTAATTCAGCCATTGTCGCAATCAAAGTCTATTCAAATTGTCAGAATGTAACTTAATCTTTAATTTTATGCTGCGAATCAAAAATCAATAATTTTCGTCTTCCAGATAATATTATGATTGGATGGACAACTTTGTCGGGAAGAGTTATTAATCGTACCATTCGGCAACGTTGCACGTTTCCACTTCATTCGGCAACGTTGCAATTGCTCACGAACGACATCGATTACACAAATATAGTCCACAATTTATGGATAGCCATTGAGTCGTCTTATTCTGTTGCTTACGCTTTCCCGCATCGAGATTAGTGATGTCATTAATCTTCCCCGTTCGGTTCCTATCCTGCTGTATAATAAATACAGCTTGTTACCACCCATGGGTGGGTACTATGGGCCTGGTTCGTCCAAATACCTACAATATCGTATTAACTCGTTTACGCACTGTAATATAGAATACTGTGCGTAACCGAGCCATGCTCTGACGTCAAAAAATCATTTCTATGAATGGATAGTTGCAAGGTCATTGAGTTTCGGCAACACGCTGCATTGCAAAGTTGCATTTCCACTTCGGGCAATATGTATTGCGGACGTTTTTGACCATATTTGTTTAAGCGTTGGAATTAGCACATTGACGCAATGGCAGACGGAATCAGAACGGCCAGACAATTTATTAACCGTATGAACTTAATGTAGCAGATAGAGTGCGTGGTGAGTTCTCAAATGAATGACGCTGCTGCTGGGAATTTCAACGATTACGTCGGGTGACTTTGAGAGGATCTCGAAGCCCACTATAAGTCCATAGGAATTTCTAACGTACTTGACGTAATGTTACCAAGTATATATAGTCTAACTCCCTTGTAGACGGTTCGACATAGCTTGTCTCATTCAATCAGAGAAAGCATACGTCACGTTCTACTCTAGAGGTGGTTGACATCCGTTTTGCTTCTTTAAAGGACTTTTAGAGTACCTTTAAGTGATTTTGTCAGATACTGTGACTTAGAATAGTATATAAATCATGAATAATGCCAGATAAATCTCACATTCTATCATTTTCATCATCATCATTTACCACCACCCATTGAATTCTATGGATAAGCCTGTTTCGTTTTGAATTCGTACGTAACGTAACACGAATAATCATTTGCAAATACCAGGAATGTAGCGTTCACATTGCTTAGGATTTGGTTCCCGTGTATTACATTGAAACGGATTTGGCGGTAGTGCTGCCCGCCTGATATTGGTAACCCCTCAACCACGTTGGATTCCAAAGGTCAATCTGAAGTTATCGTTGGAATTCGTAAAATTTCGAGACAGGGTAGGAATTCTGTGTACATACATTACCGTTGTTTGGATAAGCAAGTGCAATCTACCAACTGCTGATACTGTTACCTCAAACGTTTAGATAAAAATTTCGATAATAAAGATTAACTTGAACCGGACTTCCAGGAGAAATGAACGTCGTTGCAAGTAAATCTAAAGACTATAGTCTCTATAGATTAAAATGATGCCGGTCTGAACGTACAATTATGACTTATATATAACGTATCAAATCAAATATATTTCCTCAAAGTAACATGACGGTCCCCAAAAGTGAGGGCCAATTATGGAGGCACTAATTCCAAAATTTATTATTACATTTTGAGGTGCGAGGGAAACCCAGTGATCGCTGATTTCGTAGACTGACTGCGGATGGGAGTTTTACAAACAAATTTACTTGTGAAAAGGAACGTTCCATAAATTGAAATAAACGTGAAAGTTCACACTAATTCATTGCAATTTGTGAAGAAAACAATTTAACCACATTGACGCTTCATGGAGTAAACGCCTCGTAACTTTGGAAAAGTCACAAAATATGACGATGCGAAATTTGGCAGTTCCATATGAAAAAATATTGAATGTTTTTGTCGCGGCGATGCTTCTACAGTATCTTACATGACGTAAGTAACCTGGGTTCAAGACTGAACACGCTTACATCGTCATGTAGACAGACATTGTAGGTATGTATTAGCTCGACAGACTATTAATTAAGACATATTAGTATTTGCAAATTGTGCCTCGTCAGCAAGTATTCAGTCACGAGCTGACTAACGATTGCTACATATGAACTTAAGTGCCTTTACTTTGCTCTTGAGGATACTATTTATGAAAACATTAAAAATGAGTTATAAAGAGCAGGTTTCAGACACAAACAACTCGTGTAATCGGTTTCACAACTGTTAACGTCAACAACACAACTATAGCATCACCTTCTGTTGTCGAGATGATCCTAACGAAGATGGAATTTTGCTGACATTTTCTCTGTTCAAACTGCATTGTAACAGCGAAGATTTAGTGGCATTCGAGAATCTGGTGTGGGTAACCTAGAGATGAAGAACGATTCACGCTTTGCACCGCACTCGCGGATCTCAGGCTTAGATGGTTGTATCGACCTCATATTTAAAACATTCTCGGGCAAGATATGATCACTGATCACGCTAGAAAACTCGCACCATGCGGAGACTCTGAATGGTCGCAGTCCGATTTGGCCGATGTGCTATATTACGCACACCAGGACCGGTACATAGGGACGTATACGATTGGAGCGCATTACAATGCACTGAGCTTGCTAAAAGGCAGCAGAAGAATTACGTTGACCTTGCCCACCAATCAATCAACGTGGGTCTACAATTTACATATGCGCGTTACGGTTGTATTTTTAATCCTTTACAAGGTCATTCAGCAACCACACATTGGAGTCATGGATGATGTATTGAGAGCGATAGTGATGATAGCATCGACTGAGGAATTCGTTCTCGAAAGAATTTTAACCAATTACGTCCTCACCCCGTTACAGTCTCCATTGTTTAGGAACCTGTTGCGTCAATGCGAGGCTGTATCCTGCTGGAGTTGGAATTGAATGGAATTCATCATAACTTGGTTCCGCTATTGGTCGTCAATACGGATCAGGTGTGAGTGTGACAGCCAACTCGTAAAGGCCATTACAGTGGTTACGCGATATCGCTACCAACGTCGATTGTAAAATGCTTTGACGATCTTAAGACTTACAAATCGCTTTACATTAAACCATGGCCGTAACGGCTACCATAAAATATCTGTACGTCATGCACGGATAATAACATGAACATGAAACAGGACTGTGTTGACTTTTGGCTGCGTAGTTGACATCTTGCAATGCACATCGGGCATGTAAGATGTTCCAAGTACAGTGTATTGTGTACTCTAATGTACTGCGATGCTTGTAAGCTCAAGCAAGGTGGCGCAAAACTGCGCGTGGGTACAGAAATTGTAAGACCCAAGAGGTACGATTGCATATACATAGTTTTAGACTTCTACTCTGTTAGCCTACTAATTTGTTTTAGGCTATACATTTTAGAAAAGCGTACCATTATAGTCCTGGCTGCAAAATTCATTGTACGCTGACGAGGTATTATTATGAGAATGTCATGCTGGATATCCCAATTTGCTCTCAGCGCATGTTTATCCGCACACGTAAACCGCGCGTTCGCCAATTACCTAAATCTCACGTGAGAACATCGTGAGGGAGATCGGTTTCAGGCAAGGCCTTAATTGATGAAAATCACCTTGGTTTCAAGCCAATTTCTACCGTCATTTCATGCGACGTCAACGTTGCATATAGGCCTACTCAGAGAACCGTTTCTCTTTGGCGTTGCGACAGCTAAGTGAAAGCTTTGTTCAATTGGCAGCAATTCCACCGGATTAGCTGAGGCCACGTAACAATATCAACTGAAAAATAGCACCTAAAAGCTACCGACGAAAGAAATCTATGCTGCGGTCCGAGTGAAACTAACGTTGATAAACACATCCTTTATTGTGGTAGAAATAGCCTCAGAGAATATCCTTCTACTTCTGAATTCACAGAACAGTATCAGACTTAGTACAAATGCATTTGTATACATATTTAGCAATAATGCATTTAAGCAGTCACATCGTGTGAGATAAACGAAAATTTCAATAGGTCAATACGTGGAATCGTTTTCGAAATATCAAAGAGAAAACGTTTAATAAACGAATGCGATTTTAAAAAGACTTTCGAGTTGAAAATGCGATTGATAGACGAGCAATTTTACTGGTCACGGCCTTGACCTATGCAACGGTCAAGTGCAAGTAAAAAATCTGGGATTGACAACATGTGTGATTATTTTTATATCCCAGATTCTGTCGAAACTTGACCGTTGCAATCTGATAGTCATAACATAGTCATAGCATATTGATTTTGAGCTTCTGGAGATAGATACCAGGATACGAATTATTTTTGACGCCTACCGCGCAGCTGACCGAAATGTTTGCCTGTCCCCTTCTATTCAGGTGCCCTCGTGTTCGATTCCCGACAGAGTCAAGTCAAGACTTCGAAATAAAATATTGACTTCTCAGCTGCACGTCAGTCATATTGCGTAACCTTGTCTGCTGTTTTGGATTTATGGCGTTTTCAACTATCAAGGCCGTAGACGCCAGGTCAGTGCTTAGTACGCGTGCGGATACTTCCGGTTGATAGCCCGGATCACTATCACGACTACAACTCTCCGCACTCTCCCGATACTGACTGCCAAGGAATAAATCGAACTAGGAAACCTCCGATCAGAGGGGCAGACAGCCAACCCCCTCCGCCAACTGAGCAGCGCGTGGCCGTATCTGTTTGGGTATCTAAATACTCACATTTTTCCACAGTCTTATTTCAACCTAGAGGTTAAGTTTGCAATTTTGCATAGATAAAAATGTACTAATTCATCAATATCGATATATCAATAGTCAATCAGAAAATTGCTAATGGGAGAAATGGAAATGCAACATCTGGTGCAGTGACGTGTGACGATTGTCACCATGCACTGTGTACTGTTGATCCTCTTACCAGGCATTGACGATATCAACACATTCTTATAATGCCTGAGACATAATTATTACCAATACCCGTTCATAATTTTTTTTCGTCTATTATATACACAGACAGGCATTGACGTCACCAACGCATTTTATTGATCCTATTGTGTATATTAACGTATACCCACCTATAACCAGTATATGGGTGTATCGTGCGAAGCGTATAAAATACAGTACCCCTATGGTGGTAAAACATTTTTACTAACACACGGACCCGCAGAAAAATAGAACCAGGGTTGTGAATTACTGAGAATTTTACCGCATCTGATTTAGCTCACGTACAGATGACTCTCCCGACTTTGATTGATGATTTGTACAAAGACTGATTTGGGCATTTGACTAATTAAGCCAACGGGCCAACGCCCGCGAGTATTTTACCACGACTGTTAATACTCACTTATCAACCACTCTCGTGGCTTTCGTTCGCCATTGCTGTAAATATACTTGTTTGGGAATTCGACTAATTACGTCTACCATCATTACCGCATCATTATATAAATCAAATCATATAATTGGATATCGAGGGCGTAAAATGTTCCCCATAGGCCCTCACATTTTAGGTTGTTTGTGGGAATCACTTGATTTCTAAGCATTCCAGACAGAAGATATATTAGGGACCGCGTAAGGCCTCGGTTCGTTCGGAATTTCATAGATTATAAAAATAGTCATTTTCATGTTGAATTAATTTTTGGAATTTAATACTGACGCAATTCCTTATCGATGTAACGACATAATGGACGCATATTTCTTCGTCTACAGCTAAAGTGTATCCTTGTTTATACACGCCACCGCTCAACACCCTAACCGTATTTACATAACTTGTTGCGAATTTCATAACGACTTTTTATTGTCCAACACCAATTGATTCGTGCTCCACCAAAACAAATAAGTCCCCACTTATTGAAAGTGCAACATAAAAATGGTCGACACACCTACATGGCGCCGTTTCACATTTCAGCTATTAACCTTTACGGTTAGATAACGTTTAGGTTCGCATACTTGAAATAGACAATTTGTTAAATATCACACAATCAAAGAATAGACGTAGGTACACACCTTTTGAATATTGACTAACAGATATGCTTGGTGACATTGTGATAATTGCGAGACGGAAACAACATTCACTCCATATGTTTGGGTATAGTTACTAGTAGCAACCAAATGCCTCATAAGGTAATACCTTCGATTGCATGCCGCTCTGTGGGATGAGATTTGACATCTGAAACTGTTTGATTATAGATTTCAAAGATTTTAATAACTAATGGTTTGATTGTTTTTAGCTGTGTGAGGCATTGTTCCTTCGAATTGTGTCTAGTCATAAATTGTCAAAATCTGCTTCGTAATGATTAACGTTCAGTTTTGATTCCGGAATATTCGCAACACGTACGGTTTTCATTATAGTCTGATGTTTACATAATAGAACGCCATCAAATAGACAATTTTCATTGTTGTCATTGGAATGCTGTGTACACATATATGACATAATTTCAATTTCTAGTTCCGACGTGTTCCATCGTATACGTTGACATCTATTGCATAAATGGTTTTGTCCAAAATCAAGACATCAAAAAGACAAACAATATCTATAAAAATATAATCGAAATGTACATGTTCTGCTACCTTGAAGGCTTTCTTGCAATCGAGAGCGCGTGCGGAGTGCATTTGTGTATCGATTGAACTGGTGATACCAGCTTCCACCGAGTCAAGCCAACATATTGAATATTGATCTTCTTGGTCTACTTGGTATATCAGTTAAGTGAGGAGAGTTGTGACAGTGAATCCGCCTATAAACCGGGAATATCGAGATGCGAACATTGCCCTCTTCAACCTATCCCTGTGCCTGGAGTAAACACCGTTGCTGCTGCAGTAGTCTTGACGTCCAACATAAAAGTGAAGAATTCATGCGTCAAGCGGTACAATCCATAGCGAGCTACACGACCGGGCACTTAGTTAAAACGCTATATAGCATATACTCATTCTCTGAGACTCGTACGCGTAGACTACAAAATGTGATTTTCCAAAATCACACAGCGGTATGTACTTTCTGTTGTACCGGTTTCACAGTGCGCGCGCGGCTCACCTATTCGAGATCGGTCTATCATTTCGTCAAGAAGATCACCACAGATTTTGCGTCCAGCCTTAGTTTATTGAGAATTAAAACATTCACTAGCTTTCGGAGCTCATTTTGTCGGGAGAAATACGCATTTCGTGGAATCAGAGACGACGGAGTTGGTGATAGCTTCAAAAATACTCAATTTAAGATTCTATCCTCACATCAATTGGATATATCCTCCCCATTTGTTTATTTTAGGCTATAGACCTACAGTGTCGTCTGTTGTGAGCCGTCTCACATAACATAATTCCTGTTAATATCTCTCGACACATATTTTGATCGAGCAGCGGTCTGTTGAGAACAGTTTCGGAAATTCTTGGTGGTCTGCAGACATTTTCTCCGAACAATGTATTTGATCTATGTCTGTAACCACGATGTTTGGACTATTTACCGATTGGTGCTGATCAAACAGAGGTAGTACAATTAAAATCATGCTACATAAATGTACTCAAAGCCCTTAGGGTTGTGATATGTAGAAAGCAAAATATACAAGGTATGGCAAAGGTAACAAAACGTGACCAAAACACATTGGTTTAATTTGCCGCAGACTTATACTGCATATAAGTGATACAACAAGTTATCGCACAACGCCTCTTGCTTTTTCCACTTCATAGATGAAAGCAGGGCCATTTGAATTGAAATTAGACTGCGGGCAGTGGCCATGGTTTGATAAATCACAATTGCATTACTTACCGAGTGGTATAGAGTCTTTCGAGTTACGTTACCTTTTTCACCGTATGATCGACGAAGTCAAAACGTACAAGTATCGTGTAGGCGTATCGGGCACAAACAATTTACGGCTCAGCCATGGGCTTAGGGTGTCGCATGTGGGCGTAATACAGAGTCCACATACAATGAGACAAATGTAGTTATTTCAGCAATTAATACTACTGTAATAACACACCGTGATTGTAAATGTTATGGAATATTGTATATACGGCATCATCGTTTTGATCCTAATGTCTACATTCTTAGGGATAGAGCAGCGAGAGACGCACAATTTGTCCCCATCAAGTGTCAATAACTGGATTAACCTGTAGCTTTAGTCCTTGTGGAGAATGTGTACGACATCCATATCTTGTATCACCTTATCCTAATGCCTACCGTATCGTACGTTGCACAATGTATAGGAAATCGAGAATCTAACTAAATCAGCATTTTCCATTTTACGAATTGCCAACGGTTGGTCAATAAATTTCTCATGCTTTCCAATTGATTGGTGTGATTTGAAGCAGTGTAACAAGATAGGAATATGTACTTCCCAATGCGTCAACTCGCCATGACGTCGGATAAAGACCTCTAACGATTTGATACCAATTACAAACAACAAAAAACGCGGGAAAACCCAGCAATGTTGATTCATTTCGATTCATTTTTTTATGCCTAACCGATATGCTGGTGGTGAAAGATTTGTTGTTTTGATGCCAGGGTGAAATAAATCACTCGTAATGTGACACCTCAACAAAAAAAGATATCCCGTTGGTGCTGATAACAAAGCATTCCGTAGCCAAGCTTATTAGCCTACCGTCTCCGTCAGTATATGAGGTCATCTTTTGAGCAAACCCATGATATCATAAAAGGATGTCCTTACAATATAAACACATAAAATCAAAAGCTCCCGACTTAGGTAGCTCTGTCGAGTTTTGAACAATCCCACAGTCATAATGATATTACTCAGTATCATTATTATTGATATCAACTTGATCTCCCCGCCAGCATGATCGAAACCTTATGGAATCCTGATCACGCAAGATAAGAATCCACGTTGCCTTATTTTCAATTTCAAATTTTCACCAGGCATGAATCAGATATCAACATTAAATATCAGTTGGGTGCGCAAAAACTACGATAATGACACGCCTACTACACGCCTACAATCCACAACACTCATTCGTCATCATTTGACTATTAAGAGCCGTTTACACATGACAACATTGTAAACGTTACACTTATGACGTAATGTATGAACTATGCGTCGCATTTGTAATACTGTAGACGCACACGCCTATGTACTCAATATATGTCTAACTGGTATGTGTGAGTCTATGGATTCGGTGCGTTACTATTTTATTACACAGCTACGTTTGTATGTAGAAAGCTTGGGTTGTCGGGTGTGAATGAAGTTTTATATGTCGCCGGAATGCTTTGATACTAAATAGATTGGCGTTTCAAAAGCCAATCTAACATCACGTATTGTGTTCGAGTAATGAAAGGAATCCCATGAATGAAATTGTCTATGTCCTCGAAAACCGGAGCGGTGACCGTTGGAAGATAAAAAACATTTCTTTTCCGCTTACAACAACAGTTAAGCGTTTGTCAATCACGGTCAATAGAGGGCCACCCCACCTTGCGTAGGCTGAAATATATCGATTACAGACGCAAAGGTTTTGGTACGAATTGGGCGAACTTGGAACACGATGGCGCACTCTACTGATATTTCGGAGGCAGGATTGATTTCGCTTCCAATATTAAATCAAAGGGGGTTTTGGATAAATTCATTCACTGTACGCACCAGACACAAAAATTTAAATTGTTTATCAATAAAGGGCATTTTCCCGCGATGCCTCCCGTAACATGATCGACTTGTAGATATTTTAGGCCTAGAACCCACGATCTGCCACTGGCTACGGAGGCCTTAAGGAATAGTATCAGGTCTACAACTCAATTTGAAACTATTTAGTCACCTGAAAGCCTGAGTGTTATATCCTTGTGTTTAGTCCAGCGCATACAGTGGATATATCCTGCAAGTACGTCCTGCAAGCTCTTTTCCATCACACTGGTCATCCGCACTCTTTGCACGTCTTGGTCTAGAGGTTCAATCTCTTGAATTAGCCTAGGTGACTACCTTAATTCGTATTCAACGGCAGAGGACCACGTTCGAATGACAGCCAATGCACCTAAACCTCGTCGTTTGGAGCGATATCAAGCGCTAATCAGTGGGCAAAGGGGAGGGGTTTGTATAGAAAACACAAAATGCGTATACGTAATCTAAAGCACCATGCGCGTTGATTGTCACCCGCTGGTCTGTAACGAGCTAAACACGCAGAACAACGATAAGGAATTACCGAATGGACATCCGCATTTTGGTATAGTATGTTATGCTAGTCGTTTTGGGATGACATTTAACTCGAGGCAAGCTCCCACGGTCAACTTTCAGCTACAACAAAGTAAACGTTGCGACGAAATCAAAATCGGACATTCTTACGAGAAAATTCATCGTGGTGAGATCAAAATGGTTATTTGATGAAAGTAGCAGAGATCAATTAAGGCGATGGGAAAATATCTGTAGTGAATCATTTACAGAATATCATTCAATACACATTTTTCGTGTTGTACGTGGCGCGCTTAATCATTCTTTATGTCTAACGAGTGTTGATTACAACCGATCGGATTCGATTTCTTTAACATTTACCCATACAATGGTGCTTGTTACTGCAAACATTCAAAGTAGTGTCACACTAAATGTACCCCAAGCAAGCGAACTTGGATTTTATGATTCTCCTCACGTGCCACTCGGCGAGCTACAGCTACAGACTTACTTACATTCTTGTCGTAAAAGAAAAACGACGCAAGCAATAAACGGCAAAGTCACAGCTATGGGCGAGACCTCAGTCTATGAGGCTTTTACAACATTTTTACTGTTGCTAACACCATATCCACCATATAATCTGGTCGCGAGCGCAATAATGTGATGCATACTTACTTAGCGAATCACTACGATGTTCTTATCATTGTAGAAATACTAGAAACAACGATACCATTCTTCTTGACATTCATTCTTCTTGACGCCCCGCCGATGCTGTATCTTAGCATGTTAACGCGCATTGTTATCGTCCCTCGGATACTTTTCATTGGCTGTATGTCCACTGTATGTAGAGAACTGCAGGTCCAATCATTACAGTAGGCTCACGTCTACAGTAGATTTGCCGGTAAGTACTGTAAAACTGCAGGGATTGTGTCATGTAAACGATGAGAGGAAATAGCCAAAGACGTGATGTGATCACTATCGCTTATCAGTAATGGAATCAATATCAAAAATAATTTGCCATCAGAAAATTCACATCAAAAATATCAATACGTTTTTATTTATAAACTCTAACTCGGGTGAAATTTTCGATGCGATACAGTCGGTGTGGCGAAAATGTCAACGAAAATTTTCCTGCATACAATAATGTACTGTTCATATTTGATAGAATCTTCACAACTTGTTCAAACGCCTCAGGATATGGGTTATCAAAACAGCAGGTTTGCCTAATAGAAAATTATTCGCGATTGCCTGATAGCGAAGGCTTTAGATTTCATCTGACGAGACAAACCCAAACAATAACAATCTGTGTGAATTAACGGGAAAAGTCGATAATGCAAGCAACACGGTGGTGGGTTGTGAAGTGAAAACAACAACGTGATTTTGCGGGGGGATTATCGCTTTCCTCGCCGTGATACTTCATAAAATGTTTTCTTTAATGATGCGAAGTACGGCAAGAAAGGAATTCTTCACGAGGAACTAGCGTCGTTAGAGAATTCACTTTGTGTGTTCGCTGCTAATTCGCAGCCCCTATGATACCGTTGATGAAAGTGTGATTTTATCAGTGTTTTTTAAGCAATTTGTTTGTAGACAATTTTGTTAAAAAGTTAACCGTGGTGAGTTTCTCATTCGTAATAGGAGGGCTTGCGCTTTTAATCTTAGATTATACAAAATATGCATTATGCCGACCTATCAAATAGTCTGTTGATATCTACTGCATGCAATGCAAGGTTTGAAATGAAAGATGCAAAGCTGACTGGAGCAATGGAGTTCTATTATAATGAACACCACTCTCGAGAATTTCTCAACTTCAAAGTTGTGTCATAGCCTAACCCAGCAGTCAACCCTATACCGGGTGAATTCAAAATTCAAAATGATTTTTATCCGTTGCAGCTGATTGCGCAAAGCGATCTTGGGGGTGAATGCGGATTATACTGTTATTATTATTATTATTATTATTATTATTATTATTATTATTATTATTATTATTGTTGTTGTTGTTGTTTAAAAGAGAGAGGGGCGCTTATCACCGATGAGCTCTGGTACGCCACGGACGTAACACTAGGAACTAGAATGTCTATACATGTTTGTTAAGTCTTCATAAGAATCCCTCGTGTTGGAAAGACCATAGTGAGCAATAATTTGCGTATAATCTCTGATAGCATCTCCTGGCCTCACGCGCGGACTCCCGCAGATTTTCTACCTGCACTGTGTCACAATGTTTTGTAAAATCCGGCAGTCAATTCTCATGTACACATGCAGCTGACTTTTACAGTGATCCCGCCGGAACCATCTCACAATGCCCGCATCATCAGAGAAATGTTGTTTCGACAACTGGCCAACAAGCACCAGTCTGTTTCATCGACCTCTAGAATATGCCCGGGTTCAGCGGTGAATGCCACAACGCGTGTTCAGCAGTATCCACAGTTCACAAAAATTGATGATGCTATATACAGGTTTGATAACGTAAGGCAATTTTCACTGCTTCACCAAATTCATAAACATGTCGAAGTGCCAGAAGAAACATACAATGGTTCCAAGCGTCAATAAGCGGATGGTTTAGTGTTTTGTTGCATGATGGAAGGCCGAAGTTGGAGATCTGTTTGGTATCAGTAATGTAAGCAGTTGAGTAACATACTGACTTGAAACTTTGATTAATATAGACAACCATCGGTTTCGATGAGGACAAGTTTCAACATGCAACTTCAAAGATTCCGGTATCCACAACGGTCTGTATAACAACACGTGCTCAAACCATGCTGTCGATACTACTTTGAGTTTACAGGCATGTATAAATGCATCACCACAAATGCTTTGACTCGACACAGAGTAACGTCACTGCCAAGCATGGTGAGTCCTCTGTTTTGTTTATACTTGATAAAACATACGTTAATGATATTACAATATGCATGTCAGCATTTCAAAGAGAAAAAAGAAATAGTGACACGATTTATAAGCAACATAATGACATCACGCGTTGTCAAAGAAACGTCAACACTTTTTCATTTGGCAAATGTAGCATAAACTCAATTGTGAATTTCTGCCAACGAGAAAGTTGAAATCTACGATTGCGTGCGTCATGATGTCGAAAATCGCAATCACAACTCACGCAGCTCATCATGATTGTTAAATTGCAAATTTTATGTGCTGATAACCTGCATTGCTTAAATAATCGGCACGACGGAGATTGTCCACGCGTGCATGATATGTATATATGTAGGCTATGGACAAGGAAGCGAAGAAGAAGACGTCGGGTTATCAAAGTCATGTGCCCCCATCGCCGATGCGTTGTTCGTCTGGCGAGGAAGCAGGAAGCACAGGATAGGCCTACTGTTTTTCACGTCTTCGGTGTGATGCGGTCGCGGCTGGAACGCGCAAGTTACACCCCTTTCGTGGCCCACACCACGCAGCTCGTGATTCTGACCCGAACCCCGAATCTATCGAGCTGATAGTTTTGCTTCAATCACTATACCTCGTTCAGTATCGGTACACCAATAACCACATTTCATGCATGCATTCCAATACAGATGTCTTGAAATAGCCTTGATGCTGGCCATGAAATCGAAGACAAGAAGAAATCAATAGGCTGCGTTAGATTATATGGTATAGAAAGGTCACATAAGCACGGCAAGACGTGAATAACCTTTGAGACGTGGACTTGCGAGATCGAATGTTTCATCAATCATTGTTGAACATGAACATGTTCTGCTGGCGTAATAGACATTTCGATGTCGTGGGTTCGCAATGATTAAGATGCGGTTGCATATTTCCTGTTTGTACCGTATGCAACTGATACCCATCCGGGTTATTAGTCGGTGATGAATCAGTAAATCACCCATGTAATGAGTTTATCTTTGCGGCCAGTTTCGTTACTTGTCTTCCTATCTATATATGTACCAAACACTTAAGCTTGTTCTTGCGAAATTAAATCCAAAATTATTGACATCATTATAATTGAAGCAAACATATAATTACTGATATACTTGACCTACTGGTCTCGATGACATAGGACAATTATCACGAATAGGCTATTCAAATTCGCGATACTGCGTATCATATCTACGTTGCCGTTTGAAACATTCTGCATTGCTATCATTGTCATCTTGCCGGGAAAAGTACTCTCAAACACTTAACGACATCACATCCAGGAGGACGAACCCGTTATATATCAAAGAAATAGGCCCTATACTCTATTGAATAGGGTATAAGGATTCGCTCTTTTCTTGTGGGTTCAACGTTTCTGCAGATTGATATCCATGACATTGAGAATCTGAAAGTAGGACGCAACTTTTTATCTCATTTGACATATTTATTCATAGTTCATAAGGTTCAAGGTTCAAGGTTCAAGGTTATGTCATCGAGAATTAAGCTTTAGATTCTCGCTCTTGCAACTGATGGCGTTGTTGTTTTGTGTTACCTCTAGCGAATATTTCACCTTCCGATTTGAGTATACCAGTGCCTACATGGCGATGTATTGAGACTATACGGAGGGCTTGATTAATAACAGATGATTTGAGTTCAACGTCAGGTCTATTCTTATCCGGGATGAGATTTTTGATTGAAAATAAATTGATGTACGATGTGGTCGGTTTCTAGTGCTATCATGATGCACGTTAACATTTTTGGCGCTTTCAGAGGACATTGATTGAGTGCATCGCTAATCAGGAAAATGCTTCTAGGCCACGGCCCTCTACCTTTCCTAATTGCGAAGAATTATGTCAAAGTCCCTATTTATTGATGCACTTCACAATGCGATATTACATAACTAAGTCTTTGTTTTTCAGACAATTTCTAGTATATATATTTGAACAGATATCGTGCTTTTTCCGCCAGACAACGTTTCAAGTTTTGTAGTGGTTGTTGACACCTGTTGCAGGGACTGAGGTCACCTAACCACAGGCTTAATGGGTTTTATTTCGCGCTCCCTCAACCATGGATTTTTTAAGCTTCCGTCGAGTTATCCTCGACGACCTACAGTACATTAACATTTCGTCAACATGTTGAAATGGTTTTGTGAGAATACTGTTTGGAACGCACGCGGGGGCTTATCTTATGAAAGGTATTTCAAAACGTGCTACGTACACGACCATAATTAGGAAAACGACTAGTTGAGCAATGCATTATGGCGTATGATCAATGCATGCAGCTATGTCAGGACTAAGGCTAAAAGCTAAAACCTTAAAACGCTAACTTATTTGTCATTACGTTTATATCGGCTGTAATAGCCACCGAAGGAAGCAAACATGCAATCTTGTCGCGTTGGAACCAACACCAGACAAAGGCTTTCTTGTGTGTAAAATCACAACATGCTACCGTCTTTTATCGATGGAGTTTGTTTTTGTCTGCTGACACATCAACCGCATCCATGATTTTGTTCCGAAGGATCGTCACGTACGTCAGAGCTGTTAGTTGAAGGCCAAAAACACCATCTCACCCCGCCGTACATGGGTTGATGAAATCAATATCTAAATTCTGGTTCGAGGTCATTTCACAATGCACCTCATGCGTGACTGATCGCTAACGTGACACACCTGAGTATAGTTTGGGCTAAGTTATAGGTAGCTTATATGCAAGGTAGGCATGGCGTAAACATTAAAAAATGTTGACTCAAATGTCTGATTCGGTGTCTGCCTGTATGCCTCGACTGTACACAAGGCTACCGTGTAGACTTAGCAAATATTTTTCCATCTCTGGATTGTAAATAGTCTACGCATTTCAAGTTTTCAATGTTTTTCTGCAGAACCGCAGCCAACTTGTAGGCAGATAACATGAATTGTTGAAGACCTACGTTGTAGCTTTTGTTGTTTTTAATGTATGGCGTTTTCCACTACTTGGGTGGTGTACGACAGGTCACTTCTTATACTGCGTGATTTTGATATCACTTGTTTATCGCCAGGATTGCCGGGATCACAACAACAACAGTCTGCACTTCCCGATATGACTGCCAAGCAGTTATGGAACGTATACCAATTTTAAAGTCTTCGTGTTGAGTAGGTCAGGAATTAAACCCGGTACCTCCCGACAGTCATACCACTCAGCCAACTGAACGGGAAGGCTTGCATTCATTTCGGCTGTTTGAAATCTTTCTAGCTACTCATTACCGCTACCTACCGGAAATTAAATTAGTAACGCCGATTACGTTCTGGAAAACCCTCGACTATAGATTCGGTAGCGGAATACAATACAGAATACAATGCCTCAGACGTCCATATGTCCGAGCACATTACTCCAGAGAAATGTATTCCTCAAATCCCTGTGCACACTCAGAAGGTCAGAAATGAGACCCCTAATTCCAGAGCAAATCGTAACTTTTTCCAGACACGAATGGCTGCATACCCACATCGCCCTCTGGCGATGGAATGCCACAAAAATTAGTACGAATCCAAAAACGGTAAAGAGTGATGGTTTAAAATGATAAGCATTAAAACGGTGTAATTTGCAATTTGACACACAATTTCAATCACTTTTCTGGCATTGATTTGGCGTAATAAGGATTAAAATGGTGGAAATGACATGCTTGGTTAAAAAAAACATAATAGTGGCAATGTGTGGTGGTGGCTTTTTCCTTGAAATCCGATACAGACCTAACCCTAACCCACAAGGAAAGGTCGATCCAAGGGTTCTACAAATTTATCCAATCATAGATACGATGAAGGACGATAAATACACTCGCCAACGGGATGTAAACAAAAGACTTGTAGACACATCCTGAGACTGGGAGTCTATACAAAAAGGAGATAGCCTAATTTGTTACAACTGCAAAATTTAGCATATCCCCCGAAATACAGAAAGTATGGCGTTTGGTGTGAAGCGGTGACACTGAACTCAAAACATTATCTCTGCCATGTCTCAATCGAGTTCCACAAGCAAAACCTTTCAGAACTTTGATTGATGAGTACCAATTCACAATTGGAACCCATACGCCGTCGGTTTGGAATGAATGAAGGTAGGCCTATACATTAAAGAAACATTTTCGCTTTAATATGCAAACAATTCATACAATTCATCGCCTTCACTTTCTCTTTATTTACGTTCACGTTACACCCACTTGTGAGGCATAAGCAGTCATGTGCGGATATTTTTGGAATGTTTCTGAAATATTTCAACTTTATACTGCTTTTTCACCGCCTTTTTCAGCATTTTGTTCACCGAGTTCATTCACTGCATTCAGAGAAAGCTCGCTATCCTTACTGATTGATGAGGAGTCATCGCCTTTTTGTCCTGATGATGCAACATATGCGATATGGAGAATGGGAGACAGCACGCTGCAAAATGTATTGAGTCATTGCCATGATAGCTTGCAATTGCGTTAATTCAGAAGGGACGACAAGGACGAGGGTATACTTCCGTGTGAGTCAGGGTTTGGCAACCCAAAGTGTTGAAAGAGCCATATTGTACCAAAAACAATGAAAGAAACAATATGTCCGGAGCCGCCGAATTTGAAAATAGGCATGTTATGATATCCACTCTTTATTGAAATTACCTGAACAGAGCTGCAGCGCAAATTAGAATGTTGAGTGCCGTTCCGCATCCATCCACAAGTGTTTTTGGCGACAGGCGTAAAATTTGAATGGGCACGCAGCACACGATGTAAAGCAGTAAGAGTAACGTTACCTCCCTGATATCTCTTTGCAGTTTGCTAGAAGTCTGCATAACATGTACGAAGACAAATTTTGTAACTGACTAGACATAATTACACCGGACTAAATTTCATGATTTAAGGGGATGAAGGCAGAGGCTTAGTAGGGGATATTCAGCGGATTGCTGCTATTGGTTTATAGTAACCTTTCAGAATTTGTCACATCGTTTCGTGCAACTGTCATGTGCCCATGCACCGAGTCTTCTATTTTAATTCAAAATGACTCAAAATAAAGACATGTGCGAAACCCTGGCAACTAGGTGTGAGGGTCAAACAATCTTTCAATTCCATGGGATGTCAGAGTGTTTTATTACGATCTTAGTATACATAGTTTTGATAAATAGGCCTAGTAGCAGTAGCAGTCACAGCGAAACATACTTTTCCATTCTCTCCATGAGCTGTGCGTTGTCGATATGAATACACCACGCAAATCAACATGGTTGCGACAGGTATGATTGTGCCAAATACGAAAGTTATAATGTACAACACTTCGGTTTGTGATGTTTGGAGAAACCGTTCACTTTTGATGGTGCCTGTTGAAAATATACAGTTTCGATATGCCCAATAACACCTGCAGTAGCCTATATACGTCTAGCGGCGTAGGTAGGTAACTATTTATGCATACCGGCCAGTATTTCAGCATCAAATATTGACAACGCTGCGACTGGTAAAGCAATTATCCAGATGAAAAAGGATACCACCTAAAATTCAAAAACAGCGTTACTTCACATATATCCAAGCGGGCATTCTATACATATTTCATGTTGGATATTTAATATTTGCCTACTCAATTCTCGAAATTACTATAGGCGTATACATTATAGACATAAATGTAAAACTATAGATATTTGACGTGGCGGTACAGCCACCCTCATAAAAATAAAACCTTCCACGGCCAAGTCCTATTTTGGTACATCTTGCGTGAATAGGTTTATACAAGTCGATTGTTTCTGCAGTTTTATAATGACATCCGTTATCTCTACCTTGGTACAATTAGTAGCGACGAACTCCTCATTGCTCAAACACTGTTTGCATCTCAAAGCGGCAAGAAGTGTCAACTGGAACGCAGTCACCACTTGCGATAAACTTGTGATGAAAGAGAGAGCCTGTAAAGAAAGGTAAACCAAAGTAAGCAATGGCACTTAACATATGGTTTAGCGAGTCTGTACCCGTGGTGATAGCATCTTCAGCCAAAACATTAGGATTAAATATTATTGATAGGATGTACAGATAAGTAAAAAAATGGGCTACAGTATCGCTGACCTACCACAAATACTTCATGTGGCAAAAACCAATATCCCGCGGATCGGGCCGACACCGTGAACGGTATAAACAAAATAGACCCGACGTTAGCCAAGAAGAGATGCACAAAGTTCACATTCTGTCTTGCTTTCGTCGAACAGAATCCTGCGTAAAAGCATCCCTGCAAATTTTCACAGACTTAGTTCGTGCGGTCTGAATTTCCCAAAATACATGGTTATCGGTGAATGGCTTATACGATACACTTACCAGTACACTTCCAAGACAACCGAGGCAAAACAAAATTGAAAGAATTGGTGATAGGAAGCTTGCACACGCATATTCATGTTGTAAACCTCGATTCATCGCAACCGGTTGCGGCGTCGTGGTCACCAACGATTCACTGATGAAAAAGTGTTTTTGTAGATCAATTTAAGATTGATCCATTAGGCTAATGCTTTCACAAATTTTATATCTTGGCCACAGTTTCTATGTTTATGACATCGTCAAGCTAATACATAACAGACTATATGACTCATACCACATTTTATCAGGTTTACTGTATATACGCCGACAAAAGATTTCTCACCCGATGGTTGTCTCCATCATATTCGCCGACTCCTGTTCATTTAGAATAGCCAAAAGGTCAACGCCGGGGACTTGGAATCCAAAACCCACGAATTCCTCTGGCGTTTGAAGGGAAAAGCTTGCCATGCTAGAGTAGAGAGATATGCCTATGCTTGAATTCTAAATGCTTATCTTCATTACAAATGTAAAATCATTAACACCTTCATTATTTAATAAGGACTGAAGAGAAATTTGTACTTGTAATGTGGAAAACAAATATAAATGAAAAGACTGCTCAGTATAGGTACCAGTCCGAAATCGCGTCAAATGGGTTATGTACAGTTACCCTGTCTAGCGATAGTAGGCCTATATAGATATATTCTACTGTACATCTCTCGGCATTTGCCGCATTGACAATCCCGTTAAAGCCTACACTAGCCGTGAATTTGGACAATCGGCAGTCGTCATTAGAAATCCCATTTGAAATTTCCAATCATCCATGCTCTCCAGTCTCATATATCTCAGCCATGCCATCTCAGAGACTTCTGCAAATAGCAATGACATACATATACCGATACTTTGCGCTGCATATCGTCTGCATCCATACAGTATTTAGCTAGTGTCCTGTATGGCCTTATCAGCGCATGCACTCTAATATATTGCTTCTCGATTGCTGCAAGTGGTCTCGAAACGCTCCAGTAATGGGTGAGCTTTATAACTCATGAATTTCCTGATCCTGTGTGATACATAACAAACACGAAAGCAACAGATTGTCTCACCGGTGGCAGTACTGTAAAGAGTTAAGCTTTTATCGAGATTATTTAGAATTTCAATAACCTGTTGACATACGAAACCACATTCGATATGTTGGCTACAGCGATGCGCATGCAGACAAAAGAGCTTCAAGCGCGCATGCGACGATTCTCGTAGTCGCCAAGGCACGTATTCAAGAACGCTTGCCGAAATGACTCCTTAATATCTAACTTCCAAAAGTGGCCTCATAGGCCGTTGATACTTTACACCGAACTTGAAGTTCAGTCCAGTCGCAAGTCGACTCAAACTCCACTAAGTTCGGGTATCAATTTCGAAATCAGACCGCAAACAGAATCCTACAAGCTATACACCTTTGCAGAGTGAGTGAGACGTCTGCCATCAAAACCTGTACACTTCAAAAGCCTACGTAATGAAAGTTTTCAGTACAACGTCATAGCGCAAATGAAAACTGAATATACGTCGATAGAGCAGCTCCGTATGAAACGATTTGCGTTTCCTTATTATTCGTCATGTATTCAAATCTAGAGCATTTTTGAGTCACCCTAAATTATTGCCCATGTGATGCATCAGTAACATTGCAATACGGGCTGCCAAAATTCTGACAATATACTACGACAGTACGACCGGTATCAAAACAAATATCTTTGCGATATCTTTCTGGTAACCTCCCTGTTCCCACATAGTCTTAAAATCGTGATGGCGCGAAAAGAATCCCGAGTCGACAAACGACGGTGAGTCACTCTGGCCGGCAACAATCGATTGCAACTCTCACAAAAAGTGAAACCGGAGTTTCCCCAACTTAAAAATAGGTTTGTCTCAAAACTCTCAACTCGATCAAATAACACTTCTGATAGAACTCATCCGGTCCTTCTTTACACAATGTTTAGCTGCCAAATTTTGCCGTTCAATATTGACGTGAATAAAATGGAAAGCACCGACACCATTATCAGTAGGCCTACATAGTATTATGACTATACAGGCGACGCTGAAGGCCTTGCGGCGGACTATTACGAGCAGTTGGTCACAGGGCTTGTTATTGCTAACGTTCACAATTGCAACCTGGTCGCTATTAATTCTCTTTGTCCAACTGTCGATGCATTTGTCTTCGAGAAATGTAATTCGTCAGGACCTGTTATTTTAAGTTTCACATGCTATGACACAAGTCTCGCTCTTCGAGTATTTTTGCGCCTATTTGTATGCTATCCGCGTATACGATCATCATGTTTTTTTTTTATTTTTTTATTATGATAAGGAAAGTGGCGCTTGTCGCCCAAGGGCCTTTTGCGCCACGATCAATACATTTACAATTCAATACCATACACAACATTTACAATTCAATACAATACACACTCACATCGTACAACACAACACAATATATAAAATGACTTGAGCTGTTTTACCTATAGTGGACGTTTGCAACCAAGGGCGAAGTCGATAACGGGTCTCGCCATGTTAGGGTGGGTCAGTACGTTTATTAAGGTTGGAGAAAGATGATTGGAAAAGCAGGATCGGAAAAGAATGACCAGTTGTTTGCGGTATTTAAGGCAGTACAAAATAAAATGTTCCACTGTTTCTGGGCATGGGCAGGATTCACAATTTGGCGAAAGGACACATCCAATTTTAAATAAATGGGCATTTAACTTGCAATGGCCGGTACGCAAACGGAACAAAATACTGTTACTAGTGTGGTTTGTAGGTGATGGTAGAACTGTCTTCACGGAATCTTGAAACTGCTTGAAGTGAGCTCCCTTTTCACCCATCGTGTATTCGTGTTCCCACTCATCAAGGCACCTTTTGCGGAGGACTGACTTTGCTTCTCGCAAGGAGAGGAAAGCAACAGTGTTGTTGCCACGGCTGTCCGGGGAATTATCCGCAGCAAGACGAGCCAACCGGTCTGCCTCCTCGTTGCCGGGGACATCCATATGACCTGGAAGCCACGCCAGGGTTGTTGCCGTATCTTTTATTTGAAGCTTGTGAAGAAACACAAAGATTTCCTTCGTGGTCTGTTCCACTGCACAGAATCCCCGTTTCGGATGAAAGCTTTGATCATCATGTTTAATTTTTTTCGAACGGAAATATAACAGAAACCATAAAACGAGATATGCTAGTCCTATAGGCCATGAATTCAAAGACAACAACAATTTAGCCCGTTTATCATGCATTTATCGTTGCTGTTAGCGTGATCTTATAGCTCAGCGAGGTAATGCTATCATACATCAGCATATGCCTTTACTTTAAGCTCCCGTTGTCTTTTAGGCTTGGTGTTCCTTTAATTTGGCCCACAGTGAGTTTGTATTGGTACAGTGCATTGCAAATTGGACGTTCCGAACAATTCCTGGCCTTCTGACTTAGAAGATTAGACCTCATATGGCAAAGCATTCCGTTTTGTCTTCTCCGTAAAACCATTGGCTCAATGACGGTACAGTGCGAGGATACAAACCATCCGTAAACATCGGCACCAATCGTTTTGAGTCGAGGTACTTTGGATTAAATCTTGCGTCTACGTGGATGCCGTGTAATTCTCGACAAATCGCACAAAACTTCCTTGCTCTCTTGTATTGCGGTAATACTTCTGGCTTCATTGTCATCCACCTAAATTTTAAAGAAGAAAATTTGACTTACGTTACGTCTATAAGTCCTGAAATATATGGACATTCCATTTCCGTTTACCCGCGAATCTATTGTATACTAGCTGGTTTTCCCGGTTTCACTCGGGGGGATTCAACATAAGACGTTGTAGCCCTACGCGAAAAATGCGACCTTCAATTATTCGTGGGTGAGACGCTTTCCTTTTTTTCTCTTGACGAAGGAAAATGGATCATCGATTCACCTCTGATATGCCTTGTCTAAACCTGTATGAAATATATCTAAGACGCCGAACCGAAGGACAGTACGTAAGCAGAACGTTGTAGCCAGGCTACCTTTACGCGACCAGAAGTGGTGAAGAAATTGTTCCGCTAGATTGCAGAAGAAGTTGATTCGTCTACAGACATACATGGCGGCTCTTTTATTTATATAGAAAGATGAATGCATTCCTTCCATGTAATGCGATGGTAGGCGACCTTGTGTTAGTGAGAATCATTCGTCCACCCAAGAGTAGATGACGAGAGAGCGCAATGTGGTGGAAATCGTCAGCAATCAGGGACGCTCAAGAGAAATTTAACCGTCCACGATTCTATTGTTGAAATTGGTAAAGCAACAAAAGTGGTGTTCAAGTATTTGCTGAGATATCCAGTTTAATCGGTTAGGATTATTATTTATCACAGTGATCAGAGGAATTCACCAGGGGAGATATACACTGAAGCGCAACGAGAAAAGTTGAGGATATGCTATCAGCCGAAACCGCGGTGCCGTTTGCGTTCACGTCGATGCGCATCCAGGTGCGCGCATTCTAAACCTGGAGAATCGACTATTATTATATAGAAGATTTTCAGGGGCGCTCATCACCGGGCGGCGTTTTGCACCACGAACAAGACAGGTCGGAGCAGATAGATGGATATAGCAATCGTGATACACGATACATGAATACAGCAATCGTGAAACATGACACATGAATACCTCCGGCTTATAGCCCGGATCACTATTACGATCACGACTCTCCGCACTTCCCCGATACCGACTGCCAGGCAGGTAAAAAACCGATATCAATTTTTAAGTCTTCGATTTGTCTCGGTCGGGATTGGATCCCGCAACCTACCGATCGAAAGGCGGACAATCTACACCACTCGGCCAACTGAACGGTGGAGAATCGACTACAATTTGCTTGTAGTTGCCGAATGCCTTTGGGCTGCCGGTCTAAAACTCTATGACACTGAATGATCAGTTATTTATCACATTATTATGTTACGTCATGCGATGCGTAGCGACTGCGATTGTGACGCAAGTCGAACGTTGAACAAGTTGACAATCAGGCTCACTTGAAATACTTGAGATACTCTTCTTCATTTTGATCCAAGAACCGAAGATATTCTATAAGTTTTAGTGAAGTTTTAAAGTCGTCTGAAAAAATGTATGATCCGGGAGGCGCTATTGCTTCATAGTCTTCTTTAGTTCCTCCCCAAACTACCGGGATAGAGTGATGCGCTAACGCGTTTTGAAATAATTTTTCCGTAATGTAGTCTTTACAATGATAAGAATTTTCATATGAGAAATAAAATTTATATTGTTTTATCAGCTGCGGTACAGATTTTTTATCAACTGTGTGACCGAAGCATGCACCGTAGCAGTCCAAAGATAACCCAAAGTTTTTTAGTTCTTGAATTTTCTTCATTCGCATGCGCGCGCCATTTGTGTAATGACAATCTGATATCATCGCCATTGCGAATTTTCTTTTTGTCTTCATTATTTCGGCGTAGATGGATTCGTCTTTTCCCATGAGTTTATCTGCCAAGATGGGATTCTGGTAGCTTGAAAGGAAGGTTGAGTCTAATCTAAACAAAAACGCGATTCCACTCTGATTGAACGGAACGAAGTGATCTGACCATCGGTGTGTTTTCTTACTAAGGCCAGTTATATCATGCATTAGGCCCACCTGTGAGTCATCGTTGCGTTGAACTTGTATGAGTCTTCAAACTTCAAAGATAATCTTCTGGTGACCTTTAACGTTGCTGACGACTCCGCGGTGAAGAAAATATGCAGTTGTTTCGGATTCCTGGATATTTTAAACATCTTCAATACTAAGCACAGTGGGCGGGATTGAGCAAACTGAGCCCAGCATTCGCACGAAACACTGATAATATCGCAACAAACAAACGAATGTAGGTTAATAAAAGACAAGTGCTTACCGTGGTGAAGGCATGTCATCGGATTGGATCGATTTGAAATGAAACACAACGGCCAATGTTCTTTCGTCATTTATCTGAAACCCATTGTATAAATGAAGCGATGATGGCCGCAATAGTATAAGATAATAATTATAAATAAATTGCGAACGGCGCTTATCACCGATGAGGTCTGGCGCGCCTCGAACGTGACAGACTAGCGAAAATGAAGCTTTTAGTTAAATAAGTTTTTTGCAAGAATACCTCACGCGGTCTGACTGACTTCGGCGGTACGTCATATTGCAACCAACGTAAAAAGTCAAGTCTTTTGGGTAATATTGCTGGATAGCTTATGCTATAATCATGGCCACTAGCGTACTAATACTAGTATAGTATAGTATAGTATAGTATGAATATGGATAGACCTAGCGGTAAGCCGAACTTTTCATATCGAAGATATGTCCGTACATATATACCATAGATCTGTCGAAGGTCAATTCACATTCTCCACACTTCTTCCGATTGACTGTTCGCGACGCACGTAGCTCGTTTTGCACGTTCCATACCAGGATAATCTGATGGTGCAACAATGGTGACAACAAGCATTACGAATTTATATGTTCTAACTGAAATATCGCTATATAGGTCTCCCACTTTGCCTGATATGCGGTCATAATGTTTTACGTGCTAAAGCTAAATTTGAATAACGTAGGCTTACCTTTTTATCGGACGCTTTTTCCAATTGCCTTTCAACTTCAGCTTCCAGGAGTTCTTCCGGGCTATCGTGCCTTAGTTCAGGTTTAGTTGTTGTCTGCGTTGCTATTGTCTGGTTTCCCTGTGAAATTTTATTGATAATTTGGTTCTGTAATTAGCCATTCGTTCAACAGTGGAGATTTGATTTTGTTGTGTAGTACTAACTAGAGTCGACCGATTATCGCCCCGGCCGATTATTATCGAGGCCGATATCTGCATTTTTGCGATTATCGGTATCGGCAAGTAAGGAAGTCAATATTGGATATCGACCTCAATAATCAAGACGATAATCGGTCTAATAACGACTTTTAGCCGATTATCGAGGCCGATATTCATGATTTTTGGATTATCGATAACGGCCATCAGTCATGTGAAATGCCGATTATCGTATCAGCCTTGAAAAAAAAAAATATCAGTCGATTTCTAGTACTAACGTGTTGGAGAGAGGATGGTTGTGCCATGGTGATGGTATCTTTGGGAGGTTCTTCGTAAATTCGCCTGTCATTTGTCATGTAGGGTTCTTGACCACGAGATGTAGGCCTACTGCTTCTTTCAAGTTTGTCAACGTAATATACTTCTCCGAAAATCATTATTATGACCAGTGATATTAAAAGCTTTTTACATACTGAGCTGAAACCTCCGTGATTCTCGGTTTTGGTCATCTGCAATAACAATAAATGCCCTTGAAAACGTATCTAGCTACGGCCACAGTCCTCACATTAGGTCTAACGTACAGTTATAGGTCTTACAAAATCAACAATGGAGTACATGGTTTCAAATAGCCTACAGACGTTATTTCAATCATTTGGTCACGTAAACGAGGCACAAATGTTCACCAACGCCAATAGTGTTGTCAAATGTACACCTTCCTTACCACCAGGGGTCTAAAACCTTTGCTAGTCACGGGCCAAATGTCGAATCATGGCCTACTAAATTTACCTGACCTGACCTATATACCTACCTGACCTACTAAATTTAGTAGGCCAGGTCGAATGTACGATATTTTGGCGGGTCTTAATTTTCAATAATACTACGATTCACATTAAATTCAGTAGGCCTACCTAGTAGGCTACGCAGTTTATTTGTACGTCACTAAAGCGCACCACGTCGAATCTTGTTTGTACTGTGAACGGGATTTTCTTTCGGTTAAATTTCTTTACGGTAATAAACAAAAAAGTTGTCCTACAACTAGGACTCCCAGCTGCGTTACTAGGATTACGCTAGGTCTACATGCCTTGGGCTATGAAGCGATTGTAGGCTATATATGTGTATCGAATAAACTGGATATATATAGTTAACTTTTCTTATTTTGTTGGCTATTATTTTTTAATGCTCCATTTCTTGAAACAACTCATGACGGATCTGCCTGCAATGTTCACGTTTTGATTTGTGGCTGAATGGATGTCCGAGTAACTATTTCAACTGCGATTGTTGTAAAGAATATAGATTGCACTAAACTTTCTTGACATTACGAACGAAAACCCGTCGTCACCCTGGAAAGAATATAACGTATCATAGTAACAGCTGCCAATTCCCCTATAGGCTACTCTGACTCTTCTCTGCTCGTAAGTAGCACGCTTGTCGAGAAGCTAGCAGCTAACAATCGCTCGACTGACACGAGGCAGCGATTCTCAAGGCCAAATTCGTGCGAATCTCGAGGCAAGATTAAAATTTGCTTTGAATCTGTTTTCGAATATGCTTCAAGCGATGTCTACTGATCACTGATCATGTGCTTAAAGAAATCAATTGGGTAATATCGTACCGCTGTACTTCATCCAGCACCCTTGCCTGTGATTTTTAGATTCTATAAATTCTGCTGTTTAGATATCTCTCTGCGTCTTTTTTGTCTGCATCAATGATCTGCATTTACTAGAAATGATGATATTAATTATATATCTCTGTGGATATGCCTCATCGAATACAACTTATGAATTGAACTCACCGAAAGTCACGGTTGACTGCACCTGAGTGGAGAGATTGCTTATTTTGATTTTGTCTAAGCGGGAACACGAATTCAGTCGCGTTTAGTGTTTGTTTTTCATTCAGTATCGAATCAGAATTCTTACCAGTATTCACCTAAAATATATTGGTATGATATGTTATCTTTAATTCAAGTCAATTCGTCACTGGAAGTATTCTATGTAAACTGACTGGAAGATCAAAGTGACCTATCAATCACCCAACCAGTCTATCCCTTTACTGATATCTGCGCTATGGCGGGCACTAATCTTTATGAAAATTCAAACATAGATTTTCTGTTTGATTTTATATCACATCATCCAACAAAACATGATTGGAACAAGCAAGAGGGAGATAACCTAACATCTATTATTGAAAGTGTACCAGACTCTGAGCTGCTATGTGTTTTCGAAGAATTAGCTTTGAGTAATTACAGAGATCATCTGAAAAATGAAACCATACCAACTTTCTGTTCTCGCATAAAGAGTGAGGGTGTAGCAACTGTGACGTATGCGGTAGAAGATCTGTATAATGGTGTCACATGGTTTAAGAGGCAATTATCAGTATGGCCAGATAACGGTAGTATCGTGGAAGAATTTGAAGAAATATTTCTATCTAGTATATTATGGGAAATAAATGACGAGATAAAAGACGTTTTTGCCGAATATATCTCACAATCTTTGCAGTCATATCTGTGGTGTCATGAAACGCCATCTGATGATTCCGAATTCCTTCTGGATGATAAACAATTCGTTTCGCTTGAATGGGAAGGAAAAATCACAAAGTTAAGTCGAGAGGATTGTAGCGTTTTCAACTTGAAGCACGGTGTCTACGTAGTAAACAAATATATACGCAGTCTTAGATTGCTTCACACCTTGGTCGAACAGCCGTTAATGAAGGTGTTAGGAACTGAAGTACGTCGATATATAAAACGTACTTGTGGTGGAGATTACGAAAAGAAGTGGCTCACCGAACGTTTAAACGACTGGGTAGAAACAAAGTTGATGTCGTACATCAAAGAAATTTTCAACTGTGACGAAAGTGATGCCTTAACCGACGACGCATGCTTGGATAATTCCTTTCGTAGCCATTCTTATGGAGAGTGGAAGAAAAAGCTTATGTTTGTCTTGTATGAAAATTATACAGAAATGAGAATCACTGAAATGTTTGCTATCATCACAGACTTCCCTGACAGTGCGCCAGTAATTGAAGACCTGCGAGTCTGTCTGGAAAAAACTAATCAAAGGAACCATTTGATAGAAACTTTGCGGCGGGATTTCGCTAATCGCGTACTGCATCGAGGTGTCAGTACTGGAGATATGATAACTATGTATATCAGTGCAGTAAAAGCTCTCAGAATGCTTGATCCGAGCGGTGTTATCATGGAAACTGTTCTGGAAGGTTACATGCGGCATCTTGTTGGCCGCGATGATACTATAAGGAATATAATGAGTAGTCTATTGGACAACGATGCGGAGAGCGATTTGTCTGCAGAATTAGCCAATGCTCCGATATCGACACCGCTGTACACGAGAGACCTCAGTGATTCTCTCTTTGTTGAAGAAATCACTGATGACAACAAAGATTGGAAACCAGATCCACGCGAAGCAGACCCAACAAAGTCCGACAAGTCACACCGTCGATCAGATATCATTTCTCTTCTAATCAACATGTATGGAAGCACGGAAAAATTCATCACAGAGTATCAGAAACTTTTGAGCAAGAGACTGCTGTCGTTGTGGTGTGGCGGCTTTCGAGAAGACGCAGAGATCAAGAACTTGGAACTTTTGAAATTGCGTTTTGGAGAAACGGATATGGAAAAGTGTGGTGTGATGTTAAAGGATGTTGCCGATTCACGTCGCATCAACACTCATGTTATCAGCGAGATTGAGAAAAGAATTGACGAAAATGCCCGGCATGCCACTGATATTAGCACTTTAATAATTTCTGCAGAGTATTGGCCTGATTGTGAGAAATATGACATTGTTCTGCCAGAAGAAATGGATGAAGCCCTGAATAATTTTAATAAACTTTACGAAAAACACAAAGCTTCAAGATCGTTGCATTGGATTCATAGTCAATCCCGTGTCGATATCGAAATTGAATTACAAAATCAAACAATTAATCTCAAAGTATCTCCATTGCTGGCATCAATTATATGCCTATTTGAGCTGAAAGGGACTTGGTCTTTGAATGATTTGTCTGCAGAACTACGTGTGTCTGAGTCTATTTTGCGGAAAAATATAGTGTTTTGGACACAGCGAGGCATGCTTGAAGAGGTCATTCCTAACAGTTATGTACTTGTGGAAGATGTGCCGGCTACGGCCCATTCTGTAACTGTGGACTTTGAAGAAGCATCAAGTGAACCAGAAGACGACGGTTTTGACATGGAGAATGCCAAACAGCGACAGCAAGAATCGGTACTGTGGAATTTCATTAACGGCATGTTGATAAACTTGAAATCGTTGCCCCTCGAAAGAATTCAAAAGATGCTGAAAATGTTTGCAACACATGATCCGTCAATGAAAATGGATGAAACCAGATTGCGAGCACTCCTAAACCAAAAGGTTCAACAGGGGGTACTCTGTGTCGACGGTGGACAGTATTGCCTGAACAAAAATAGATGATGCATTGACTTCTTGGAACTTGCCTCTAACGGGCAGTCACAGGGCAGCGTATGGTTCGTTTTAGACATCAGGACCTTCTACATTCTAGTATATTACTTTTGTTACATTAAAATAATTGCTACTGTAACATCGTGCGTTTGATCGTGAAACTTGAGAATAGTGATCAATAAACCCGCTTTTCAAACTCGCTGGAACGACAGGTGTTGCCAAATTCAGCATTTCGTGGGCACCACATCTACATATATATTTGGATCAAAGCATACAAACAATGTATAACGCAGCAGAGAATTCAATAGGGTTTATAAGTTGAAATGGGTCTAGCCTACATGAAGGCGTGACGTCATATGCTGTCTCAGATTCATAACCGCACATGACGTTCCACGGAGCCGTCGTGGCAATTTAGGTTGAACTTTCCACTTGTCTTCTTCTGGATCATAACACCAAACATCAGCTCGATGTTCGGCAAGCTGGCTTTTGCATCCACCTACGAGGTAGATCAGTCCATCGTAGCCGACACACCCGAAGTCGCCATCGCTCTGCAACGCAAATGACGTCTTACGATCGCGAAAAGTTTCCTAATTGGGTGAAGAAGGCGCGGTATTCCTAAAGATTTTTACTATGGACCAGAACAAGTGTATAGAATGTCAAAACGGACAATGGCCTAATCGGCGTATCAAAAGGTGCATGACGAAGGCACAGCGATGGCAATTTCTCCGCTTCTCTTATGAACAAATATTACCGCTAGATGGCAATGACACGCTACGAATTTGCATGCGAACTACACTAAATGCTCGAAATAAAGTAAACGTATTAACGAACGACCGAATTCTATTCCGCCGCAAACAGGTATCGTTGTTTATACTACTGAAGTTTTGATAATTTCGTATCTGACCTGGAATGGAATTTTGTGTGCTGCATTGAACCACTGGTCGCACTCAGGGGTGTAGCACTCGATCGCAATAGACGGCGACTTCGAAAGTCCCATTGTGTCATCCACTCCTCCCACGACGTAAATTCGATCTCGAATAGAGCTCATACAATGGCTACTCCTGGGACAACTCATCGGTGCAAGGCTTGTCCAATAATTACCAATCGGATCAAACCTTGAGAAATGTATATAATTATAGTATAGCCCAATAGGTGGTAAAGGCTTACTGCACGAGTCATCCTATGTAAACATATCAGCGCGCTTACCTGAGCATTTCTATGCAGGAATGTTTACCGACGACGCCGCCACTTACGTAAAACATATTTTTGAAACTACAGCCAGCGTGTGCATGGCGCGGTGTTTTCAACGGCGCGCAGAATTCCCATCTGATGCAAGAAGAAATGAATTTAACGCTCTGCGTAATAGCGTAGGGATATAGGCTAAGTAACCACCCAGTAACCAGTCGTATACCTTCTTGAGGCTGAACTATACCGCTCTGTCGAACTGCGGACTATTTTCCCACTTTTTCCACCGAATGCGTAAAGATTCTCGCCGTAGGTTGTAAGAACAAAAAAGGACCTGAATCAAAATTCGTTCAAAATCAGCATTTCCCAAATAAAGTTGAAGTAGCGGAGGAAGATATCCATCAAGCAATGTTGTACTGTAGCACTGCGGTAGTTGTAGCAGCGCATGATATGGATATGCTACATTCGACATAGTTTCACATTTGTAGGTGATTTTCGCCTACCCAAGTAATAAAAAGGTGTGAAAAAAGCTGCAGGTTTTCTAGTTTCGTCCTTTGACTAGCAACGTTCAAAATCTATTTATCATTATACTCATCACTTCGCGCTCTATCTTTACTAAACCAGTCATATCCGGTGGTTTTGGAAGACGCAAGAACACAAACCGTGATTTACATCGTTAAGATCTACTGGCATTTGGTATGATTCCCAAAACGTTTAGGTCACTGCACAAGAGTGTTTAATGAAACTAAAATGGGAATCATACAACTATTACGCACCTGCTGTGAAGCATGTCTGCTAACAAAGTCCATACATTTTTTGGCGGAGGGTCATAGCGCCAAAAGTGCGGTATGCTGTGCGTCCCGGGGATGGTCGTATCCTCGCCTCCCGTAACGTACAACGCATTTCCGATCACCGCAACGCAATGATGAGATAAAACTGTGGGCAGCCGAGAAAATTCTTGCCAGACGTTTTGTTTATTGTTCAACAGCAAAATCTGTAAGTACAGTAGACAAACGTCGATCTCAAACCGTTGAACCCCGGTAGGCCTACAGATTGCGCTATCATATATCATCAGTAGTATCACCGATACCCGGGCTGGACAGTCCAATTCGATTATCCATTTCCCCGGATACTACGCAGGTTTTACCGTAATTGGATGACTATAGCGGGGAATGCCCGGCGTACAGTAGACGATAAGAGCATGCCAGGACGGCGAGTAGGATCGGCACAAACCTGCGCGGACATTTGATCAAATAGCCGACCTCCACATGTTAGCAGAGTTGGTTGTGTTGGATACGAAACGCCGTCGCCGGAGCCAGGATCGATTCCATCAACTTCACCAGTTTGTCCTCCAATGTCGTTTCTCTCTCGAAGACGCTGCAGAACCCGTTTCTTATCAACTATGCAAATTTCTCCAACGTGTTCTGAAAGAGCGATGGAGACCCCACAGTTGGGTGGGTTGACAAGAGGCATATTATTTCGAGCGAGAGGCGTTGTGAAAACAGCCTGCATCGAGTTGACATCGTCTGAACAGTGTGGCCGCAGCTTCCCACCAAAAACTTTGTAAATCTACCTAATATGGCGTCGAGGAATTCATCATCTGCGTGACGCTGAGTGTTGTAAAAGGAAGGACATCCGACCAATAAGAGACCTGTCAGATGACCGTGCGGATTACTAGTGGCTATTTGGTGAAAACGACAACGGTGTTCGAGAAAGAAACCTGTCCCGAAAGCCCGAACAACGAGATCCGGTTGCCATCAAATCTCCGGTAGAGGCTCTCTCTATGAAAATCTGATAAGCTCAAGCTTAAGCCAAGCTTTTATTATAACGAATCGCCGAAAATGGACTAAATTGCAATACGCACCCATAAGTTGCTTGTCGCCTTTGACCAAGTCATGCGTGACAACGTAACCCGATAGTGTAGCTTTCGGCATTTTCTGAAAGTTCAAATGTCGAAGAATGCTTCTACCTTTTTCCTGTCTGCTCCGATAGTTCTGTTAACGCAAACCAAATTTCTCTACTTTGCGAAATATACAATCTCCGATTGAATACCTACGTGTTTCACCCATTTCAAAATGGCATTGAACATTTCCACTTCCGAGATGATGACATCATGAGATATGAATGCTCGTCTGTTGTCCACGAGAATCTTATATAAGAAATTAGAGTTCAACAGTATTTCAGTATCGAATGCGGCTTTCGTAGCGTATAAGCTTGGAGCCACAATAAAAATCCAGATGGATGGCGCCATCGATTGGCAAAGCAAGGATCTGGAGACCGCAGGGGGCGGTTCCCCGCGTTCTGCCTAGTCTGGTATAGATTTTGACACCCTTCGTATTAATCTGGAATGAGCCAAGCCAAGCGTGAAAGTCTGATTGAGTGTTCATCTCGGTATCACGTATATAGACGCTGTATATGCTTCTTCATATCTCCAACTTTCTAATACCTGCATTTCCTTATCGGACAGTCGTAGAAAGGTATTGGTGTCTACAAATTCCTCAAACTGCTCCAGCGTCCGCAACACAGCAAATTCACGCACTTCTGGCAAATCCAACTTTTCTGCCAATTTCATAATGGGATGAAACAAGTCTAGAATATATCTAAAAAGATATATAACTTTGAATCCCACTGCCCAGCGAAGTAGATGTAGCGCTGGTAGCGTAGTCCGCTGCAGTCGGCCCTGCATTGTCGCACTATTTGCGCCGTAATTAGATCTTATCGGGGCTCTGTGTGAAGACGCAGGCGTCAAAATATCGCAGCCGATTAATATTATCCGAATAATTGGGCAGATCCACAAGTCTTTAAAAACATAATAGACCATGGCGCGCACGGTACACACTAATTTTCTATCTCGATTGGGTGAGCATCAAGGTCACCAGGCCACCAGCCCAGCCAAAGTATTCAGTAGGAGATTGCGTAAGCCAAAGCATGTATTCGATAGATAGATAGACGGCATCACGTATAATAGAGAGGGCAACCCAAATCGACATTTCCTAAATTTCAAAGGTGACTGCTCACGAGGAGAACTTCCCCTGGTTTTGGTCATTTTTGCTATTATATACAGAAGCATATCGTATGACTAGTATCAATCAAATTGAACTGTCCATATGACAAATAGCTTTAGAGATTGAAAAGGAAATATGTCAGGGTGTGAACCTAAGCCAAAAGAACCGCTAGAAGTGATATATATACCGTACGGCGAAAAGTATGCATACGACGAAGATGACATTGTTCCAGAGTAAGTGAAATTATGACCTACATGGTGTAATTTTTATTTATTTATTTGGAATTTATGGCGTTTGTCACCTAAGGTCATGTACGCCAGTTCCATGCTCACG
This sequence comes from Botrylloides violaceus, assembly GCA_030412335.1. NCBI lineage: Eukaryota > Metazoa > Chordata > Ascidiacea > Stolidobranchia > Styelidae > Botrylloides > Botrylloides violaceus. The sequence goes on from JASFYC010000737.1 coordinate 755,684, forward strand.
GTATACGTGTCAATACTTCCGGCTTATATCCCGGATCACTATATTACAATCACGGCTCTCCGCACTTCCCGATACCGACTGCCAAGCATGGAGGGAAGGAACGGATACCAATTTAAAGTCTTCGATTTGACTCGGTCGGGAATTGAACCAGGAACCTCCCGATCAGAACTGGACGGATACATGGTGTAATACATGCATAAATATGTAAAATTACCGCAACGTATCGGCCTATGCATAGGATAAATGACATTCGCAAGTTGTTGCGACCTCCATCATATAGCTATGATACTGTTCATATGCGTGCAGAGTTGAAACTTCACTAGAAGCTAAATACCGCTTTATTTTGTTGCCGTCCTTGACGGCGAGCAGCGAAATTGTCGAAGATGACAGCGAACTTTACGGAATGCCGCCGAATTGGAGTCCGAGAACAATCGTAGCCGCTAAGTGAGTTGCCCTTAATATAGGCTAGATAGCAGGCATCTTGAAATGGTGTGTGCTTGATCAGTGTAAAAACGCGGGAATTTATTGTCCGACTCTCGTTTACGGATTGGGTTGCGTAATAGAGTTTCCGACAACTTTAAAAAACGCAGCCGCTTATTATTGACGTCAAGAGTACCATTTCGGTAACCTTTGATTTCAACTCAATCAAATGTAAATATGATTTGAGATTACCGCCACTTACGACGGAACGTGATGACGACGGCGAGATCAGCTTGGTCAACTTACGATGCCAGACTGTATTGACTGGATGCTTGCTGGCGGTGACTTTGATCGGACTACTGTTCTGTCTAATGGTAAGTAAAACTTGGAAAGAAAAGTCCCGGACAACAAGCGTGACGTTGCAGTATTTTCAACCTTATGTTACAGGGATTTATGGAGTGCGTATTCGCAAAAACACGAAATTACCGTCACTGCTTTTTGCATATATATATCGCCAGCATGGGATGCATCGTTCATGTTCCCTTTATAAACGCCGTGCTAGTATCTCCGGAACAGGACCGTGTTCTTCTTCAGGTACTCAAATTTCGGCCTACCCGATGCTGACCTCACTATGCGAGCTACTGTATTTCAAATTCAAACACATTCCTCATTTCCATCGCAGCTGTTGTATTTCACAACCACGTCAGCTCAAACAAGTTGCGCATATCAACTACTGCATCTTCTAGCCGCACGGAGACTAAGCGAATTGATGGCGCGAATGAAACACAAGACCCGAATACTAAAGGTAAATAGTCTCTACATACGCGACTAGCTAATGTCACTAATCATTGTTTTATTCGAATTAGATCAACTGCTTCGTGATTATACTCGTCAGTATCGGTTTCGGGGTCGTCGGAGCACTTGTGCTACCTCACTCAAAAGGTAACTTCTATATACACCGGTACCATTCTTGGTAGGCTGGTTATATTATCATATTTTCAGCTGGAGTTTTTTGGCATGAAAAGAACTTTATAATGATGACATTCGTATTTACGTACATCCTACCGCTCGTCGTATCCATCTTCTTGATCGCATTTTCCAAATGTCGAAGGACCAAACCGGTAAGTGGTTTGAAAGACTTACTCTGTTGTAGTAAAGAGGATTCCGCCGTAACTGGTTTGAACGTTGGGTTATTGCAGTCATTTCGCGTGTCAAATCGGGTGAGGTACAGTCCAGGGGAGACGGACACCATCGTTCAAGAGTCTTTACAAAATCCGGAAGAAACAGAGCCGAAGGTGACGATTTCATAAATGTATATATCTACTGGAATTTATGCGAAAACATTTTTAAACTACTTTAGTCAACGATGCGGAACCGCAAAGTCACGGAAAGTACTTTCCCGGAGGCAGAAGTCCTATTCTTTGGATTCATTATCATGTGGGGACCGCTAAAGATATTGCAGCTGCTCTATCACCGTGCACAGGAGTTTCACGAGTGTAGAAACGCAGTCGATGTCGCCCTCATGGTTGCTTGTTCATTCAGGTATGCAAATGTGTCGTTGGGTGATCTATGAGTTACGAGATATGATCTGATGAAGGTTCGTTGATGAAAGTATAGGTTTAAACTCCAAAATTTCGAGCTGAACGACTGAGTGGAGCATGCCTGACCAGTTCATACAAAATTTCAGTGCGTTTCTCCGGTCACGAAGCGAACGCTTCTGAAGAGAGTTGTCAATAAGTTTCGGGCGGAAAAAGTACAGTTATACTATACAATCATGAATCCCATGCTTATTGCCGCACAGATAGATACGTGGAATTCCCGAAAGCTAAACTCTGTAAGGCCATTCTTCTATTGCCTTGCAGAGGAGGCACACAAAAGCTAAGATGGAATGCGACATCTATTGATAAATTTCAAAAAATCCCAGTGAGTAATCAATCCATTTTTCTTCAGTATTGCAATGCCATTGCTGCAAGTTGCGGTGCGTTCGAGAAAGCAAACAAAGAAAACCGCATCGTTTGCTCTGCGAGAAGAAGTTCAATCAAGAACATCGGGACCGACTCGATCATTAATCTCTACCGCGATGTGATGAACTATTGTGACCAAGTTCAAATCTCTGATGAAATCAAAAGATTGGCAATTACAGATAGATTGATTCCTGAATGTCGGAGCAATTGAAATTTTGACATTGAATCTTTGTTTCAAAATAACCTCATCGGAGTAGGCCTATAACCTATAACCTATAGCCTATTTCATCTGCCATGATTTTATCTTTTGCTAAGAACCAGTGGCCTTTATACGGCTTAGGTCCTATGCCATGTCTTTCGCGTAAGAACTATACAGCCTACTATTAAACTGTCAAAGTGTACCATTGCCTGATATATACTATGATGCTTACTACTGACTAAAATAGTTGTGTTGGCGTACCTCTGTTGTAGAAATGTACGCAGCTATGCGACGTGTATTGCGCGCGTGCCCGAAGCTTATATGATAATTTTTTCATTTAGCAAGACAATATTGTGCGATTTTTATCCAAAGCATGAGCTCATTCGATCGTTCCTCGTTCCTCACTGGACGAGTTGGTGTAATAAGCGTAGCTATACGATAGTACGATCATCGAAGGTGAAATGATTCGTCGCACCCGCACACAAATGTATCATACGTATACGTAATTCCTTTGCTAGTTGTAGCTAGTGCTAATACAGTAGGTCTAAAGGCCCAAAGGCCATTACGACTATTGACAAACTGATTGGCAAACAAATAGGCCTAAATGGGAGATATCGTTTAAAAGTCAGCGCAATTTCGTGCAGGCAAATATTGTGGGACAAACGGTGAAATCCGGGTCACTTACTCGTGCGATCCACCCCAAGAAACAGAAGTATCAATCTTAAATCGCTCTCTGCTCCAAACCACCAGGTCTCAGGTGGCAGCCCTCACCCTCTCATACCTGTTTTGCAATGCCCATTCACAATATCGCTGGAGTGTTGGAATCTTCAACCTATGAGAAGCTTCAAATAATTCTGGTAGTTCCTTGATCTTTACTTCAAATGTAGCTTCATATAAGAAGTCGAGGACAAGATTCATGGTGTTTTCTTGCAACGGGAAATCTGATATCACCGAAATTGGACCATAATTAATGCACTGTTGGCTTCCCGATCCGCTTATTGCTTTCGACATTTTGTCATCTTGCCCTTTGTGGCCTTAGAAAAATGAAGAGTAGAGAAAATCAGTACAGATGGGCTTAGGCCTAGCTACCAGTACCGTACGCCAAGGTCGCGAGCAGAAACAATAAAAAGCTTCGTTGCCATGCCCAAGAAATGTGCATCATCTCACTTGTAGGATTTTCTTCCAACTTCTCTCTGCAATATTCACTACATGCGGCAAATACAACACGATGGACTTCGTAGACTTTATCGTGATTTGTGATTGGGTCTAAGAGTAAATAATGGCCGGGGTAAGTTATAGGTTACGTACGGTACACTGGGTAGGCCTACAGCAAAGGTACCGGTACGGGTATTTCTCTAACGGATGCACCAGCATACATAGCCTACGTATTTGCGCAATGTAACACAGGGGATTGTAGTTATACTACCTTTTACGTGAAAATTCATATCACAGTATTGCCGACGTCTTCTGAATTGTGAAAAACGATCTAACATCGCCTGCGCATGGTCCTTGGAGTAGGAAAACGGCAGTGTCAAAAGCTCGTTTTCTCCTTCATGTTGGTTGATTAGAGGCTTGCACCTACCATTCACGGATCCTGTTGAAATGGTTCAAATACAGCATATATACAGTATACTGTATGTAAATGGAACTATATCAAATCATCCACTTACCCATGTTCCGCCACTAAGTCCCCAATAACATCGATCTCAAGTCTGGATGTCACAGGTTTTCGCTTCACTCCATTTTCATCTAATCTCCAGGCTTCAATGCGCCATCTAGCGGATAGGTTAAAATATATACCATACTCGGTGGATGGTACACTGTATTTGAAAAATATCTACTGACACTACATATCTATAGGCTACTAATACGCTACCGCAATTGCATTAAAATTTCTGTGCTATCTAAGCCTGGCCTAGCGCCCCTTCAGACTAACTTCTGAAATAGTATTGCTCATCCTGGAGCCAGCAGCTCTCACTATATTCGGTCTCGACGACAACTACGCGTACAGAACTTGAACACTTTCTAGAGTACCCGACGAACGCCTGTTCATCTACTTCGGCAGAGCGTATAGGCATTTCTCTTTCGGCTGCCTTAGTATACAGTGCCTAATAAACTTTGAAAGAACTCAGAAGAGCCATACAGAATGATCAAAACGATCGCTATGGACCACGCTGCTAACGCTAGTGCTGGTTTGGGAGGACGCGCCAGAAACGGTTGATAACTGAGCATGTGCGCAAATGACCAGTGATCGTCTTTCTCTGTCAGTCATGACTCGTCCCCGTGTGAAGCATAATTAATCGATCAATCGATCAACCACCGCGTCTGGCATAATTGACTTCGGTCTATATTGTAGCCTACACCCGGATTTGAACCATACATCACGGCGCCATCAATAGAACTCCTCGGAACTTGATGAAACAAACAATAACCATGAAGTTGCATTCAAAAGTTCGTCATTAACTGCACAAGCTGCAAACATCGACACGAGCACCAAATACATTGAAAGAAACAGATAAAACGCAATTGACTAGTACAGTACCCTAACAGAAAGCATGATTGATTGGTATTTCCATATCGATAATATTTTGAATTCAACCATAAGAGGCGCGAATGTAAAAATGTCAAGTCTACGTGCTACAAAACGAAGGTAAGGATTTTAGATAAAAATGTTCCCAGTCACTGCACGCAATTTTAAACTTGAGACCGTTTCAGACAGTGTTCACACCATATCTAGCACCAATGATATGTCACGTTCGCACAGATTAAGTATAGGCCCGCATGATTTTAGTTCATAAGCATCGCCCGAGTGGTGGTGGTTTTGTGGTGAAAATGTTGCAATTACGGTTCATGGTAACCTTCTCTCATATTCCACGCGAGAGAGCTAGAATAGAATGCTAGTCGAGATGTGGAGCCGGTGGGTGATAAGCAAAGCTTTCCATCCGCAATATGCACAAATGTCTTGTGCGATGGAATAACCTAATATCAACCCGCGAATGTCTCACAGGCCTACAACGAAATAGTTGAACGTACACTACTTGGAAGTATAACAAGAACACAATATGCACACCATTGAGACAATCGCGCGCAACAGAAAATGCACCAAATGTAATACAGACGGTAGAAATGGAAACGTCTGATTGACTCGGTTGTATTGACGATTGACCATTAATCAGATTAATAAATTTTGGCAAATATGCCACTGCATTGTACATGCAGATCCAGAAATTGTGCCTTCTACATGCATACGCCTATGTACGGCGTACGTGAGCATATATGTATTTAAAATAAGGGCTTGTAAGGTGCTTAATTAACAATTTACTTCAAGTTCATCTGCAAACCCTATTAGAAATACGTTCGATAAACACAAATGGCAACAACTAATAGTATATAATGGGCTACTTCTTTCTTCAGCCCGTTTATTTATTGAGTCGCACAGCTTTTCGATATGACTTTACGCTGGACTCTAATGTACACTATAGTGTAGGCACACGATACACCACACAAGTGACATACAGTTAAAGCTCCATATACAGGATGGGCTTTTGCAATTGAAACGCTTCATATCAGGAAGCTAAGACGTGCGGAGAGTTCGCGAATAGAATCACAGAATTCAAAGCATGGGAACATACAATTGGGCAAACTAGCATTGAGTACAGCATAACAAGGAAGTCTTTAGAGTTTACATGAACAAGTTTACGAATGGCAGTGGATTGGTTACAAAAAGCAATATCGACATAGCAAATGAGATGAAAGAGACCAACACAATTGTGAAAACAAATTTGAAAAGCTTACTCTGGCAGTAGGTCGGTAGTTGCTTCGATAATCTCTGTACGAAAGAATGATATGACAGGTTGTAGTCGTAATAATACACATATTTTCTACAAAAGTTAGGTTTCAGGCAAGCATAATCGAAAATTCTGCATGGCTTTAATGATCTTAAGAGGCAGCCGTCATTGTTCATGTGGTAGAGGATAAATATATTGCACTTCAAATTTTGACAGTTCCTAATTTCCCACTAAACTTCAGCTTCAGCCATCAGACAAAGTCTCTTTCATTGAACGATTCCGTCTCGACGAGCAAGTCACGCTGTCCAAGATTGCATTTATACACATATTCTACATGGCTCCAGGTTGCCATTTTAAGAAAATTACATTTCTTCAGCGTCGTCGATTTTTGTCATCACTGAAAACTTGTGACGATTCAGAGTCTGGCGGTGTATCATCAGGTATATTTTCACTGAAGTCTCTGCAGTCACCATCAACATACATAGGAAATGCAGAGCCCGATAGATTTCCAGTATCCTTCTCAAAAGGTGATGTAGTCAGATTGACTGAGGAACTCGGGAAAGTGTTCAATACTGCCACGTCATCCTTTTCTGATGATACAGACGAAGATCGCGACGATGAGAATGATAACACGTCAGAGGATGAGGACGCAAGATCCGATGGAGGAGTCAACAAACCTTTTAAAACTGTATTGTCATGAATAGTTGACATGGGATCCAACGGTGCAAGCGGAACCCTGGCAGTACGGTGTTGGGATGAGGTACCGGCAACATTCTCCTGGTCTTCAACCAGCACACTTGACGGCAGGTCAGTAGACATGGTGACTTCAGTGGAATGCACTACTATATCATTTTTGCGACCATCTGGCCGATCAACGCCAGAACATGACATACTTGACGTCGCTTGCATGACGCGAGGCACGAAACTGTTGAACGCGGATGAGCTACTAGCAATTTCCGACAAACGGTTTGTATATGGCAATCTATGATACGATCGTTCTTGATGTCGTGAAGAAGGTCCGGGTTGTCCATGGCATGGTAAAATTTCAGCTAGAGGCTGCCTCGTGGCAAATTGATCGGCAAAATTATCCATGCTCCTGCAGCGTTCTCGCTCTTCCTCCAGTGGTTCCTGCAGACGAGGATGCGCCTCCTACAAAGAAAAATTCCCAACTTCAAGAAATTTGCAACTTATGTTAAATTTAAAGTATGCGAAAATGTGAAGAAAAAACTACAGACCAACTTTACACGTTGCACCTCTCAACTGCACAGAGCCAGAGCTGGTCCCAAACAGCGTGAAATTAGGGAGATGAATGCATATGATTATCATCATTACTCAGTTCTGCAAAGTACTTGGAATCTACACCGGGTAGTCAACAGGCTGTATTCACATTCAACTCAATAATACCGTTACACTAGTTCAATCAAGCCAGGATAATAAAATGTAACATTATCTGTTACTTGATAAATAGAATGAATGGGACCAACATAATTCCAAGAAGACTTTCACTAGTCTAGTAGTAGTACAGTATCATTTCGATAACTATTCACTTACGACGCTACATACTGCAGACATGGAATCTGAATTACTTAGGAATGATTGATTACCACTGTATTCTTCTCGAATTTCACACAAGATACAATAGTTCTATGCATAAAATTAAATTGGAACTGGATATTCATAAGATAACAGTTAGGGCGGGTCATAAATTTTACACCGTTTGTGTACAGCCGTAGGCTAGTATTAAGATGACACGAACTTTGAAATATGAATGTTCCAATCCTTCTGCAGCAGTGATTCGTCTGTCAGGTCTGAATGTAAGGAGTTTCTGCACAATAGAAAATTCCACATTTTTAAAAAATTCGAGCGCCTATTATATGGATGAAGCGACTGACCAAAAGAAAATCAGTAGCAATACAATCAATCTCGGGTATAATCTGATGCGGTAAGACGGCCGGACGGTGCCTGAATGAAGACAACGGCAGAGCGACATCTGACGGCCAATCAGCTTCCGATGGAAGTCCAACAAAACTGCAAGTAGTTAAAAATGTGATCAAAAAACGTGAAATATGTTCTACAACATCATGTTCTACAAGGATAGGAGTAAAAGACCAACCTATGTCACATGAATTGGGTTGGCATTTCAACCGCCGGTATATTTATATATATATATATAGCCCATATCACCACTTAGGATGAAACTCGGGACTCGGGCTGTACAATGCTTGAAGTTGCAGACACAAAATCACCCGGAACCAACGAGACCAGAGGCCATCGTGGTCAATCTTGTAACTGGACCAAGCCCAATGACACGAACAAAACCATGTAAAACTTCAAGCCGGATCTCAAAATGGCTTAAATAATTCCTGAGCACTCTCCCGCCAAGCCCAAAACGACAAAGCACTTTTTAGTAGACAAACAGGGAAATTTTAACTGAGTTTAAGGCCAATTCTTTGCTGCTACTTTCAACTTACTCAAATATTTTGTTCAGTTGATGGATATCCCCAGTTCCACAGAACAAAGGTCTAAAAGTAAAACGTCGTTAGGCTACTAAAACTGTAAAAATTAACTCTTACTAACCACCAAGGTCTTCTACCAACTTTTCTTACCTTCGTAGATACAACTCAGCGAAGATGCAACCAACACTCCATAGATCGACAGACGTAGAATAGCTATCTTGTAGCAGAACTTCAGGAGCGCGATACCACAATGTAACAACCTTGATAAATTTATTAATTTTTATGCTACTGATTATATAACTAGAAAAGATCAAGTCAATTACAAACAACAGTTGGCCGAGTGGTTCAGACTGTCCGCCTTCTGATCAGGAGGTTGCGGGTTCGATTCCTGACAGAGTCAAATCGAAGACTTTAAAATTGGTATCCGTTCCTTCCCTGCTTGGCAGTCGGTTTCGGGGAAGTGCGGAGAGTCGTGGTTGTATAATAGTGATCCGGGCTATAAACTGGAAGTATTGACACGTATATCGTGAGCATTTACCTGGCGTAAATGACCTTAGTAATTGAAAAACACCAAATTCCAAATAAACATACACACAACTGCTAAGTTTGCTTTTCGATTCATTACAGTACACTGGGCAAGGACTTTGGGACAGGGAAAAATCAAAATCAGTCTGCATATATTATAATGCAAAGAAACAGTTTGACACTTTATTCAATCGCCCCGCCTAATATGATACTCATACACTTGATACTGCAGTGATCACGTGGAGATCTCATTGTTATATACGGGTATTGTATATGATACCCAGTAGCATATTTTCGTGCTTCCTAATTCGTCCACTTCACTCAGTCAGTGTTTTACTTGAACACTAAGCTCCTTTATGGATATCACTTATCAAGGAAATAATCATCTTGAAATTAGATCTGATGACTTCCGTCACAGATTATGGATAAGTAAGCTAGTGACGCATTGACATAGCCCAAGTTAGTGTTTGTAATTATCAGCTTTGCAACTCCAGTCACGAAATTACTTTCAGTTGACACGGTTTACAGACAGGTCATTAATACCAGAACATTCTGCAAGTAGGCTAACACACACCATGGTCGACAGAAGTGACTATGCTCCTTTTCATATTTAGTGTTGTCCAATACTGTAATTTTCAATTTCAACCAAAGTTGGAATGAAGGATAGTAAACTCAAATGTTGGTCAATATCGTAAATTGGCGGAAACTCACCACAGCGGTCAACGCCATGTCGAAACTGTAAATGCGTGCCAAGCCGAAATCGGCGAGCTTCACCTTCCCTTCCTTTGTAACTAGAATGTTTTGAGGTTTCAAATCTCTATGAATGACTCGATTAGAGTGAAGGAAGTCAACTCCTTTAAGAAGCTGCACCATGATGTCCTAGGAAAAAGCATGAAGAAATTTGAAACTAGCGCTGTAATATGATAGGCCATAAAGTAGGCCTTCTGGTAAGAAGCAAGTGCCTGAGCAAGTAATGCACAAAGCAACGGAACTGAAATTGACCTGTATGGCTTCAGGCTCGAGTCCTGCCAAAGGAGCTTTTTTTAGGTAATTATCAAGATCTTGCTCCACATATTCAAACACCAATGTCAGCCTTGTTTCCCGAGCAGTCCTCCCTCCTATGCATATATCCAGCAGTCTGCAGAAAACCAAGTTCAATCACAATACCGAAACCAACCGGACTCAAAAGAAAACAGAATAGGAGGTTGGGCAATAATGTGTCCAATTCTCAAGTTTTATGTATCAGCAAGATATAATTGCGGACCTACACAGTTAGCAGTATTTGAATCATTAAAATCTTGCTAATTGTTAATAGCCTATTCAGAAATCAAAACGCACTTGACAAAAATGTTCCTTGAAACTATTGAACAAAAGTTAACGACTCAAAACTCAGAATAGTCGGTGCGAATGTTGAGTTTTAGAAATCAGAGCAGGCCAGAGTATTAAAAATTTACAGTCATAGGTGTACATTTTTACAAAGGCACACGCTCCGACAATGAGTCACAGGCGGGCTAGCAAACCGATCATTGAATTTAGACAGGGGATCAAACCCATTCACTTAAAGTTAAGTTTCTGCGAATTTTGAGTAATAAAGGAAGTGAGTGTAGGAAACCGGCATTTAAATATGACACGGCATGCATGAAGGCAACAATGACATGCAGTCGCCATTTTGTTATGCAGCAGACGTTTCGTATACACGTGAGGCTCAATGGCCAATGCAGGGCCGGGATACATTATCAGACTTGATCAAATTCAAAATAAAATATCATTCAAAATCATTATCATAATCAAAGATTTATTAACCTGGATCTGTAAAACCAGCCGTAGATATTACCATCCCTTGCCAAAACATAGCAATATGTACAAATTATATATTCGAAAAACTCTCACATCCACAGATAATTGAATTTTGGTGTGACAAATCTCCTACCCATACAGAACAATTATCGAGTGGCCTGTTCAGCTGCAAGGTTGATATTTGAATAAAAAAAAGGGACAATTAAGCAATAATTGGAGAACCTTGCTACATTCCAGGCATGACTAGGTAATGTGTATGCAACCACTTGAAGTTTCAAGAGCTCATTACCAACCAAATTCTTTGGTATATCCAAGCTATGAGAAAATTTACCAAACTCTTGCACGTTTTATGAGAACGTACTATATATTGAGAAAACTCTAACACACAATTATGGTCTTAAGACTCAAGACTTATGGGCTAGAAAATAGTTTTACAACTTAAATACATTATCTGTAACATCGGCCCACTGTATGAGTACCGGTATATAATAGCTTGAAAACTCACCTATATACTTCAAGTTAATTTTGCTGTAGCAAGTCAAGTGTCACGTCGAACCATATACGGTACACAATATCTGTACATAGCAGCATTCAAGTTTTGCGTTTACAGTTTATTTATTGTAAAAGGTTAACAGAGATTCGAAGCTATTACTCTTTACAATAACTCGGTTTAATGAGTATTACACATTTTTTTCTTTCTTCATCTATTCATTGTCTGCCATCAGCTACACTATATAGCTTCTCTGATACGGCCTATTTAATAAATTATGATTCTAGACTGGGTTGGACCAACACCAGGTAGTCCAACAACTTCCCTGATTGGTACACAGTAGTAAAGAGAGTAGACCTACTTGGTCAATGGTCAATATCTGATAACGATATTCTGGCAGAGTGCGGTTGGTGGTGAATGAAAGCTGTTAGAAGCACTGCAGCCAGTGATAGATTTGCATTCAGACCCAGGTGAGTAGTGTTGGACAGGGTATCGCTATAGGAAAGAGTGGGAATATAGTTCTATATTTTGAGTATTATTGACCATTTGAAAAAGATTACTAGGAGTCAATGATTTGTTTCAATTATTTTTTTGTAGTCCGACAATGTTGTAAAGTAGGTCTACTCTCTTTACTACTGTGTACCAATCAGGGAAGTTGTTAGACTACCTGGTGTTGGTCCAACCCAGTCTAGAATCATAATTTTTTAAATAGGCCGTATCAGAGAAGCTATATAGTGTAGCTGATGGCAGACAATGAATAGATAAAGAAAGAAAAAAAACTGTAATTCTCATTAAACCGAGTGATTGTAAAGAGTAATAGCTTTGAATCTCTGTTAACCCTTTACAATAAATAAGCTGTAAACGCAAAACTTGAATGCAATGTTCGGTTTAATCAACTACCATGACATTAGCCACTAAAGTTTTCGAATAGGCTACTGGTCCGGTACCAACATCGCTTTCCACATAACATATTTGAAAGTCCTTGAATTTAATACCATAATTATGAGATCATCAAAACTAAGTATTGTTCGAGTTCCATTCCATTCTCCCTTCCAATCTCATTTTCAACATGTCAACACATAGGCCTACCCTTGGTCACCATCAAGCGAGGGGGACAACTAAACATTTCCACCATGTCAATTTGTTTTCTACCGTACTTAGTACTTTATGCTTCACAAAGCCAAGTAGGGTTATACAGATTTCAGTTTAAATGTTGGTCGCCTAATAGAAGGTATTTGCACAGGTGGTTAACATGTGGCACATTTGTACATTATACATGCTTCATAAGAATGCAAATGAGCAGAATGTAGAGATACATACCTAACAATGTTGGGGTGTTCATGAGAATCCAGTTGTCTCAACAAAGCAATTTCACGAAGGGTGCTAAGGGGCATTCCTTCTTCTGTGTTCTGCACACGTAAGCATTTGAGAGCAACGAGCCTGATAAAAATATATTTTATAACATGACCAAAAATCAATTTATTTCAGAGCAACTGTTAGTGCCACAGTTAGTGGCAGCAAGTTTGCAAGCTGACAGGTCAGGTGGCCCATAACTGTAAGAAGCTGTGCAAGGAGCGAAATAGAGACCTAATTAAATTTTGTAGGTCAGTCTATGCAGGCTTGACAAGGAGGCACCTACAGATCCAGCTGGTCGTCTAAGTCAAAGGTTCGCATCTCCACTATACCCACTTTGTGTACATCTAATAAGGAAGCTACAGATATATACCAATTTTAGCGTTTTGGGTATGACATTACAAGGAGTGAAGGCACAACATATCAGTTTCATGGCCAGAGACCTCACCACTACACAACGAATATGCCTACAGATCAACATCGTATAGGAAAGAGGACAGTGTGCTTGCATACATCTAACACAACGCATGCTTATTTTATGTCATGTTTGCACGTCCTAATAAATGGATGGACGCCTCAAGCCACATATTCATATTATTCAAATTCACATCGCCTCTCCACATTTGAAAATGATTGGAACCCAATGCGCAACATTTAGTCAAAATTTTGCATCTTACATGAGCACTGGAGATCCATATGTGATCCATATTTATGTACCGTCTGCAGGGAAATGCTAATGTAAATTAAACACCTTCTTTTTCCCATCTGGACATACAAGGAAAACACCTCTTTCGGTCACATTTAGTGTCAGAACAACAAATAGTGATCATAGGCAATACAGAAATCAACTGAAAATGGCGCGTATAAATTCTCAAACACACTTTCTATCATTTTCCAAATCACGAGCACGATATACCACTCCGTAAGCTCCCACGCCAATTTCTGCAACCATCTCATAATTCGAAAGGCTCCAATCATCAGAATCTGTTCCTTGCTGGGACCTGGACCCTTGATGTCTGTGGGAACTGACCGCACCATTGCTGCCGGGTCGAGATACCGTTGCCATTTCTTGAAGTAAAAGTAGATAATTGTAAAATGTTATGCTAGCAAAAAATGGATCGAGTGCACCAACCTGAGCCTCCGGAGCAGCCAAAAACGTAGACAATTCCTAGCCTCTTCCCAATCAACAAGCTTGACTTGACTGGCCTACATTATGACTCTTGCACTGCATTGTATTCTTCCTGACAAAACGTGCAAAAGTCCCGATCAAATTGTTGTTAATGTTAAACGCTGATCCAGTCTAGCCTGTTTGACGCCTAATTGATTGCACGTAATCAAGACATCGGTATCTGTGAAGCTATTGTTAATAGAATCCTGCTTAAACAACCCCGCGTGCTGTGACCGAACACAAAAAAAACTTGACACGCAAGGGTTAGCCGGGGACATGTCACTGACCGGCACTAAGCAGCTCCGTAACCGTATCGTCTCAACACATACCAAAAAATTCTCGACAAGTCGTCACATTCATTACACGCCGACACGCAACGCACACTCACCAAAGCCCCATATTGACTTGACTCATTGGATCGGAATGAGTCGACCAATCCCGTCGCTGCATACCAACACCGCAAAAACGAAAACAATGGAAACGAGAGGAAAAGCTCAAAACCACGAGTCGAAGAGAAGAAGATCATTCCTGACAGCGGTGCGACACACGTGGTCGATTGGTCGATCGATAGAGTCGATACCGAGGTGCCATGAGTCCGCAACCATCATGGCAGATCCTACTCTACTGTGTAGACCTGCTACTCCAGGCACTATTTTTGTTGTCCCTTGTCCTGGTCTGCTCTGAACTCTGCCACTATAACAGTCCCGTCAGCCGTCGTCACTACGTTGTTTCAACCACCACAGTCAGTTCTCCTTTACCAATTTGTGTTCTTCTGGTCGAATATCGCTTTGTGCTGAAAGAGCAAATAATACAGCCTCATTTTGGTGGCATGGGTTTAACCCTGGCATATAGCCTAGGTATTATTCCAACGAGATTTTATGAATTCCGACTCCCAAATGAGTCCCATTCCATATTTCTAAAAGACCGAGCACATTGCAAGGGCACGGGGCTAAAATCCTATCGTAAATTCCAAATCTAATCGCAAACTTAAGCTAGTATGATTCTACGGGAAAACTCCCAAACTCGCGGAAGGATTCAAAAAGATTTTCAGGGAAATCTCGGAGACGCTAGGATGGCCCAAGCAGACCTAAAGTCTAATGCGGGTCTACATACAGCAGTGAAGCGTAAAGTATTAGACCGCTTCTAGTGATGAGCGCCCTCTACTGACGGCGAAATGATACCGATACGCTTTTTGTATTGCTCCACCTGTCATTCTTGGTTTATATGTAGAATTCTACAGTTTGAGTTGAACCGTTTGTAGCATAATCTACAGAATGTTAAAAGTTGCATCCCAATGCCGGTATTGGGACAACTTGACTGGACTTATTAGGGAGGGGCTCCGGACCAGTGGACATATATAGCTGACCAAGTGCCGTATGTAGAGTTTGAAATTTGTTCCTTGACCATTTGAGCCCCAATTCTATCTATGCGAGATTAGAGAGCATAGGTTACAGTAGATGGATTCTCGTTATTTAGGGCTCCTAACAGCTGGTCCATGGAAGATCGAACTATAGGGGATACCCTATCCCTTTCCCTTTTTTCCACCGTAGCCCTATCTCATGCACACTCCTTTGGGAAACGATAAAAGCATATCAAACTCAGGTATGATACCGTATTAGTCATTTCTATGCATAGCTAGGCTAACGACATCAACGGAAAAACCTTCAGCCGTATTTACACACACATGCGTCACCCGTTATTTCACTCTGCAAGCGTAGTTGCGTAGTTTGACGTATTTAGGCCTATATGCGTTGCACTTTTCGGTGCTTCACATTGGGTCATGGGTAAACACTAAAGAGAAGTCTATTTATATCATATGTACTTGGTGACGTCATTACCACTCAATCAGTAGTCAGAAAAGTTAACATTTATAACCTCGTCGACCTCAACAAATTTTGGTAATTGAGCATTTGGCTTTGTCAAATCATGCAAACGGGACCGGTCGCGGTTTGGTTTTATCGTGATATCTTGATATTCAAATTAGATGCTATCAGAGAGAGGGGTCATGTTTCATGGGGCGCCTCGGAACCCATGAGAAAATGTTCCAGGTTTTGCTGCACTTGACCCGATGTAGTCGTGTATAGTGCACACATGGCCTACTTTAGTTCTTTAGTAGCCTACCTAGAGTAGGCCATGGTGCACACCTCGTGCGTGCGATGTCAACGCAGAAAGAAAATCTGAAAAGCGTACATGCTAGGGTGATTTGCACCAAACTCGCAATTACGACACCCAGTGATTTATGTAAAGGGATACCAAGCGATATATATAATTTGTTGAAAATCATTGGTTGTGACTATTTCTGTTCGGGGGTGAAATATAAATAAGATATGGTATTCATAGAAATATATTTTGTTCTATAATCTATATAAAGATTAGTCCAGGAAATACATTCGCGCCGGGCTCACGCTATCAAAATGGTATGTGTTCCGTTTAAAAATGAGTCCTACGGAAAGTTTGACGCTAGCAAAAGAGATATTTACGCTCATCTAATTTTAACGTCGAGACAAAATTTGTTCATTTTATTGCTAAACATGGTTTGATTAACTAATTAATGACGAATACCGGAATACGGCGGCGCGTTCACCATCTTATTCGAAGATCGAGGACGTCATATATTGTGATGCCTTTGCGCAAACATGAGGAGAAGCAGAGACTAATTCGTTAAACTATTATGCACTATTACATCAGTGCTAACATGCACCCACAATGCATCGGGCTATTTGTCTGTTGACTATCGGCGAAGATGTTCTGTATGAAGCGTACAGATGGGTGTTCTGTACCTATGGTGTTCCCGATTTGTAAGAATCGTGTAACTTCCCCGCTATGCCGCCAGCGTTTTGGGGGTTGTGCGTTCCTGGCTCACCTGTCTCAGGTAGCCCACGGGCTCTCCCGGTCAGACTGTAGATACATAGATTACGCATATAAATTCACAATATCAGATTGGTCAGGTTTCCGCTGACTTTCGACCATACAAAATGAAAAGACGAAAACACTCGTTAAAGTCTGTGCGCGTTGCACATTGCACATTGTGCCGGTCGTAGTCAGACGGATACCACGAAAGGTTAGCCTTTACATCTAGAAGTTTCACACCGGAACTATTTTATAGCCTTACGCATCCCCATTAATCGCACAAAGTCTATACGTTGGGATGGAGCCTTTGTTTCTACCGGGAGACGTAGACGTCTTGTTCACTTCCTTCCCACTATACCTCAAATTAATTTCGATACGCTGCGTATAGGTCTACAGTGTCATCATATGGTTTGAAGTCGATAAAGTCATTATATGACTCTGACGTTGCCGACGTGTATCATTCTTGGATGTTCGGAAGTGTAGACCTACTCGTTGGTCACTTGATGTGCAGTCGATCGATTCTATCAACACGATTATGTGTCACGTTACTCCGTAACGGAAGCTCATCCCGTGATTCTGTTTTGCCTACTTGTTGAGAACAAAGTATCTTAGCAGGACCTACTCCGAAGAAATATCAACTACACCAAACGAAAGAAGAAGGCCCGTATCCATAACTATATTGCGCGATCGAATACACACAAAGCGCATGACAAAATTAGCGAATAGCCTATATTGCCCGCTAATAATATGCTAAATATATGGCAAAGTGATTTCTCATAGTTATAGGTTAGAAAGGATTGCTATAGGTAATAAATTCACAAAATCGTCGTCGGTGAAAAGCCTTTTCTTCGAAAAATCGGTTCATCCACGGGGCCTGGAATCGGCAAAGTCAGAGGGGATATTGCTTTTGGCAGCTACTTGCTAACAGATCGAGCCCTGCTTCCTTTAAATGCTTCTTCCTGTTGTTGGATTCGTTCTCAAATTTTGCCGGAATCCCCCAATGACTTGGAAGACGAGAGCTGTGCTTGCTAGCCTCAGCCTTAGAATATTATAGATAACTAATCCTTGAAGACGTAGTTTAGTTATATATACTTAGATCTTTCCTATCCGTTGAAGAGTGGGAAGTTGGTATTGTTCACTCACAGTCCTCACAATCCAACTCACAGAGACCATCCCTAGACATCCGTGACGCTGGTGCAAAAACTGCTTCGCCACATCAATCAAACATATTATGAAACAGATCCTCTAGTGAGTAGTCCTACCGCTTCTTCTGACATCCGATTGCCTTGCGTATAGGAATGAAATGATTATCACACTCATGCAGCATGTGATGATTAGCGTCTATTGCGACGTCTTGTAACGTGACAATCGGGTGGAAATATAATGAAAGAACCTACTTTCGCTAATTTTCCGAATGATTCATTAGGAAGTCTCTATACCAAGCCAAAATATTTCAGTGTCGATATACTCGTCATGGCCATGCAACTAAGGTGGCGACGTTTTCGTTGCGACCGCAGTATCAACTCGTGACTGTTTCCAGCAATCGAAAGTGGATTCTCGCCTTGTGTGGCCTGAACTGAATCTGGTAAAAAAAATAGTTTTTTCGATTTCGGTGTATAGGCCTATTGTATATTTACCTTAGCAATAGCGGTGCAGCAAATTATAGAAGATATCCAATAGGCATGGCGGCTTCCGATCAATCAGGTTATTTGGAATTTGACAGGTCACTACCTCCATAAGGAATGTCTTTTTATTTGCCATCGCTTTCCTTTCGAAATCGGGCCATTTCGGTTTCCAAATTTCGGAGTTAAATGCTTTTGGAAGTGTATGCAGGTTGGAAGTGGAAAGCTCTTGAATAGAGAACGTGGTTTCGTTCTGTAAAGGGAGGGCAATTTAGCGATAAAGTACAAAACCGAGCCCATTGAGAAAGGAGTATAGATGTCTCCTGTATCGCCTACCATGCGTATTTGGCCATATGTCGGCGTGATAAGTGATATCAACGTTATTCACGTGTCATCTCCGATTATTCGTGACCTTCATGAACGACTAGCAAAACAGCATGTGAACTCTTCTTGTAGGATTACATCATTCCCTCACACGTGGATTTATCGCCTCCATGAACAGTCTGATAGAGGGTCTCATCTACAGACATCATGTTACTGTATATTCAGTTATTCACGCACCAGTTGGTCCGGGAATTTCCGATTCATGAATCACCAAATTAGCATCAACACAACAGGAAGGGTCGTGTTTTGCAATTCGCAATTTAAGAATACATCATCATCTATAGAGTCACTAAGAAATTCTAAAACAACATCATGCTATGGCTCATAACAAGCATACACTCTCATAGCACCTTATTCAGGTCAGCAAGCCATCACTTGATTTCGTATAGGTTCACACTCGTGGATTGACTACCTATGGAGTTCACATGTCGCCTTCCACTCACCACCGACTCATCCGCAACTAAAGCCATGACCAGGACCGACCGTAGTAAACAACGGCAGAGAAATCCAATCACAGGATTCACATTTAAAAAGGCTTTAGCGATTGGCGTTCACATGAGCAACATTGATATGAAAACGTTTTTGCACACCCTATTCCTCATATACTGTACATTTAAAAATCGTGCTAATAAACAAGGAGCGGGTATTTCTCGTCGACAAGTTGTGTCACCATGCCTGACTGGCGATTTGGCGAGACGCGAAAAGTTTTCTCATTGTCACGTGCGCTGCCACGAGATGAGAAAGGCCGACTGCAAGAATATAGGCCTACAAGAATATGAACTTGAAAGAATTACTTTGACGGCAAGGTAGGTCTAGCTGAAAGAAAATCTTGTGGAAATCCTACTTGTTGAAATACTTCCCGAAGTCCAAAATGTCAAATAAATGTTTGGACGCTTTGTTAGGCTTAAAAAGCTCATAGCTTAATGTATAGCCTATATGCGAAGTTACACTCAGGTCAAGTTAGTTAAGAACCCGAGAGCGTGAATAACCTACAAAAAGACTCTTCCTGTTGAACCTAAGAGCTTGTTCATAGAATATGACTCACAGTCTGTTGTGTCCCAACCCATGACCACGAAGCCCCATAAACGAACCTATATGGTAATGTATCCCCTATTAGCTTTCTTTTATTGAAGTGTTTTGTAAGTTACCTCAATTATTTTAATGTAACTGATAACACCCACGCATTTTCCAGTAGGTTAAAAATGCCTATAGTGTGGAAACACGATTCGAAAAATTCTATCCGAAACGGCAAACAACCGATTTGTGTCTTGATCATAATAGAGTGTATGGAAAACATATTACTAATTTAGGGTGTACCGGTCATGGCAGTTTTGATGTCATCGTTCCGTGTTTGGGGGATGTTTGTAGCCATTTGAGTTTTCCATGTTCGTAAAAGAGCATGCTATTGCTAAACAACAGGGAATTATTTGAAAACCTATCGTAGGCTATGCGTCCTTGGTAGTTTTGCTGATACAGAAGGTATTTTCATTTGCCTCGAGTCACCATCGTCATTTCTAAGCTCGATGTACAACTTGAGATAGTAATATGTTTTCCATACACTCTATTACGATCAAGGTTTAAAATTTGATATAGAGTATGCACAAAAGAATCGACTTATGTTGGAGTATTATACATAGCACTATAATCCTAAGGAGAAATGAAAGCCGATTTCTGAACCGATGTTGACTAAATAGCAATGCGTTGCGGTAATATGTATTCTGTAATCATAGCTCAAGTGGGGACTTTGGCAAATTCTCATTACTGTAAAGGTGACGTAAAATTACAATACCATCGAAATGATCTAACTTGTGGATAGTTCTCTTTCCATGTGGAACTATGGTTACCAGCATACATCCAAAGTCTAATATCTCGAAATGATTTTGGTTTCCGAGCTAGAACGCCGGTAAGGAGCAGGATGAAATATAGCGAACGATATTGTATGTCTACTTCGCACTAATTTCAACATATGTAAGACATCTGAGACTTCCGACACTCCCACCTCGAAATGCAAGCTGTATAGTTGCAAACTGCCACACGTTGCGTGGAGAGCAAATGGGTTTCGGCTCTGAATTTCACAGACAGACAGCAGACACTCTATACCCAATCATCAAAGGTGTATATTATACACATATGCTTATATACCTACAGTGCTACAGATATCTACCTTGTATAAACCCAGAACGTTCCATTCTTCTTAATGCTTATGTACTGTTCATCAATTTTCAAAGTGCTTACCCAACTATCTATTTTTATACCTCACTTTGACGGAAAGTATGGTAAAACCTTTGTAAAGCAAAATGTAAAATTGTGTGTCAGCAAGTATTCCTTTCAAAATGAGGCATTTTTGCTATGTATTTGATCGGTCAGGGGAGATCATGTGGAACGAATATGATTTTACGTCGACTATGAGAAAAGTTGACATAGGAAGAATATCTGGCGTACCGTCCGTTACAATACATGCCATCCCAACAATCATTTGAGACTGATCCTGAGCCCGACGAGGGTATAGGCGACAGCGATATTAAGAAAAACATTGTTTTTACCAATTGGCCACAACTTATGGACATAGAAATTGATAAACGCAGCGGTATAGCGGCAACTTGCCCGCATCACGTGGCTATTTCTCATGTTGATAGCAGCGATAAATTAAGACGATAAATTTCCACATTATGAGTTCGAAAATATCAAAATAACTGGAATGGGGGCGTCACTATTTAAATTTAGGTAAAGCTTCGTCGTAGGTTTTTTACATTTAGCAACTTTCAATATTGAACCGGGTTAGTATTACCGAGATGACGTGTATGGGCCGGCTTCATCTCTGCAGTACAGTAAAGCCTATACTGCGAAACTAAAAAGCTCATTGAAACTCACAAGCTATATATCTCTCTAGGTCTATAGTAAAATATGTAATTACTATACACTACATGTAAATATCGACCACAATTAGGCAATAGGCATAGCGCTTTTCTCATTACTCACAAGACCATGTCTGTGGCTGTTACGTGTCCAAAAGCTATACGTCATGACTAGAATATCATTTCAACGAAGTTGCACCAAATAAAAATAAAAAGACAGGAAGGTTGTGTGCGTTGCTTCCTTAGTTTTAATGCTTTAAGATTTCTTTGAAGTGTGATACGTAGCGGAATACGGGCAACCAGTACGCTCCTTGAAAGACTTCTTAACAGCGCTATTCTTGTGAGACGCTCGAAACTATATTGCAAAATGGGTGAATCATATCCTGCTGCTACCGATTATGCACTTTCGTATATGGGCTGACTCGTTTGAGACTAATCTAATGCCGATATCTCATCAGCAAAGACGCAGCAACACCCCCTCGGCCGAGGAGTCTCAACGAGGTTAAAAATGTGTGTGGCAACTTCTTTACTTTCTTACATTCCGAGTCCAAATTGCAAAGTAGAGCAGCAGCAAACTGATGGGACAATTTTGAGTGCGTGGATTACATACTCTCTGATCATCGTTTCTGATTCGTATAAGAGCAACGGGGAATCTCGATGGATAGGTGTTGTATTTTTTATGTAAACAGAAAAGGGATGATTTGGTCTCAATGTTCTTGCAAAGGACACAAAAGTACAAAATTAGCCTTCGCTGTTCATCAATTTACGCAAAAGTCGTGCTCTAAACATGTCAACCTGACAGCAATCGACCACGATCATTAGCATCCACGCAGAGGGGTCGTCAAGCTCATTGATGACGTGGCTCTCGCAATGAATGCATGCTACTGATGATATACCGTAGCGTTCCTTTAAATATATTATACACAGTATTTCAACTGAAGTTGTTTTCGCCTATTGATCTCTTCTGTGTTGTAGCCTACGTAAGAAAGTACATAGCAATTATGTAACGGAGAGTCATGGTTGTAATAGTGATCCTGGCTATAAACTGAAAGTATTGACACGTATACCGTAAGCTATTGACCTGGCGTAAATCCCTTAGTAGTTGAAAACGCAATAAATTCCAAATTAACAAACAAATTATGTAACGTGTTTATGGACACGCTTGCTCAAAATTTTGAAAGATGTCATCTTTTCATTCGTGCTTTCGAGAGGGAAAACTACCGTCTTCAGTTTTCAGGCTTCGTGGCGTGTGGCGTAATAATGAAGACATACGAAACCGATATTTTGGTTAAAATCCACGCGAGGAGAAAATGGTTAAATAGTATTTGCATCTTCTGCAATAGAGGGTGACCACCTGGCTTTGCACTATGTCGACGAACCTGACCCTGCATTGCATCTTGCCTATACTGCATATGAATATGATAACCACCATATAAGGTATGATTCTACAGACATGCCTTGGAAAATATTCTGTTATTGTGTTTAATATAAAAATATGATTGTGATAGTTACTCGATTTCACGATTTTTATTCGGACAATTCGATGTAACTTCCCGTCATTCTTCCACCAGTGAGCTCATCGCTCATTAGCAATGACGCAATCTTTATGAATATTACAGATTCTAATTTAAGTTTCCTTGCGTTGCCATTCAACGCAGCGCTCTCGTTTGTATTTTTTCGAGTCATTCTCCTATCCAAGACAAAATATATATAAACGGCTAAGCTCGTCACAAGACAATACATCAGAACGCAACGGCACAACGCAATAGTTAACTGAAATCAAAGTTTATAGTTCGATCGCATCCACGGTGTACGTAACCTACTAAAGAATCAATCGGACAACGACGCTCAAGGATCTAACCAATTCAGGTAAGATAAATTATAATTTGTATATTTGTTGTATATTCGCAAGTAGGGTTTGTTCATCGTTAGCATTCTGCGGTCACTGTGACGAGCTTTCGCCATAGCATAACTGGACTGTATAAGCGATTCTGCTCACTATACCGACAGCGCAGACTATCTGGGGAAAGTCGGTTAGGACAAGTCGTGGTCACCAATTCCCGTATGGTGTCGTTCTCAGCTCTGGAGGTGTTGAGTTTTTGTCTCGAACCGCCCCTTTGCCACTTTGTTCGTGAACACTGGTGTAGCCTACGGTAGCGAAATATTATAGTCACATAAAAGCCGCGTGCCCGGAAAGCACAAAATCGACAACGTGTCAGTTCTGTTATTTTTGAGCGTTGATAATGGAAGTCGAGATATTATCCCTTACACATGTTTTCCGGTTTAGTAAAAGTTGGCCAATGCATTTATGCTACAATATTGCTTCCTCCATTTCCAGAAATCTTTATGATGGCCAGCAGTTCTTCACTCCAACAAATTAATCGGTCACGGGTAACAAGGAAACGAAATTCCTGCGAGCAAATGCAGGAATCTCTCCCATGCGAATTATGGAGCGGTCCTCCAAACATCACCGTCCCTCCTTTGGTTGAAGAAGCGCCGCAACAATCATCATGCGCGGCAAGAGAAATGGTTGCATTCTTGGACGACTTTTTACACCAGGGTAAGCGGCAAAGAAAATGCTCATCTAGTTCATCGTCATCGTCATCGTCGTCATCTTCTGGCGGCTCTGATTGCGGGTTTGATGAAATCGATTCTATCATACCTTCGACCGCATGGGAAGAGGAAGCCGCCCAAACCGCAACAGCAATAATTCAAAGTAAGACATCACTAAGCTGGTGGAACCCGGAGGCTGTACTTTATCCGGGTGGAAAAGTTGCATTATCATCAGGTCAAAGCACATTACTTCATTGGGACTTGGCGGATGACGTTCACGTGTTTGCTTTCACCGATACAACGGGAACATATTACGTGGAGGCATCACAAACTGTAGGATCACAACTGACTTTGGCATACGGTACAGACCCTTATACGATCGGAGACAAATATACTGATCCGAGATGTTTCAAGTACTATTTCGACAGCAATGTTGGCGATTTCGTATTGCAGCCAGTGCGAAACAGCAATCTTGTTGTCGGTGAACAAGGAGGCTATGCCATCGTGACATCGCGGGTATCGGGTGGAAAATGGGCGTTACATGAAGGTTAATGAATTTTATACAGTATATGATTATCTCTATTAGATTTATACACAAACTGATATTTATTTAAGCTAATTTATACTTTCAAAGACGCGCACGTTTTTGAGCCAGTAATACATTCGCTTGGGATGCGATATTCACTTGCTAATGCGGCACGGTGCACTCGCTTCACAATTTTGTATTTAATCAATCATGCTGCACAATCCATATTTGCATTAATCAATTTTTATTTTTGGGCATAGCCGCATGAAAAAGTTTTGTTATTTTGATGGCTATATGAATTCCTAAATTTATAGTATGCCTATCGACAATTCACGCCGTCGATGTTTCAATACATTGAGGCTGGGCATTTCAGATGCCGACTGACATTCAATACCTTAAACGTGGTCGTTCGTCCATTGTGTCATGACTCGCCGATTTTATATCGAAAATATTTGCTACATCTTTATTTATTATTTTATTGATTTGTTGATAAAACCTAAATGTTTAAACACATCTTTCTGGTCTACAAATAGTAAATTATATTTCCTACAATAAAAATTTGTCCATTATAATTACAAGGCTGCGATGTTCACCAGTTTTCAGATGGCTAATGAATGGTGTGTGTAGTCGTGTCGTAGCATAGGCCTACTCAGCGATATCTTGCTCACGGGCCCCTTTCTACCCCGCGATTGCTATAATATTATACAGCCGGAAATGACGATCAAAACGAATTGTCTGCAAGACATAATCATAGCCTGTATGTTATTTACATGAAGTAACCGTTACGTCTCTGCTGCCCAAGCCGGAGACACTGACGAGACACGCTTGTCCAGTCCGAGGCACAATTACGAAGTGAGGTGGGGACGCGGCTATAGTCAGTGTAATAAAAAGAAGGCCGGGGTTTACCGTTCATGATCTTGCCTGCTAACAGAACCGTAATTCTCAGCAAACAGTAGCCTACAGTTGCCGCTAGCTTATAGAATGAAGTGTTTGATGAAATACAGTAGGAGGGGAATATACAGTATGTCGTGGCCTATGAGTTTCTTTTGATTCATTCTGATGGTGCTTGATTAAATATGCACCTATAGACCGCAACAACTTTCGAGATACCGCGTATATCGATAATATGTCGCGTGCGTATCAAATGTAGGCCTACAAGATACGTGCGGTTACTCACGCAGACTTTATATTCTACTCATCGGTTTCGTATCGATCATCACGTTTCGTCCACTTGACAACGTGGCGCAGATTTATCTTTAGATCTGTAGCTGTTACCTTGGTAACTTTATAAAGCCTTTCCGTTGATTAATCCTGCTGTCGTGTTGCTCCAGTCACCAATATGGCAAATGTATCCATCGGTAAAAGGCAATCAGTCTGTGCAGGTATCTGGCTTGTGTCCACGGAAAATTTACCATTATGAGTCTAATCCATTTCAGCGCCTTCGGATAACAAAGCAAGTGATCAGACCACGCATCTCGAACTCCTGTGTTAGATAAATCTAGTGGGCGAACTCAAACCAATATTTCAGAAATTATGGTGCAGACTTGTAGCATTTCGGTAATGCATTTACTTGCACTAGATCGGCAAATAATGTACAGTGCCAGACTGCCAACAACCGACCTTTCGCTAACAGGATAATACAGTCATTGTACGCCCAAATATTCCGTCCGAAATGGCGATCACCCGTCGGTGACCCATGGCCTACTCTAGGTACTAAAGTAGGCCATCAGTGACCGTATATATTGCAGTCACCGTAAACGTTAGTACACTGGCACACGCTCGTCCGCCAGACGGTCTTACGAAACGCTTGGCGTATCAAGAAAGGTACAACGCTCCTGCCTTCCAAGATTGCAAATTGTCGTGCATTAGTTCACTAAATTCTGAGTATCTCATGCGGATTAATACCAGACCTGCACTTGTAACGTAGACGCAGCTTGCGCTTTTGAAAAGCGGAACTTGTACTTGCATGCCTAAACTTTAAAAGTGAGACCTTGCCCCCATGCTCAGTTTGAAACCTTCCTGCAGGTATATATAGAACTAAACAATATATTCGTATACTCAGCGGTCACTACCCGAAAGCACACAAGTCGTGGTTGTCCAAAAAGAATTTATTTACATACTAACTTCCAAAACACGGCCTTCGCTTATCACCTCCCAATACAACATTGCGCACACGTGCTACCCTATTGTTCCCCACTAGGGTGACTCTAAAGTAGGCCATGGTGACTCCTACATGTGTCATGTAGCACATCGAGCGCATATACTACATTTAAGATCTGTATATATTTACGCAATGAGTTAGAAATAGACAAAGAAAGATATCGCAGCAATCTATAATAAAACCGTATAAATGAAATGAAAACATTTTGGTCAGAATTATAACAAAACGCAAATTAAACAATATGAATTAAAATACGAACGCCGCGTCATTTCATACAAATGGTTATACAAAATTAAATATGATAAATATGATTCCAACACTTAAAAATAGTGGGGATAGTTCAAAGAACATCTCGAATGTGCATTTATCGGCATAGATAGTAAAATGTCGATGCGTGACACTTACATGCAGCTGAACGACTTGTAGTGACATTTGCGAAGCTATGCCCGTCATGAAATTCTATTTCAGTATGTATATATGTACAGGATATAGTACTGCCGTATACTGTCCGATGGTTCTAGAGCTCTTGTCGAGGGCCTTGAAGACATGATTGCTAATAAATCATATTGATGAATATACCGTAGTGGAGCTGATGACGGACAATCAATAGCAATGGTAAATGTACGGTGAATCTTCTTTACGATAAATCATGTACCTCATCCAATTGCCAGTTTGGGGAGAAAGCATCAATATTCACCGTTTTCACGAACCTTTCTTTGCTCACCTCCCCAATCCCAACGCAAATATTTTTGTTCACCACTGGCTTAAGTAGATAGGATTCGCTTTTTGGGTCCCCGACATATTCAAAACATCGCGGGTCAGTATAAAAGTCTTGAAATTCGTCCTTTGTGTCTGTTAGTACCAGACGGTGACCAGCCTCACTGGGCGCTTTAATATAAAATAGGACACCGTTGTCGTTTTTGAAAGCGAATGCGTGAATGCCGTCACCGAAAAAAAGATCAAGTATAATGCTGGGATCTGGTTTTAAGATCACTGGGAGGTTGTTATGGAGCAATTTTGGGGGGTTCCAGTTATACTGGGAACCCGCCTCGTTAATATATACCCAGCTGAGCGAAGGCTGTTTGTGGTGTCTGTCCCCATGCATCATGTGCGTGAAAATTGTGGGTCGAGGTATAAACGATGGCAAATCGGACGACGATGACGATGAGCAAGAGGACGACGACGACGACGAACTTGACGAGCGTCGCCGTCGATGTTTGCCTAGCAAATCAATCTGCTTCGTAAAACGTGATTCGTCCATGTCGCAATGGCATTCCAGATTAGTCATTACGGCATGAGGCTTAGAGATCATTCCAGACTGAATCGTGTCGCCGCATTCTTCTTGTAGCAACAGTTCTCTTTTCGGGGGCCTGTGAACGTCCATCTCGTCGCGAAGCTCTCGGAACACCAAATTCTCAGTCGTAGTAGGCTCCGCTGAAGAATCTTAGGAGAGAAATTTTGTGATTATACAATATTCTGAACGATAAAATGTATTGTTACTCAAGCCTTACCTTGTTTTAGGAGCTGTTGAGTGCTCATCATGATATATTGCTGACCAGTCAAATAGTTTAGATGCTGATAACAAAGTTACACCGATGTATTGAAGGTTCACAATATACTTGATGCTCTGCGAATCTGCAGGAGTAAGTCACGCGAAGTATATATAGAGTGCTGGAAACATGAAGAAAAAATGATGGGAAGAACAACGGCAAACATGACAATTTCGTGGTGTATAACGAGGGTTTTTTCAAGTCTGCGTTTCAGTTACATCATACCTTTATCTGCAGTATATGAGGAAGCGCAGAAAAAATTAGGTGAACCACCTGTCACAAGTGAAGAATACCGGCGTCACATGCTCATTTTTCGAATGTGAATGTGTACTGGCAGTAAGCCTACTCTTAGACGTAGACACGATGACAAAATCACGCTCCTCTCATCAATCAATCCCGTTGATTTGCCATCGCTTTGTGACAGATTTCCTGCGCAACAAACCTAATGCACTTCTGTAGCAAACCATTATTTATCGAATGACCAGACCCGACAATAAATCAAAATACGTTGTGATTGCAAGTCGGTAGCATGGGCAAAATATCGCAATAGTTGTTTAGATCGCATACTGTTTGCAACCACGTTGCATCACCTATTTCGCTGAGCATGCCATCATATAAGCACTGTACTTACTTGGCATTATTATTAGTCTTGCAGGTCCGAATTCCAATAACATTTCCTGCTTAGATAAAGCCAATGGAATGGCGAAATCGCTATAGTCCTAGTGTAAAAATACCAAAACGAAACCTGAGCTTAAAAATAGTTGGTCGTGGTCGTGGGCGGGCCACCCACACCCTCCCAGAAATCCGTTAGAATTCGGGTCTTTGTGAAACGTAATATATTACGTTAGTAGACGACTATAGGTGTACACGTAACCGTCTTGAGAACGTGATGCGATTTCTCTATGATAGATAATAGTCATATATGGACAACAATTCACAAGCAGATCTCTTATCCATAATATGCGGGCAAAGAACGCGAAACCCTTTCCGAAGGGACTTAGCATCTCAGCCTTCGTCATGAAATTTTGTTATCTCACATTGAGGAGGCAACTATATGCGTTAGCTACGGTAAATAGTATCAGTAATATTTTTTCGATATAAAAGATTTTCCTCTCCCCTACTGAGAGGGCTTCGTCAACTAAATCTTACACAGTCTTGCTACATTTCAAGTTGGTTCATGACAAATACGAAGAATAGGGAGATATGAACTCAACTGCCGAGGTTACCAGACCGATATACCTCGGAATGGCCGGAATGTTTGGTTGGATTTTACCGTCACGTGAGATGTCAAATGCCATGCAGACTAGGAATTTCCCTCTGTCTCATGGAATTTTTTCAACATCACTAGTCCGTTGCAATGGTTGCATCAGCTCAGTTGCTAGAGGGCCGCTGGACTGCGATCACATCCGCGTTAATTCCCAGCAAAGGCGGTTACTAATACGCCATTCGACCAGTTTAGTTGCAGACATGCGTGCAATTTAGGAAAACCACCTTCTGAGAAACAGTAAGGCTGGAAATACGTCTGCATTTGGCTATAGGCTATGCATTTGGTAGATCCAGACATACACGGGAAAGCATTTTGTTCATTCTCATACTGCTACTGCTGCTACTACGGAGGTATGGGCGTAAGGGGCTCTGTCGATGGTTTCATAAAAATCTGAGAATTCGTGGCTCACACTGCTGTTTTGAGAATACAGTAGGTATTGTACGAAATTATATCAATGTGATGAACTCGGAAATCCATTCTATTTAGCTCGGCGTGGGAAAGACCACTATTCCGCTCATGTTCCAAAGTCGGTTTTATCTTGTCTAGACTACACGTTTGGTTACCACCGAGTCAATGCAGGGCAGAAGACTTGAAAGTTTGCTGACATTCATATCAGCTAGTCCAAAGCTTGCACTTGCAACGCTTGCAACACGGGGTGTTTTTGTTTGGAATCGACGATGCATGCATTCCCCTCGTGTAAATCACTTCGAGACGGTCGCGCACTATACAACAAACAAATATATATTTTGGTGGTTTCCAAAAACTCTATTAAGCCTGGTTAGCTCTTTCGATCGTTTTAATCTCTTTAGATCAAGACAATATATAATCCTTGTCCTGCGCGACAATGAAGCAAAAGTTTGTTGCCTGCAACTGCAAGGTAGATTGAATATACTATAGAGCTAATCTATATATAGCCTACACCTTGTCAGATTCTTCGCTACATAGACATGGAACAGCGACAACGCCGGCAAGGTAAATACGTGATTAGAAATATCTTGAAATTTTAGACTAAGTAGCCTATAATAGGCCTACAGTATAACATTAACAAATGACTTTAACCTCGGTTCTTTTAGAAAATTCCGATGATTTGAATATCGTTTCCTTGCCACAACAAAATATGAATCTTCATCACGACCTTGAAATTGTGCAAATGGCTCATTCACTCGAGATTTGCGAGGATCAGGTGAGAATATCTGACTGCAAGAGTGTCGGCCTGTCCGTTCACACTCCATTTATTTATTCATTTCTAATAGACCTACTTATCCATAGCGTGTTCAATTTTTATTCTTCCAAGCAGGAAGTGTACGGCACGGAAGACGGGCGTTCTGAAGAGGCATTTGACATCGCATTGGTGCCTTCCTCATCGACTGATCACCAGTGGGATGGTGATGCAAAGTGTAAAGGGGATATCGAAGTCAATTGGAAACCTATTGCATGCAGAAGGGTTAAAATATCTAGAATAGGGTGTATTCAGTTCTGGTATATCAACGTAGATCTTCTGTCCAGCACCGACAAACCGCCCATAGAGCTTTCGAATCATGGAACGAAACTCTACGACTTGGATTTGTTGGACGACCGCCATATATTCTATATTGAAGTCCGCGAGATCGGGCGTCTTCACCGATATTTTGTTCGGTGGCCTGAACCAGGTGACAGTAAACTCTTTCTGGAAAAAGAACAGGCCGATCCGAATACGTTCTTGGGTTCTATAAACGGGAGAAGAAGGTTTGTGTTCAAGCGATCAAGCGAAACTCGCAATTTCACCTTAAAATCGGCTGATGGACGGAATTTGTTTGTTGCTGTAGATTCTCAACAGAGCCTATTAGTAGCTAAGAAGGAAAGAGAAGAAGCGGATAAATGGCACCTGGATTAAGAAAGGCTCTGCTCGGGAGCGATTGAAAATGCCTGCAATTTGAAGGCATAAAAATTTAACTTTTGAACACAGTCACCGTGTCATATTGCCCAAGTTTAATGTGACCTCACTGTATATATTATGTCAAAATATGCGAATCGCTGCCTCATCAACTGCCGTTCTGGTGATAAGCGCCACTCAGTGGATGCTATTCTAGTTACATCATCGGCCGTTGCTGAATCGCAAAGTAACCGAATAGCGGTATACGCCATTTATGACCCGGTATGGTGGTAACTCGGCCCAGTCATTCGTGACGATCAAGATTTGGAGGTATCTTCGAATTTTCGGCTAAACAACACATTTACAATAATTCGCGCCTCGCGTACACCGGACGCGGTAGGGTTGTAGCGTTCTGTCTCTATGTTAGGCTAAGACATATATATGCCGCCGTTGGATATGGAGGTAGATAGACAGCAGTGTATATTAAGGTTCTGGAAAGGCATCAAATACGGTCATGATATACCAAACAATTTTAAATTCAATATAACCTATAGGCCTAAATATCGCGTAGATTACGAAGAACACGCTGCAATAAGACTTGCACGAGGAAATGATATTCCAAACTGTCTTCCTATTGAGATCAATCAATATATTCAGTCTTAGTAATCGCTTATCTTCAGTCATGATCAGCAACAAGTGAGTCAGCGTCTCTCGGAGTGCGTAAGTCCACCATGTTTTACACCGCGGTACCGTTAGCAGCAACTTTCTTGGTGCTCGAAGGTTTGAACTTCCAAAAAAGTAGAAAATAACTTGGAGGAATACAGAAATTGCACTTTTCAACTTTTCATCATTTTTCCACACATGATAGAATTGCCTTTCTGCAACGGGAGGGTTCTCCCATAATTTTTACTCTTCCGCCTCGAGAGTGTTAGCATTTTCCTGTGGCTTCCTTTTACCTTTTCATACTTTCTTAGCGATTTTCTAAAAATCAAAGAACTACAGGTAAGGATCATTTGAGACTTGGCGAAACAATAGCATTCAAGGTTCAAGAACACAATAGCTAACCAGACCGCCGTCAAAATTCTTTATTGGTCTGTCTCTCATGTGCGGGGACGATGCGCACGGATAGCTACGCGATGATTCAACCGACATCGTAGAAATGTCACGTTGTCAAAAAGTGGTCGCCAAGAGGATACAATACAACGTGTACCAACTCGAGATAACATATTTTGTAATTTTAGTAGCCCTATTGACAAACCATGTTGTAGCCTGATAGGTTAAGATGCAATACCCAAAAACACTTACGTGAACGTAAAGTCTGGATATGATATTCGTATACAAGATTTTGGCGGGAGTGTCGAAAATCCGGTGAAGACTGATAGGTCAATCGAGGACTGCACGTCAGCTGAATGACGAACAGATGCCCGTACTATCGGAGACTCTAGCGACAATCTGCATTGAACCGACAAGGCCCCGCTATAAAAGTAATAGATCATGTCAGAATACTAATCTAATGTAGGCCTGCATTACTTTTAACACGAACCCAGTCGTCGTTACGATCTCAACCGTTCTGCTCCATAGTGAAAAGTCGATTTCAGCTGATATCCGTGTTGAGATTGCTCCCAGTACTTCAGCTTTTACTCGCAGTCCTGATGCCATTGGTATATGCTGGAATGCAATCCATTTATGCTTTGGTCATTTCGATCGGTTACTATAGCCTAGGAAAGTAGTGCAGTGCGACATAGTAAGCTTAGCAAAGCTGCCGCGGTCGGACGAAATGCATTGTTAAGTGCGGTAGCCCAGACATGGGCGAAACCTACTTAATTCAAACCAAGCTTACAACACAATCGTGACCGTGAACACCAAGCTTGGATATATCTTGAAGCATATCGCATGACATGACTAATGTCGAGTGTTCCCCGGGAGCTTACACCTGCTTAGCATGCGAGAAGAGGAGACGGGGATATGGAACATGGGTCGAAAAGTCGAAAAGTTTCGGAAATCACGCCGGCTTAATTGGTATAGGGAGAATTTGTCACAGACACTGATTGCAGTCAACTTCTTTACAGCATACCTGGAGATGGTCCATGAGCATCAGCATAGCTTCAACTCCAGTCGGTTCTCCAGAGCTTCCTTTCCATGCAAGAGCCATCATTTCTCCATAGCCACGAAAGAAAGTCAGTGGTCGCAATTTCACGCCCATCATAATTGATGACATTCCAACCATAGAGTCATATTCTTCTTCTCCAGGGTCGTATGCACTGCCAATCAGTGACTCAAGGCCTTGCACCAGAATCCCAGCCTGAAAATATCCAAAGTAAGCAAATACCCAAGCTTAGAGCAGCCTGCAGGCTTAGTTGTGTGGGTGGACATGTGGACATATTGCTACATAGGAAGACGTTTCGAAAGTCGTTCAGTATACCTCTGTCAGTGCTATTGAATTCCCTTGACTATGGAGCGTGAAGTCTGAAGACGTTCGTCGCATCATTCCAGCATTGCTATACTCCATGAACAGACCGTAGGTGACATGGGCGTCTTCAGTTCTAAAATACGATCGCAAATATGTCAGTCCACAATGAAAATGGCAGTGAAAATGAAATGATTTCTTACGAAAATAGGTATCCAGTAAAAGCTGATGCCATTCCAGAATTAGCCAACGTCCAGTAATTTGACACAGTGCGCTCTTTTAAAACTTTTAGAATTATGTCCCTACGAAAAAATGATAGGTATTACATTCCCAAACTGTTGGCCTACACCCACAATTGGTAATCTTAACATAGCTCATTGGTCAAATGAACATTCGAGCAGCAGAGCAGTTCAAGACTGTCAGAAACAGAGCATCGATGGAAGTAGGTATTTTGACGATAGGCTACAAGGCATTGTATGAGAACCCGCTTGGCAGTCGGTATTCGGGAAGTGTGGAGAGCCGTGATTGTAATATAGTGATCCGGGCTATAGCCGGAAGTATTGACACGTATACCGTGAGCATGGACCGGGCGTACATGACCTTAGTAGGTGAAAAACGCCATAAATTCCAAATAATAAAATTGGATGTCATGTAAGGCAACATATTGTTGTTCATGCAAGTGTTGCAAACGTGAAGTAGAAAATAAGTACTGTATTAGGCTATTTCCTTACTTTGAATCCTGATTGGTCTTGATAATATCCTTAATTCTCTGATGCATAAAGTTAGCAAATTCCTTAGATTTCACCTCAGGCAGTGACAGCAAAATATTTCGAATGTCCATTTCAGTAGGATTGCTCACCAACAGCAAGCTTCCGGCGGCAGCTCTCACGGTATTGTCGTACCATTTCAAGTTCATGTGATATATCCTGTTCATCACCGCACGAAACTGTAACACAAAAAAATATGAACGAATCTCAATTAGCAGGCCGACGTAACTGTATAACAGAACAGACCAATAACGCACATGTTTTCATAGACTCATGGAATAGGCCGGGGGTTGGCAACACGTGCTCTTTGACCCTTCCACGGTGACTCCACGGAGTTTCACAAATATTATTTGAAACCGGCAAAGATGGGAGAGGAAAATATAACTCAAAACAGTGCCACCACGGTTGGGCAATCACAGGTAAAGACCAGGTGAGTGTCTTCCTGTGTGCATTTACTAACGTTTATGGTGACTTCAATAAACCGTCGCGGTTATGAGATCGCCATTCGTAATCACGAAGATTATAAGGATATCACGATCAACACGCCAATTTTCTAATACTGGCCTAAGCACTATCTTACACAGTATTATTATTAACGGATACTCACGTCTTTACCAAAATGTCTTGAATCAAAAACAGTCAGAGTGGTGAGAGCGTGATGGGAGACAAGGTTAAACTTGCTTCGTTCAGCCAAATGCACCAGACGGTTGATGAATTCCGGCATTGCAGAGTTTCTTGCAATTAGTATGAAATGATTCTGACTTTCTTCTGTCGTGGCTTGCATAAATCCATCTTCCACCAAGCGAATTATCTTCAAGGGTACCTAAAAGGAACAAATTGCATACCGGTAAAGGCAGGGTAACGACGGGGTC
This sequence comes from Botrylloides violaceus, assembly GCA_030412335.1. Taxonomy (NCBI): domain Eukaryota; kingdom Metazoa; phylum Chordata; class Ascidiacea; order Stolidobranchia; family Styelidae; genus Botrylloides; species Botrylloides violaceus. The sequence goes on from JASFYC010000737.1 coordinate 791,510, forward strand.
CGCGTGGCCTTACAAAGGTCAATGTATTGGTCATCACACCGTGATTTAGACAGTCGGCTACTATTACCTCTCGTTGGCAGTTTCCATTCTTGGCAGCGCAAAATTTCTTCAATACTGCTCCCAACGCTAGCCCGACGGTATCTCGTATTTTAAAATCAGTAATCTTGCCTTGGTAGATATTCTAACAATGCAAAAGTCAAAATTAGAAGTCGCCGAAAGTGTGCGTTCTGTAAAAGATAGCCTACATCTATCTCTCAACATGCAGGCCAACGAAGACTCGATTTAATTCCGACGCGCAATGCTAAAGGTCTAGATACTATACACACGTACTGTGTAACTGTGTTACGGCAATTATTACCAAAAGGTCGGCCAAAACTTTCTCCGAAGGATGCGATGAAAACGCTATTCCAGTGAGTGCTCTTTCAACAGCTCCTGCCATGTTCTTTTCATTGATGTTCAAATATTCAAGTAATGCATCCTGCGAGGCTTCGGTTTGTGCAGCAGCGAGAATATCCAACAACGTATACCTAGAATTACACATAGCAGATAGCAGATAGCACTATTAGGTTAGGTTCTATTGCCAGATTCTCTACTACAAACAGTTGCTTTGCACACAGTCAGCAAAAGTTTGACTGAGTGAACCGGTTGTTGTTTTTGAATTTATGGCTTTTGCAACTACTAAGGTCATGTGCGCCAGGTCCTGCTTACAGTTCACGTGTCAATACTTCGGGTTTATAGCCCGAATCACTCACTATCACAGCCGCAACCATCCGCACTCCCCCGCTACTGATTGTCAAGCACAAGACGGATACCTATTTTAAAGTCTTTGGTTTGAATCGTACCTGGACGCCACGACCAGAAGGCGGAGAGTAAAAAGCCTCGGCCAACTGAGCGGTACCAAGTGGATCTAACTCGCTAAGTGGAAATTCTGCGAAATAACATAACCATTGTCGAGCGGAAGGTGTAGCCTCAATCAGCACCGTGCTAATTACCCTTTGTCTAATGAATCTCAATATCGTATAGTGAAGAGGGTAGGGTAATTACCACGGTTTACAGATTTTGCTGATCGTCGTCACGTCCATATTTTTGAAATGATCCGAATGCAATACTCACAAGATGCTTTTAAACTTTTTGGCTCCCAATAACTTCAACAGTGTATCTTTATCAGCCTGTCGAGCAGCTCGAACAGCAGATATGTATGCTTGTGCCGAACTGATGTTGGCCATGTTCTTTTTCGACAGCTCGCTAGACAAATCTGTTATGACCTGGATCACCTAGACATTAAATGCACAACAATTTGTAGATTTTAACTCTGACAAGCCTGATTTATACTGTATGCAATGCCAAAGTATTAAAAACATAATATCGATAGCCGGTGGCAGACGATGGCTTACGATAGCTGTTGGTAGACAGCTAGTTTCACAAACGTATCAACGTCTGGCCAAATTTGCTGTAACTTCTAGTCCACAAACTATACGGTATACACTTACATCCAGGCATCCTTCAGCACAATTTTTGACGTCCCTTTCGGAAATTAGCGACTGCTTGACATATTTTTCACCCATTTTTCTTTGCTCTAAACACAATCACAGTGTCACAAACAACGTGAAAAGAAAATCACCGAAAATTACCTCTTGCAAAAGCTTGCAATGCTTCATCTTTGGTCGGTAACGACGAGTCTTGAATGTCTTCAACAGTTAGTAGGCCAATCTTTTGTCTAAATAGACAATTTATACACGACTGATGAAACATAACATGTAAAGTTTGTACGAACAAGTGATATTATTGTCCAGAAATTGAAGGCGGTGCATTTTTGGAGCCCACTTCTCTCTACCCCCGACGAGAAACCGCCAATGTAGACAAATACGCCGTCCACCTAATCTATATAGGGGTGTTGCATATTATAGCAAAGTGGTTTTCCTGGCTAAGGGAAATAGTCTAATTTGTCAGAGCTATAGACAGACCATTATGCCCTAGGGCGTATGCGCCTTTGACTGTAGACAACGAAGTCGTCAGTCTAAACCCTTTCAATCTTCATAATTAGTGACCATATACCATAGTTAAAATAATCTGTTTACGATTACGCAACGTCACGAACATCACTACCGTCAAGTTACACGCAAGCATATGACTGCGTAATAATTTACACTGTGCTAATATAACGCTTGCGCAGTAGCTGAAGACAGCTACGCAACTTTTGTCACAATAATCGAAATGTGGGCTGACATCATTTTGATACATATTTCACCTCTGTGCCGTGGTATTACGCAAGAGTGAGATAGCAGAAATGCACAAGAATACTATACCTTCCTAATGAGTAGAGGCTTATCTCTTGTCTGACGTTGAGTCTGATTGCGTGAGATTCTAGGTTCACTCCATACATGATAAAGCTCTTGCCAGGTGCCAGTGTGTAAATGCTGCGACTGGAGGAATCTGTTGCTATTCCAAGAACCTGGATATGTAGTGAATACACCCAGTTAGTATTATGCAAGTCTCATGATGCATGGGAGAATACAGCGAGCTTGATTGTGGTGGCGTGTCAGCTATCATATAGCCTACAGCAAGGCAACGATTACAAGAAATTGATTGGTAGTGGTAGAGGCCGGGAGTAGAACTTGAGAGTATCAATTTTAGCGACACAGAATTTGAACTGGCCTGATATCAGTTCACGTCTTTACATGCGTTGAGACGACCCTATCGAAATTCTACTGCTGGTTGGGTTGTCAGGAGCATACCAGAAATCGCTGCTATGCTGTTTCCTAGCATTAACAGACTGACGGGATTACCTTATTGGGTGAAGTAAATCCATCCTCTCCATGCACACAAGAGTCCATGTCTTTGTCCTTAGTCACTTCCATCCCCTCGAGTTTGTATGTTATGCTACATCTGCCAGAAAGATCTTCCTAGATACAGTATAGTGATGATATAATTATTTTTCATTTTTCATTGCAAGATGAGAATGAAATATTACACACTTCCTCACGAATTCCGTCTTGGAATTGAATTTGAAAGAATCCTAAAATTCCTCTTTTGATATTAAGTGACGTCACTGTCTCTCCAGAGCTGGCATAGAACTCTTCAATCTTTAATGAGAAAAGCAAGATTGTAAATCCAGCTATAAAGTAAGCTATGACATGTCAACTCATTTACAGTATGTGCCAATTAGCATGCGAAATTTTCGCTACTGAGAGAGAGAGATAGATTTCCGGAACTAAGACGACGCAAAATCGAATCTAAACGGCTCGTTCGAACGACAGACACACCTCAGCGATATATCTATCTTTGACCAATTTACCTCGTGATACGAATATTATTGAGAGTAACCAAGGGCGGACGTTCACATAACAACAGATATACAGAGCACACTGCAGTTTTAACTTCCAGACAAATTTATTGGAAACTTAGCGCTTCGGAGCTTCATCTGACTGGCGTTTAGACCGCAGAATTCCGTCTATAAACAGACTTACAAGTTTAATGGAGAAAATTATGATACTGTATATAAGGAAACGACTTAATTATTAGTTAATAAAATCGCGATAGGCTACTATCCATTGAGAACATATAGTGTGGAGGTGGCATGTTTCAAACAATAAATTTCGTCGACATTCCGAATTGCAGCCGTATTTCAATAAATCATTTCACGTGTAGAGATCACAAGATCACAAGATTTACTTACGAGCCCATCTTTCCATCTGAATATGATAGGCTTGGTAATTGTTCGGAGAGCGGCGCTGTTTCTGGTGACGAAGAAATTGCGGTCTTTCCTCTCTTTATCGCTCACATTGAAGACTTCAGCTCCATCAAACTTGAAAGAAAACTTTTTAAAGTTGGTCATTTCTAGCTCACACGACGGTCACGAGGTCGGCATCACCCGGCAAAACGTTGTAGGCTTAATAGCCACCCACCCAGGATTAACCATTGGGCATGTAATGATTTGCTTTGATATGAAGAGCGGTACGTAGTCGATTGGTTGTCGTCTTCTTTGCACTCTGCCAAACCAGATAGTCAAGCCATGCGTATATAATACAAGACTTTCGTGGCAACTGCCAGTCAACGCGACATTGCTTATTCTTTTTTGTGTGTGTGGATTATATAATAGCCTGAGGGATACTGTGCCCGATATATTGACATAGTAAGAAAAGAGTATTGTCGTGAACACGTGGACACAGTGGGAATGCTTTCAACTACATGGCGAACTCTGAAACACACGCTCGGTGTTTTGCTACCATCGTAAGATACCTTCATCTCGATAACTTGATCATGCTTGTTTTTAGGATTCGTCCATCGCACAATAAGATCCACAACAGCGTTAATTCGGACGCCTGTAAAACAAGATTACGCGTGACTACTGGTCAGACGATTCAACCACGATTTACGGTAAACAGGAGATTTACTGCCAACGAATGGCCAAGAATAATAGAATGAAACTCATGGTAGATTTACAGTCTCCTCACTTGGGATTTCTTAAACCGGCCCATAGATCGAGGTCACCACATTTCCACTTTTCTTCCATGGTTCACCATGAGTCATCAACTTCCATACACCAACTCAAGTTAAGTAATTACTCAAAAGTGCAAATTTCTTGGATATATTAGGTATTTTAGCTCAACGAAAACCAAGCCTTCGTGAACATGAGTCAGCTGGGATCTTTATATACATGGTTTGGTTTTAGCGGGCTAGATGTTCGGTGTAGAATATTTGGTCTACCGCACAGTGGCGATTTCTATGGGGAAGCAGGAAGGCTAGTGTCTGTCTAACACAAAGAATCATTGTTTGAAACACAAACGAAATTTTGTCTAAATTTCGCAAACCAAACAAACTCACCAACGTCAGAATGTCTGGCATGAGCTTTTGCATCGATTGGTACATCGGCTTCATTGAGTTCAACTTCTGCTTCGTAACTGTATTGGTACGCCCTGGTAGGATCCAGATATTGGCCAGACACTTTGTTCTCAACTGCTTCCGCGAAGCCACGAACAACAAATGAGGAGGATAAGTGGAAGCAAAACGTACAAAACACAATCACACAAGCGAAGCGACTCGATCGTGACATCTTCAGATCACTAACAGCGTTCGACATCATAAATTTTTTTTTTTCGATTGAATGGATACAAATTACAATCTAAATACTGAATAACATTGTGGTGTGAACGCTTTACGAAATTCATCAAAAATCAACAGCTTTATGTATGTTTGTTGTAGATCAGTGAACAACAAACCGTTCAAGGCCCAACAGAACAGTTAGACCTCAAGTGTATTTATTGACTACAAATTGAACCCTACATAGATTCATGGCGACCGATCATAGCATTTTGTGGACAGCAATGTCGGTCAGTTAAAATAGGACAAGTCACTTAAGATCCAATACGCACTAGTCCTACGTAATCTTTTATTCGATTAGGTGTAAGTGACATGGCCTACTTTAGTTCCTAGGTCATGGGTGTAACATGAATGAATTCCTTTCTCAATGAAAACTTGAAGACAAAACCTGCTAGTATTGACAAAAGCCTCGCTACAATGAGCAAAATGCCAGTCACGCTGAATCATTGAGCAATTTGAGCGTTCCAAATGTTTGAAAAGCTCACTATAGCTGAAACATGTGCTTCAAAGTCAATATTACCCACAAAACCAACTCATTGCCACCCTGTACGTATGCTACCACACAAGAAACGCTCATTTAACAGAACAGGATAGTGGCCTGCCAATGTCAGACTATCGAATCTAAACTAGGTAATTCCTCTAAGATGAAACCCATTGTCGCGCTATCTAAATTGCGACACTCCGACATATGTTTTAGAACTGTATACTCTACGCTTCAGCGCTAAGATTTCAACATTCTCAACTGTAACACGTATTCACAAGCAATCAGCGACGATTTAAGCTTATCGCTTACGCTTTACTAAAAGACCACCACGCAAACATCGCAAGTCTTCGTGATGTTGTTTACCAAATTTTGCAAACCCAACAAGCGCCTGTTGAAGCGCTATCGGGAAGCGAATGTAGCGTCGAGCGAAGTTCACCACAACTTTTGCAATATAGGTCGTGATTGAATGCGCCGACCAAAGTCCAATCTCTCAGATCTGCGGTTCATTTTTTTGATTTTATGACAAAGACTTGTACTAGAGAGCCTGTGTTTCGTTTGCCAAAAGCAATCTCACCGGCGCGGCACTGTATGCACTGAATGAATGAAATGATGACGACATTTTTGAGAAAATTTGACCACCAATCATATGAATAGATCCCGTGACTGTAATGCTATTTTGGCCTCCTGTGCTCATATTGGCAAGTATGCAGTATATGAATGACTATTTGACAGATAAAGAACACCGTGGTGGAACAGATAAGAGCGAAACCAAGCAACGACTCACCTGATATGAATGTAAAGCACACTATCCAGAACGTACTCTTGTTGATATGCATCTTCTGGTTGTTAGGTTAACTGTAAAGTATTCTAAATGAATATCCCGCTATTACAAATCAGCAACGCATAGAAACCGTAACTTCAGAGGATCGGCGTCTACGCCGGCAGGCCTATTTCGCATATGCAATGTCTGTCTACAACCAAAACCGACTCGCTACGTTTCACAACTTCGCAATATCCTTTCATGATTGCTTACTCAAAATCACTGCGAATCTCAAGAAAGTAGAGCCGGTTAAATCCACCCATTTACACTGCTTCTCATTCCTAACAAGTCTTGCTAATGGACTTCGCACACTCTTAACTAAATTTCCCATCAAGGTAGGCTTACGCTACGTCCCGCCGGTGTACCGGTAGAGCGACGTGCGTGCGATTATGGCCTACTATCGCGAGCGCTTGATAAGCATTTATAGGTTTGCAAGTTATCTGATTCGACTCGCTGAGCAAAGTCCACAAATCTTTGCTCTATACACGTAGCGTTCGCAGACGTGGCGAAAAATACGGCAGCACATCGCGTTTCGCCACACTTATGCTAACAAATCAGTCAAACAATTCATTAGCCCTACCAGCAACCTATCCCGTGAGGTAATCGTTTTACTTCTCTAATTAACATGCGGGTCATAAACGAAAGAGGGTTCAGGATTGTCAGTGCGGTGAGGAAAGCTGTGAAACCAACGAGGCTGTACTATGTACAGACACCAAACGGAAGATGTTTACGTCGATTCGCTCGACTGATTTCAGCTGATTTTATATTTATTACGACTTGCTAGCCTCAGGCGTTATGAAAATAGAAAGTGATCATCTCTGAACTGAAATAGGGTCACTCATGGGTCACTTTTCAGCCCTATCCAAAACATTAAATCACTGGCCTCTGACGGTGGCTGGCTAACATTTAAACAAATGCTTATCGATTACGGCACTCTAAAAGTAAAAAGTGCGGGTGGAGTCACAAATTACAAATTACAGTGGTTGGGTCTGAGATGCACAAGCACAACGTACTAAAGCGCGATAGCAAAAAGTGATTGCACAAATTCGAGTCGTTAGTTTTGGGTAGGATGATCAGCTGTAGGCCAAACGCATAGAAACTTAGGAGAATGCCATGCCAGTTTCATGGTATATTTTGAAGACTTTTTCTATTGCACTAACGTAGGCTGCAGTGCGCAAATCCAAGCCAATGTCATACCGTTGTGCAGTGTCCATGATTTGCTGCAATGATAAAAGATTGGTAATCACATGAAACCCTTACATACACACAACCTTTCGATTTAGCCTACTGTAAAATCACAAAGAATCTGCCGGGCTGGAATTACCATAAGATTCTCCGTTTTGCACGGGCACTGTAGTGTGCTACGTCAATATAGCATCAATATCTAAGATATAACCTCCCTTACCCGGGCCGATCTTTCCATGGTGTATTGTAGAGCGGAAAAGACAACGTCTTCTTCGGAAGTCCCCTAAAATGCCACGAAAATTAGCTCACGGCGGAAAAAAACATAAGCCGCCATTTTCAGGTCGGATCCCAAGCACTGGTAAAGCGAACTTACAGCAAGTGTCTTGGTGAGTCCTTTCGATTCCATATTCCGGATGTGTCGCATTGACAATCGTCCGTAGCTCACGTGATTTAGATTTTTCAACCATTCGAAATAGGACACAGTGACTCCCCCGGCATTTAGGTAAAGATCCTAACGAAATAATGTTGAGACCTTCAGTATTAACAAGAGATAGCAGATTTCTGTTCATCATATGAGGAATAAACAGTAATTTGAAAGAATGCCTTGCCTACCGCCTACTAAAATTGCATTACCGGTATGACCAGCTTATTATCCGCAAGTAGAATTTTATCAGCTTTAGGAGTAGTGGGTCCGTTGGCACCTTCGGCGATTATCTGTAAATGTATGAATAACATGGGCGAAAATGCACTACTTTCTATACGATTGCTGTACTCACTCTCGCTCTGATATTTGGAGCGTTATGAGCGGTAATGACTTTTTCTCTTGCACAAGGGAGTAGAATATCGCATTCTTCTTCAAGCAAGTTTCCTCTTTGGTACGATTTGGCGCCAGGAAATCCCGCAATGGTTCCCTGTATCAATGGACGATGACCTCCACTAGGGGCGTGAAACCACCTTGGCTGTTGCCAGGGAATTGGACGAGAGGAAGGAGAGAAGAAGCGTGCTAGCGTGATAAGTGGTGTGGGTCGGGTTCACTGTTGAGTATTGTTTACTGCTAATGTGTTAAAGAGCCAATAAATTTCATTCTTACAACAAGCTATCACGGCCCTAGTAAGGATACGGCATGGCTTCATACAAATTAACTGACCTGATACCGCGGTTCTCTGGAGCCGGCGACGTCACGACGTGGATTAAACAAGTGAAGTTGGCCAAGGAACTAACTAGCTCGGATATGGACTTATGCCTTGTCATGCCTATGTTTTTGGATAAAGATGCATGTAATATATTTAATGAAGTTTCAATACAAAAACGGCAAAAACAACAACAACAGAAAGGTAATCCGTCTCAACACCTTCTCTTCTACGAACCCCAAAACCGTCACAGTCGCCAGCGCTTCTCTCTTCCTCCACCACACGCTCTTCTCCGTCACGCTCCGATGCGCCTCATTAGCGACACCTAGAATCACCGTCTCCACACTCCCCCGTGATGATCTATTCATTATCATCATCGTCAAAAACAACAAAGTCCGACAAATGGCTCGGTGGCCGTCTCTCTCTTGCACTTCTTCTGGCTCCACGCTCACCGTCAGTATTCTCTTCTGCGCCTCCTGGTTCAAGGACACCACCTGTCTCTCTCGCATCGACATCTTCTTCGCGCCCACTCCCATCAGCAGCTCCTGATCCTACTACACCGGCACCGTCATCTCCACTCGAATCACTTTCTTCTTGCCCGCGGTCCCAAAGAATCGGTGCCCAAATGGGTCAGACTTGCACATGGTTCATACGGAGCTAATGCCATGCCCTATAGCCATGACCACCATCATGATCACGTTTATCCGATATCTGACCCCTCAAATGGGCCGGCTGTAAATTCCTCTGCTAATACGCATCCTGGTGCTACACATGCCCCTCGTCCGCCCGAAGTTGGTCACCTACAACCGTCCTTTGCGCCACCTATGTCGAACTATGAAGCTGCTCCTAGTCCTTCTCCATGGAACAGCATGCTAGGATCGATGAAGCGAGGATTTGACCTGCAGACAATCACCATTGCAAGTTTCTCTGGCGATCCACTTGACTATCATCGGTTCATCAACGAGTTTGATGCGGCCTTCGAGAGTGCCGAATGTCCTGCTGAACAACATCCACCACGCACGAAACTAAACAAGTTGCTCAGCTACTGCACCGGTAAAGCGCTTAATGCCGTAACTAGATGCCGCATGGGGAAACAAGATGCCGAAGCCTACCAGCTTGCTCGTGATACCTTATATGAAAACTATGGTCGAGATACTTACGTCACTGACGCCTTCATTGACAAATTGAAACAAGGTGGTCTGATTGACACTCGAAATACTCAAGCTCTCATTGATATCTCTGACGACCTGGTCTCTGCCTTACATGTCCTGAAGCAGTGCTCAGCTTTGTCACCAATCGATACAAAGGGTGCCCTACACGCAATATTTCAACGATTTCCGCACCCCTTCCTCAACCGATTCCTATTGGCACACCAAGAGAAAGTGAACAAAGGTAAAGAACCTACATTCGAAGACTTTGTAGCCTTTGTGAAAAGACAAGCAGATACTGCAAGGTCTCCAGTTGCTAAGCTCATAAACTCACTCCGAAAGGACCGTCCTTTCCGGAATACTCGTAAGCCTGAGGTCAAAGTTCATACTACGGCGACCACCTCTGCTCCTAATAAAACTGCTAGCTCATCAGATAAAGGTAATCCTTCAACAAGGAAGCCCAGAATACCAAAATGTCCCGTTTGCGAAGGGCCACATCACCCCTGCAAATGCCAAGCCTTCAGAGAAATGTCTCCAGAGGACCGAAAGAAATTTCTGCAACAGAATTCCCACTGCCTCAACTGCACATACCCGGGTCACTCTCACCAGGAGTGTCCGTCTGAAAACCGCTGCAAGATCGATGGCTGCGATGCCCTACACCACACCTTACTGCACGAGGCCTTTGCGATTACACCAACAACCTCTAGTCCACGACCGGCCACAGAAGTCAATTCAATGTCTTCAATTGCATCAATCAAAGATAAGTCTCAACCGGCCCGTCTCTCCACGGTCCCGGTCAAAATCACTAGTCCAAACTCTAATCATGTGGTCTTTACTAATGCATTCCTAGATTCAGGTGCAACATCCAATCTGTGCACGAACCGATTGTTGAAAAAATTGGGTATCCAAGGCGATGCCGTTGATTGTCGTATATCAACCGCCCTGGGTTCGGTTGAATGCCAAGCACAATACGTTTCTATCGCTGTACAAGGTATAAATGAAAATACCTCTATTCAAATGAATGAAGTCTTGGCCACCGACCATTTTCCAAATGTTGAATCTCATGTACCTCGGATTGAGAATATAAAAATGTACAAACACCTTTCTGATATATCTATTCCCATAATTGATACCACTGACGTAGATTTGCTGATAGGCCAGCCTGTCTTGATGACCTATCCAGTTACAAAAACTATCAAGTCTTCTGGCACCAAAGTCGGTGCCCAGTTTGGCCCATTTGGTTGGTCTGTCTGCGGGACAGATGAAACCATGCATTCAAAAATTGCAAATATCTCTTCAATTAATTTTGTTGATGTCAATGCTAGTGCCGCTGTTTATAACGACAATTTTTATAAGCACTGTACCATGCCTACTCTGCCTACACCTATCTGTTCTGTATGTAATGCCGATTTTCCAGACCTGAAGAGGTTGGCAAAGTTAGCTAACGTTGGCCAGAGAGACAACAACACCCTGATAAAGCTTTCATTCGTCAGGGGACTGCCAAAGCACGTTGCAGCCCAGATTAGAGCGACGCCAAGACTAACTAACATGGACATTGAGGAGATCCTGGCGGTGGCTAAAGCGTTAATGGCTGATTATCGGTCTGAAAAATATGATGTTGGTGCTGCTGTTGCTCCAACAAAAAGTTCCGTAATACGGTGCTACACATGTGGTGGGCCGCACATGAAGAGGTTTTGCCCACAGGGGAAGCAAGTTGTATGCTACTGTTGTGGAGAGGCAGGTCACATAGCCAGGAACTGCCAAAAAAGTAGAGACCAGGGAAACGCCTCGGGGATGCAGCATGCGCCAGCACGTGTCCCTGGGACGGAAAGGGCGCAATCATGATTTCCGTAAAAGTGGGTGGAAGGGTTTGCCGTAGCCTCGTTGATACAGGATGCACCAGGTCACTGATTCGTTCGTCTGTTGTGCATCCCAGCAAGATCGTGGATTGTAAGGAAGTTATTCTCTCGGCTGACGGCAAGCCCATAAGTGTAGTTGGGAAGATGGTAGCAATTATCACGATCGATGGAAAAACTGTTACAAATGAATGTGTGGTCGTAAACGCTATGATTCCAGGAGTAGATTTCATACTTGGTACTGATGTTCTTCAATGGTTTGAATTCTCCCTGATAAACGGGAAGGCGAGCATCTGTGCAACTGCGTGTAATGACAATTGTGGCAATGCACTCACTATTGAAAGAAGAAATTATCGAATACACTTTGACGGGGAAATGTGGATAGCCCAATGGGACTGGATAAAAGAGCCGGTTCTTACCAATAGGACTCCTGTTTACCGGATGAGAGACGAAGTGCGGGTTAAGTTCCAATTGGAGGTCAAACGATGGATAAACAATGGCTGGTTGGTCAGAGTCGATCGTCGGAGTGTTGGGATTATACCGTTAATGCCGGTTGTTCAAGAGAGAAAGCAGAAGGTGAGACCAGTTTTGGATTTTCGAGAGTTGAACAAATATGTGGAATGTAGTGGGGCTGACGCCGATGTGTGCCAAGAGAAATTGCGTAAATGGAGACAGATGTCCCCGAACTGTACATTGATCGATCTCCGGGATGCCTACATGCAGGTCGGTGTGAGCCCGAATTGCAGCAAACACCAGCTTGTGGAGTTCGAGGGTGGAGTTTATGAATTGCGAAGATTAGGATTCGGCCTGAATTGCGCCCCCGAGATCATGAAGTCAATCGTGTCAAAAGTGCTATCACTCGATGAAAGAATATCAGCTGCAACAGATCATTATTACGACGACATTATCGTGGATTTGGATCAAGTGGGGGCAATCGAAGTAATAGACCTGTTGAAAAAGCACGGACTCATATGTAAGGCCCCGGAAAAGATTGAGTCAGCCACTGTACTCGGCTTGAAGATTGAAAGAAGCGCAGGTTGTCTGAGGTGGAGCCGATCGAACGAGTTATGCTCTCCCGATGATATGCCAAGCACGAAGCGAGAAGTATTTTCTGCATGTGGAAAGTTGACTGGCCATTACCCCGTTGCTGGCTGGCTTAGGGTGGCAACTAGTTATGTAAAACGCCTATGCCAAGGATCGTCATGGGATGATTATGCGGGAGGTGAGGCACTCGATAAATTTACATGTATGGTCAAGCGATTGCAAGTTGAAGATCCCGTTGCAGGCGTATGGGAAGTCCCGGCATTCGGCAGGTGGAATCTATGGTGCGACGCCAGTAAAATAGCCCTTGGAGTGCTCCTGGAAAGAAATGGGCATGTTATTGAGGATGGAGCTTGGCTTAGAAAAGAAGATGATGGGTCCCACATAAATCTAGCAGAGTTGAATGCCGTGATAGCTTGTAATATATTTAATGAAGTTTCAATACAAAAACGGCAAAAACAACAACAACAGAAAGGTAATCCGTCTCAACACCTTCTCTTCTACGAACCCCAAAACCGTCACTGTCGCCAGCGCTTCTCTCTTCCTCCACCACACGCTCTTCTCCGTCACGCTCCGATGCGCCTCATTAGCGACACCTAGAATCACCGTCTCCACAATGCATTCAACGTGTACGACAACCTCTCCGCCACAGACAAAAAGGATGCTGGAAAGATAGAGGAGGCGCTGCTGACAGCTTTTGCTTGCGAGATGTTCACAGCTTATGGTCACTTTCGGACAAGAGTATTGCTTGCTGGTGAGTCCGTAGACGTATATCTAGCTGATCTAAAGCGACTGGCAAAACTTGCTGGAGTAGGAGGAGATGATAACGATCGGACATTAAAGCTTGCTTTTGTGCTAGGCCTACCGAGACGTGTGTCAGTTCAAATTCGAGCTACCCCAAAAATCGATTCAATGAATTTGAATAAGGTGTTAACTGTTGCGAGAGCACTCGCTACAGAGGAACCAGGCATGCTTGATTCAGATATTGGGGCAGTGGCCAGATCAAACAAGTCTCGAGAGATCAAATGCTTTGTATGTGGCGGGCCTCATTTTAGAAGATTTTGCAAGTCCAGGCCCATTATCTGCTTTAGATGCAATGAACCTGGGCATGTTGCACGCGACTGCAGGGGTGCTGATGGACGACAGGGAAACGAGAATGGGGAGCCGTTTGCCGGCGGCCCCGCGGAATCACTTGGCGCATTAATTCCGACAATATCAATACTCGCAAATGGGCAAACTGTTACTGGCCTGATTGACACTGGATGCACGCAGTCTCTTGTATTGTCCAAGCTAGTGCAAGTAAAACAAGTATCCAGGTCGTCAAAGTCAATTTTGTCAGCTGATGGGAGGAGAATGCCTATTTGTGGAGAAGTGAGAGTGGCTGTAGAGATTGACGGCAAAACGTTGGTAATTCTGTGTGTGGTTGTGGACAGAATGGTACCGGGGGTTGACATTATCCTTGGAACAGACGTTCTCAAGCACTTCAAGCTTGAATTCAACCGAGGATTGCCAAGCATTTGTGCTTGTGTTACCAGTGAAGAGAAAGCACCAATTGAGAAAAGAAATTTTAAAGTTCACTTTAAAGAGGGAGCATGGGTGGTTGAGTGGGAGTGGAAGGGTCGACCAGCCCTCAAAAATCGAGTAGGGGTCTACAATATGAAGAAGGAAGTGGAGGATAAGTTCCGGTCAGAGGTTCAGCGGTGGATTGCAAATGGATGGATGGTGAAGTGCAAATCTGAGGACGCAGATGCTGGGGTTATTCCTTTGATGGCGGTGGTGCAAGAGAGGAAGGGGAAGGTGAGGCCTGTGTTGGATTTCAGGGAAATGAATGAGTTTGTGGAGTGCAGCGGGGCAGATGCTGATGTATGCCAGGAGAAGCTGCGGAGCTGGAGGCAAATGCCACCCAATTGTGCCATTGTAGATCTTCGGGATGCGTATATGCAGGTACGTGTGGAACGAAAATGCAGCAGATATCAAATTGTTGAATTTGATCATGATCGGTATGAGCTAAAAAGAATGGGATTTGGTTTGAATTGTGGGCCAGAAATCATGAAGGCTATTGTCTCAACTGTTTTATCTTTAGACAAACGGATTTCGGCGGCAACTGACCATTAGTATGATGATGTTATAGTGAATCTCGACAAGGTGGGGATAGACGAGGTCATAAATCATTTGGCAAAGCATGGTCTTGAATGCAAGCTTCCAGAAGATATTGAGAACACTTGTGTACTGGGGCTCAAAATACGCAAAGTTGATGATTTGTTACGTTGGAAGTGGTCAAACACAGTCCAATTTGATATTGTTAGAACTCTGTCAAAGCGGGAGATTTTTTCAATGTGTGGCAAGCTAGTTGGTCATTATCCCGTTGCAGGATGGCTTCGTGTAGCCACAAGTTTCGTGAAACGACTTTGCCAAGGTTCCACTTGGGACTCCTGGGCTGGTGAATCCGCAATTCAAAGGCTGGAAGAAGTGGTAAACAGGGTGAAAAAGGAGGATCCTGTGGGTGGTGTTTGGACAGTTAATCCCGATGGAAACTGGCGGTTGTGGTGTGATGCTAGTAAAATAGCTTTTGGAGCCGTTCTCGAGAAGGGTGGAGACACGGTTGAAGATGCCGGGTGGCTTCGCAAAGATAGCGATGGCACTCATATTAACCTTGCAGAACTGAACGCTGTCGTCAGAGGTGTAAACATGGCACTGAAGTGGGGAATGCGGAGACTTCACGTGCTCACAGATTCGGCTGCGGTATGCTCATGGTTGCAGTCAACGCTAAAAAAGGATCAGAAAATCAAAGTGAGCGGGCTGTCCGAAATGTTAGTGAGGAGGAGACTGACACTCCTGGAAGAGACTTTGGAATCATATGGGGTTTCATGGACTGTTGAGTTGATTCCATCTCACAAGAACAAAGCTGATGTCTTAACTCGAGTTCCTAAAGAATGGTTAAGAAAACCTTGTATTGCAGCTGCAGCTGCTGTGCCTGAGTGCAAAACTGCAAAGTTGGTACGGAGGGTCCATGAAATGAGTCACCGTGGTGTCGACTCCACTCTCTACTTCAGTAAGAAGGTATGTCCCGAGGTAACTAGACAATTGGTACAGAATATTGTTAGTGACTGCGAGACCTGCAGGTCAATTGATCCACGCCCACTCCGATGGAGCAAGGGAGAATTGAGCGTACAAGAGAATTGGCTAAGGCTGGCGACTGATGTTACACACATGGCAAATGGACAAAAATATTTGACCTGTATTGATTGCGGCCCTAGCAGGTACGCAATTTGGAAAGAAATTAAAAATGAATCAGATGTGGAAATTTCAAGTTCTTTGGAGGAAGTTTTCTGTCGGTTCTCTCCTCCAAAACAGCTGCTGTGTGATAACGGAAAATCATTCAGGTCCAGGAAGTTGAAGGAGCTGTGTGATAAGTGGTGCGTCGAGCTGATATTCCGATGTGCATACAAACCTTCTGGGAATGCTATTATTGAACGTCACCACAGAACAATTAGGGCGATGCAAGCCAGATCTGGAGATACTCTACAAACTTGTGTATTTTGGTACAATATTACGCCGCGGAGCGAGTCTAACTTAGTCCCCTCTGAGGAGATGTTCTCACGGAAATGGCGAAATCCATTCTTGGAGAAACTTTTGAGCAGAGGTGAAGATGACCTGCCAAGAAGGAAGTTCGCTGGTGAGTTGTCAGTTGGTGATGTTGTTTGGGTCAAACCACCCCACTCACGGTGCACATCAAGATGGAACCGAGGTCGGGTAACCAGGGTCTGCTCTAGTCACAAGTTTGAGATTGACGGCATGCCCCGTCATATCAGTGACATACGTAAGTCATCCAGCACCTTGCCTACGGAGGATTTGATTCCTGGGGTCCCACTAACCTGTGTTGGTTCAGATTCCGATGATGACCCAGAAGAGCGTGTTTCCTCTGAGTTGCAGGAACAGTCTGGCGAGAGTGATGGCGTAGATAACGGTGGGAGTCCGTTGGTTTTTGAGGACATCGGTCGAAGAGGCAGTCGAGAGCGGTTAACGCCCAGTTACCTGCGTGACTTTGTTACAATGAACATTAGTGATGCTGATTATGCATCATCGGAGGATGTATCAATGGACGATGACCTCCACTAGGGGCGTGAAACCACCTTGGCTGTTGACAGGGAATTGGACGAGAGGAAGGAGAGAAGAAGCGTGCTAGCGTGATAAGTGGTGTGGGTCGGGTTCACTGTTGAGTATTGTTTACTGCTAATGTGTTAAAGAGCCAATAAATTTCATTCTTACAACAGTTCCGTTTCGCTGAAATGGAAATATGGTACATAATATACAATCGCAAGCTTTAGACGTCATGTTCCGATTCAAACACTTGAAAACCTCCCTTACCTCGACGTAATCACTGAGTGCGGCTGCATTGATCCCGTCTTCGTTAAAGATATTTGTATCCATCTCTGCGATTCCAATACATCTAGCGCCGCGTCTGAACAAGATGCTTCGAAAGTAAACATTTGCAGGTACGTGACTAATTACGCTTGGTCCCCTCAAAAATTTGTAATCTCAAAATCTTATCTTCCACAGCTGTATAGGCCTACATATCTAATAGGAGGTCAGGATGTCAACTTTGCGTATAGGTCTATATGCTCTTTCAAGCGCAAGTGACTAAGGATCGCCGCTTCAGCCACGGTTAACGTAATTTTGTGGAGGTTTCAACTTTAAGCTATCATCAACCTAGTAAAGTAGCCTACTCATATTCCTTACTCGTGCAAATAACGTAGGGTATGTGATCCGACATTGCCATATCCTTGAAGAATGAATGTTTTACCTTCAAAACCAGTTGTTGATCCGATTGCGCTCATGACATCAACTGCAAGAAGAGGGATTACAGTCTTCTGAAACGGCTAATAGGATTAAGCTCAGCGAAATTGTCGGCTAGCAGAAGTGCAATCTAGCCATGGTAATTTCTTGAAGTTACTATACTTGAACGAAAAAGTTCCGTAGCAAGGCCGAGAAATTCGCGCACCGTCAGCCATCGCCTTTAGTTGTGTACGGGCGACACCTAGCGGGATCTACGCATGTGAAACTACTTCCACTAGAAGTAGTCAGGAGTCATATGACGCACGTACATTAATTCGAATTGCAAACCGGAAATGCGGCTGAGTGACTTACCTTTGTTTACGAATTGCTCGAGGCCGTAGACAAGACCCTGTTAAAAAGACGGAAGAACGGTCAAATACTAGGGGCACATAAGTATTTAAAGATTCTGACGTGCGTCTCCTTCCAATTACTTAGCTGCGAGAAAAGACAATCGACGAGTCAACCTGTGGTCGGTTTCGCCATTTAGCCTATGGTCGTTGAACGATAGAAATGGTATTACCTTGCCTGTAGCAGAAACGCGTCCGTTAATTCCACCTTGCGTTATTGGCTTACCAGTGACGCACGCACGAGCATTCATATCGCCATGACCCATCGTCAATGCATATGCATCTGCAAACCAGCTCATTTCACGGGGACCAGTGTTAACATCTGGGGCTGGCACGTCAACACCGGGGCCTACAGAAAATAGCAAACGTTCGTGGGAACACATTTCTCAGAAACATAACAGGAGTTGTTAGGTTGCTGGTCTCACCTAAAAAGCCCTTCTTGGCCAACTCCATAGCAAATCGCCGAGTGATTCTCTCAAGCTCATTTTTTAGTGTATTTTGCGGGGTCGATTTTGACCCCTGCTTTGGCGCCACCGAACGGAACGTCTAGAAAGAGAGCGGGTAAGCTACATATCAGGTAGGCCAACACGGTATAGCGATAGTTAAGTAGGCCATGGTCTGAAATATCAAATTATATCGGCAAGAAGACATAGCTTATTCTCAGCACCATAGTTGCCTCATCATGCACGAAGTGTATATATTGCCGACGGTGTGGTGAAGAAATCATAGATTTTCAACATAGATATTACCAACAACAGCACAATTCCAAGTCATTAGCGAAGCAAGGGCCTTTACTTCGTCTTTGGATACATTAGGAGAATACCGCACACCTGTTGAATACGAAAGATATCCACTAGGGTGTGTAAAAAAAATTAATTTTTTCAATTTCAAAAAAGTGTTTTCCTCATAGGTGACAAATATCCAGAAAATGATATTGCGCGTGGTTTAGGGTGTTTGCTCCCTCTAGTGGCCTAGCAACCGCGCCAAATATGGCGAAAAACACCATAACTCCTCAAACGCACTAGATAAGAAGTTGATTATGGGCTCAAAATGTGCAGAAAGGCTGTTTCCATGAGTGATAACACTGATAAGGGGACTTTTCCCTCTATTTTGCGCTTAAAAATAGTTATGAGCAAAATTGAATGGTAAGAACCCAGTCGGATGGTTTTCAATTTAGTACAGGTTAAATTGGTTACCGATCGCTTACAAGTTAATACCAAGAAGCGTTACAATGTGTCCGCCTTCTGAAAATATTTAATCCTAAATTATGCTGACTCGTTATATTTAAGAATTGAAGTAGGCCTACCGGTAGTATCGTAGTTATGCTGGACATGAATACCAGAACAAAAGTGAAACGATCGAGGACAGTAAAAGTTCTGTACAGTGGCAGAGCATTCACTAGCAGTGAATACTTTCAGTCAGGTATATTGCCGACTAAGCGACAAGTCCTTGAACGTATTTTGTCGTTGAGCAACTTCAGGGCGAAGGCTAAGATAATCGCTGAAGAGGTACACAACGTTGGCTCTGGTGCAATGTTCACCAGTCCACGTGCTCACCATTACCAGAAGATTCAAGACACAGTTTCAAGAGTTTAGTAAGTTGGATCGGTGGCCGAAAAAAAGAGACAAAATCTAAATTTTCACTACTAAAAGTAGCGACATTTTGCAAGATATTGACAAATTGTTCGACGTGTTTTGTTATAATGAAAAACGGAGAAGATATTTGGAACGGAAGCATAATCTGCGCATGTCATCGGATGATTATATCCTTTATGAGGACCAAAACGCGGAACAGAAAGCACGTTGCTTGGATGAGGTCGCACCTTTGTCACCAGCTGACAAGTTCTTTAGTCGGCGAGTTCATCCAAAACAGGAAAAGTTGACTCTTCATCTTCTTCAGATGAACTGGAACATTTGCCTTTTGATGATGATGACTCAGATTTGACACTTTCAAGTTGTCCCAACCTTTAAGTGGAAGAGCCAAGTACAAGTAACCAGAATCGCCACAATTGGAAAAATCTCGCCAGGATGTGCGACAGGTATCAATTGTCAGACAGGGCCGGTGCTGCAGTTGCGACCAGTGTATTACAAGATCTTGGGCTAGTAACTGCAGATAATCAAGCACTAGTCATTGACCACCAAAAGTTGCGGAGGAAAGAGAACGTTGTAGAGAGGAATTGAGGATGATAGAGCAAGGAAATGTCAGTTTTGTAGGCGGACTGTATCTTGATGGCCGCAAAGATGGCACCCGAAAGGTTATCGAAGGGCCAAATTGAAAATATTATCGATCTATTCAAACAGAGGACCATTACACTTTAGTCGGTGAGCCCGGAAATTATTACCTGACACACTTGACACCAGCAAACGGTACAGGTCGAGCCTTAGCTGAAGAAGTTTACAAGTTTATTCTAAACAATGAAATGGTAGAAGAACTAAAATTAGTAGGAACTGATAGTACAGCATCCATGACAGGAAGATTCAAAGGATTTATTCATATTCTGGAACAATTATTGCAAAAACCTCTTCAGTGGGTGATTTGTCTGTTGCACACAAATGAATTGCCATTGCGGCACGTCTTCACTCATCTCGATGGAAAAACTACCAGTCCGGAAACTTTCAATGGTCCTATTGGGAAAATATTGAATGGGAGCGTCTCTGAATGGCCTGTCATACGGTTTAAAAGCCTTCCAAATCCAAACTTCCCTGACATTCCACAAGCTGTTGTTGAGGATCTAAGTACAGACCAAAAATACGCATATAGAATATGTAGAGCGGTATTATCAGGATCAGTTGACTATGATCTCCAAATACTGGAAGTCGGACCTCTTGTTCACTCTAGGTGGCTTACATTAGGATGTAGAATTCTTCGACGTTATGTCTCCTTCGATACTCCTTCTATTTTCCCACATGGTTTGGCATAAAATTGAAAAGCGACGTGGTTTATGGTTCAATGAATTACTTCGATCTAGTGCAGAGAATAATTCAGCTTCCTAACAAAGAGATTCAAGAAATAGCCATTGAGAATGTCAAGAAAAACTCTTATTTTGCACACCCAGAAAATGTCCTACTGTCAATGCTTGGAGATGATAATGAGATGGTTCGGAGACTTGCAGTTAACAAGATCAGTGCCCTTAGAGGGAAGCCAGTTGACGGCGATATTCCTAGCGATGATTTCGAAGGTGGGTATTTGATAGAAGATCGAAGTGAAATGGACCAATAAGATGTAAGGAGATTTAAGCTGCCAAAAGTAAATTTAAATGCCCGGTCGTACTACACCTTGGTGAATTTGAACAGACCAGAAGTAGGTCAGCCACCAGCTATAAAAGATTGGACAGATAGTGAAATAGAGCAGATAAGAACCAGTCCATTGAGACTAAATTGCCCATGCCATAATCAAGGAGTTGAAAGATTGGTCAAAGTGGTAACAGACGCCTCATCGCAGGTATCCGGGTTCAACAGACGAGATGGGTTGGTAAGACAGAAATTGAAGTCAAGAAAATTAATGAGAAAGTTCAACTCAAAAAAGGATATCGCTACTAAGATATTGTAGTAGAGAGCCAGCAGTTCAATTTACATGCATGCATTACACACGTTCTACTGATAATACTCGTTCTTTCATTGAGTTCATGATTTGACCAAAAATATCCAAAATAAAATAATTTTGCTCGTAACTTTTTTTAGGTGCAAAATCGAGAGAAAAGTCCTCTTATCACTAATAGAAACATACCCTTTCTGCACATTCAGAGCCCATAACGAACTTCCAATCTAGTGCGATTGTTGAGTTATGGCATTTTCGTTGTTTTTCGCCATATTTGGCGCGGTTGCTAGGCCACTAGAGGGAGCAACAACCCTAAACCAATTGCAATATAATTTTCTGAATATTTGTCACCTATGAGGAAAACACTTTTTTGAAATTAAAAAAATTAATTTTGACACCTATATCCACGTTTGACATGCGTTCGACTACAACTCCGTGACGAACTTGCCTCCTTTAGTAGGAACTTTATGAAGACTGTGCTGCGCCCGGTAACCAGTGATAACTTCATATTCTCCGTTGTCTTTCCGAAGAGGAAACGAAACCTATTAAATTTCCCATTCAATCACAACATACTATCTCCGACTGAGCCAAAAACACATAGGCCTGGGCCTTGGCTATCTTTCAAATTTATAATTAGTGCAATGACATTGCATTGCACATTCGCACGAAACAGCCGTGTCACAACCGGAACTGTTTGTCGTAAACCAACCTGAAGAACGTGATCGCACGGGCCCATCATCCGTAATACACCGTTGACATGTTGACGAATTTCATCAGTTGACTGTCTTTGACCCCTGGCATAATTCCTGAAATATGCATTTGAATGAACAAAATACTGCGGTTGTGCAATGTGCTTGCGTTTTATGTAGCTGATAGCCTATACAGCCTACTTGCTGCGTAGAGTTTCTACCAGTTTGCCTTCAGCTAATCGCTTTCCGCGGTCAAAGTAGTCGGCAACCATGCCGTAAAAATTTGAATCATCTCTATCACCTTCATGAGTACTGTACGTAGATCTGTAAAATCATTGTTCTTCACTAATACTTTTCAGCCTCATTTAACCCCGAATACATGCCTGCTTTACCGTGTAGTCAGATAGACGGGGAGTTTTTGTCCTCCTGCAATGACACTTCTTCGCCCTACGAGTATGCGCAAAGTTTGGAACATTATGTCAGATCTTCAACTGATAAAGTCTAAAACAAATGTAGGTTATTAGCGGCGGGAGAAATCCCAGCAAGACACTACTCACTAGGCAAGACTGATATGCCTAATGGTGCCAGCAGACCCATAAATATCCATTCCCACGTAGGCAGCGAGTCCGATAGCCTTTCGTCATATTGTAACAACTTGCTACACCCAGAGTCTTCTTCACGTTCAGTTTAAAGGGAAAAGTTGTAGAGTGCTATCCGCTAGGGTTACTGTACATAGATTGCAGGTAGCAACCGATATACGTCATACCAAAAAGCGCAATATCAAAACAAAATCGCAAGCGACTGCACACTCATGTGGCACAACAGAATATCACTAATCGCAACGCAATTGCAGGACGGGATATTTGCCGATGGCGGATCAATGCTACGCTCGACAACCAATCGATGCAAGGCCGTCTCTACCTCTTCACATGAACTCACCAGACCAATAGAAACATGACATGACATAACCGACCGTATATTCCACTAGAGGGCGCCAGCGCAAACGACGACCAGCAGCCACAAAGGTTCAAAGATTATGCTTTCGGAATCTCTTGATAGCGATTCCACGCGCGCAGCCGTAAAAGCCACCCGCGCGCCACGCACGACGAAAGCCCTTTTTGAGAACAATCGACCAAATCATAATCTATATAAACATGTATGAAATACTAATATTTATGGTGACTACAATCGTAAAATATATTTCAATAGTCTTGATTTCTAACAAGCTTTTCGCTCCGATATTAATGGAAATTGGTAAACCAAATAGTGTATGTATCTGTCCTTCCCTTTACACGTTTGATGAGCTCGTTAAGATATTCAAATAAAAACAGATTTTATTGAAAAACGAGCCTTAGATATGAATTTGACTGAAAAATCTCGAAACGATTACTAAAATATAGACTCGAGAAAATACTCTTCGGAAAATATGCGCTGAAAGAAATTGCACCATCGAGAAAGGGGTATAGTGCTCTCCCACACAGCATGCATCGGGATTGTGTGACATGCTGACATGCGCATTTCGAATTTCGTCATGAAGCAAAAACGAGATCAAATGAGACCTAGCTACCTTTGAATATTAAACAGTGAACAGAAATATGCAATCTACACAGTGATCATACTAGGGCGGGAAAACTAGGCACTATATCGACAATATTAATCAAAATCTGGTAGGCATATGTAAAGACAATCACGTAGCTCAGCACGTGCTGCTATTCTAAGGGGGTGGACGGTTGGCTTAAATGAAAGATAAAAGCATAAAAAATATTTTCACGGTGCTTAGTGTCACAAAATGTTCCCCGCACACGTGATGGCGTTAATATTGCTAGACGGTTATGATATTTCATCACAGCTAATAGTTACTCTATCGTAGCCTTCAAGCCTATAAATTTCTAGGGTTGAGTGATTACAAAAAAACTAACAATCAAACAACCTGTAACAGGCGGTTTAAAAAAATGCACAAACCACCGGGAATTCTTTCCCTCGTCAACTTAAGAAGATAACTTGCATTTCTAGAAAGCAGTCCCGCAAGCAAAATAACATACACACAACTTAGCTTACTAACCTGTGAAGGTCGCAAATGGAGCGCTAGGCCGCTAGGCAGGTTGAGCACTTTCGGCGACGCTTTACGGATATGGTGATAAGTTAGTAATACACGTTCCTGAATATCCATGCTAAATAAGCAGTTTGGAAAGATTCGTATCCTCGGTAAATAAGTTACGGCGTTTCGATTGATTTACGCTAAGATTCATTATGCTAATTATGACATTGGTAATCCTAACGAGTACCAATGACGAACAGAGGTCTTATTTCAGTGACCTCCACATTTCATAAGGATGCTCGACTTATCGTAATGTCTGTTGCATACGTGACAACGGCCAAATACTATGCGGGTATTCCCGCTTGGGTCACCGGCAAAGAAGTCAAACGGAGTTCAAGAAGACTACACAAGCAACTCAAGGTCAACGCTTTAGTAGAATACATAGTAATTGTTCAGTTACGGAGAATTACAAGCCATCGAGACAGGATGTGATTCGCATGTTTGTTAGCTCTAGACTTCTCACGAGCAAAACCAATACAATCACTATTTGTAAATCAATCGAAGCATCATAGCTCGTTTACTATTGATAGTGATTTTTCTAAACTACTTAAATTTCGAACATGTTCTGTAGTTTGATGTATTACTCATGTGCGTCGGCGAGGAAACACGCCAACCCCAGCACGATTGGTTACACGGTTAGGTGTGTTTTTACGACCTACACCAGTTAGCTGCCTTATTCTTAACAGATTGAAAATCCCCAGGAAACAGCGGTACATATTAAAATTTCTAAAATATATCTATGAAGTATGAACATCAAAATAAAATATCCTAGTAGACTATACACATATAGAAGTCAAAAATGGTGTAAAGCTACGCTGGTATTTAAATAACCATATAAAAACCAATTCTCATGCAATTACAGAGATAGTCTGAGACAGTACAACCCACAGCAGGGGAAGTTGTCTAAGTGTGGTCTAGATCTAGAAAATGAACAAGGCCAAAATAATATGAAACTCAAAGAACTTTATCTGCAATGTGCAATAAATACAATACACAACACACCACTTTTTATACATGGGAAGACCCCACCTCGGAATCAGGTATATCTACTGTAGAAAACTCCATGCTTGGAAGCCCTGATTGACCAGGAAAATTGTCACTTTGCAATGCTGTTATTGACGACGTTGAAGCGCCTGGTAATACCACTAACTCGACTTCACTAGATCTGAAAAAGAACACAGTCGTGATATTAGATACCACAAGGTATTACATAGATAGAAGAACGACCAGCATAGGAGTTGATTTCAAGATATAAACATACCTTTGGCTCAAAGGTTCCTGTTGTTCCTGAGATGAATGAACTACTTTGCTCTTTTGGTCATGCCTTCCAGCAGACGATTCTCTCATTAACCGATCAATAGGAGAATACTGGTATCTGATAAAAATGCAGACACATCAGAAAAGTACCCAAAATTTGGTTGAAGTCTCACAACAAGTTTACGCATGCAAAGCTATCGGATATTTCCCCGATACTTTCTCACCATACTCATGAATTCCACTGCTTAGTAACTCATACCGACCTATCAGAGAAAATCACAATGCACCACAGTGCACAATGCACACACAATACATATATCACACGGTGTGTAATTTTGTCTATCTGCGTGTATCATTACAACAGGCAAGTTCTGATGACACCCCAGGGATATGTAGATATCCCTGTGACACCCAGTTTTACATAACAACCATCAAACTTACACATCATCTGATCTTTGGTGAGAATCGGAAATAGGAGGAAGCCGAGATGAGTCTAATGGGAGGCTGAATGCAACAGAGTCGAATGTGATGTAGAGCATGTAATTAAAATAAAATGCAATAATCACCTCTGTTGTTTTCTAGACAACCTGCCACTGCTACCAGGCACTGTTTGCATCAACAACTGTTTGATCTCTTTCAAGTCTCGTTGCATCCTCCTCATAATGTTCTCATTCCCTTTCTAAAAAGAAAACAAAATTAAAATAAATCCAATTCTGAGATAAATTGTGATCGCACAAGACAAGTTAAATCGGCCAATAGGCCTATACAATAAACCACACAAAATAGCAGTACCATGCTTTAGATCACTACAATTTCCATGCAGACGAGCTAATTCAGCTGATTGGGAGCCCAGCGCTTGCTCATGAGGTTGGTGTTTCAGTTCTCAACAGTCTCATCAAACCTGAGATGAATAAATAGGTAGAGAAATGCTTACCTGATATTTATTCATTGTAGAAACAATGTTGGACATATCTGTGGTGATCTTCGTGTACACACCAGGTATAGCCAAACCTGAAAAACCAATATCACGCAAGGTAAAATATTCCTGCAATATATCAGAATGAAAGCCTTCAAGCTATTGTGTAAAATTGGTTGTTTGTATGAAGTCACCAAAGTGTTCGCTGTGGAGATTGCAGTGCCTACATTTATGTATCAATACCGTACCTTTTCCAAACAATGCTGCCTTTCCAAACCTTCCATCGATATCGTCCTCCTAAACAGCAGCAACAAAGGTTACAGGGGTATGGGGCAATGCTTTAAAAATAGCATAAACAGCAAATGCATCACGATTGACTCACTCACTACCAGACAAGATAGCTAGTCACAAGAAAGTGAAGAATGTAATGGAGCCAATGGCGAATGTGTAATACATATCGTAAACAACATTCACCACAGATTTAACATGCAGTCTTGGTTTCACAAGCTTACGGAGCTCCGCCCCTTCATCAGGTGAAAATAAACGTTTAATCTGTGGTGAATTTTCTTTACGATCACCATAAAGGAAACTACAGCAAGAAAGTTACCAAAAATAGTGCCAGACTACAATTTCCATAATGGCACAGTATCATGTTTCCAAATCCATAGAAAGACTATGTAAGACTAAGAGAGACGATGTAATCAGGCATTTAACAGAAACTATCTGCTTCTCTAATCTAATTGCATGTACTGTAAATGTACCACTACCCACATCAAATATCATAAAGAAATGACTCAAATGAGTGGAAGACACAAGAGATGCTACAGTATCAAGGCGGTTAGCACAAGATATACCGGTATCGTGCTTGACATATGTCTCATAAGGCTGTGACGCTCATTATCCAAAAAATCGCCGCGCATATGCCTTTCCTACAAGATGAGTTAAAAATAGTAGTGAGTAAATTTAAGAAACACGACTTCATCGAAAAAAAGTTTTAATTTGAACTTACCAAATTTTCTTTTTCTTGTTTTTCAGATTTGATATGTTCCAGAACCTCTTCCATCTGGTCTCGAACTTGAATTGTTGCTTTTTTGAGGTCGTCTCCTTCAGTGGTTGTAAGATCATCATCATAATATTCTTCTCTCGGGCTGCATTTGCGCTTAATTAACCTGCAAGACATAATCGATCATCAGAATTTGTCAACAGTTATGAAACTATACTAGTCCACATCCTTTACAATTCAGCGGGAGAATTTCTATGGCTGTAATTCCCACATACAAGGTAACTGCTATCCAAGTCTACATGTAGTGCAGAACAAAAAGAAATCAAGCATAAATCTCTGCTGAATGAACCTTATTATTATACTAGTACGAGCTAGGACAGTTTACCCAACAACATTATGACGGCAAAACAGTGGTGGACTGTCCGTGGCTGGGGAAATGAACATAGATGCAGCCTTATTGAATAAAGCAGCGTATCCCTTACTGTATAAATCTTTTTCTTGTGCGCTTGCTCAGGTTTTCTTCAATCCCCAAAATCAAAATAGCTTGTTGCATCACAGCATTGGCATTCGCGTTGTCATAAACCCTGCAAGACAATTATAATTCATGTAGTTGGGCAAGTAGAGCAAACAGGAAAAGAACTCGTACCTCTGAAAGGTGTCAGATAGCAATGCGATGAATAGGTTGATACATAAGATGGCACTGATTCCCAAGAACGTTCCAACAAGGACGTAGGTCATCACAACATCAAACGCGTGCATTTGATCGTACTGATAATCATCGACCAATGTGATACGGTATAAAGAAAACAACATTTGATCAACAGAGCTCATCGTCTCAATGCTTGGTTCATCACCTAGAAAACAAGAGTAAGAAATTATTGTATTGTCGGCCAATTTATCTTCTTCTGACAATTTTTCGCCACTAAGCATCGCTATATTCCCATCCATCCACCGCACCCACCATCCACCAACATAGACACTGCTCTAATGAAACTGTGGCAGAAACACACAAAAATATACCGATGGGCCTCTTCTACACACAGAGAAATGAAGGCTGTTCACAGCAAGATATCGCTACTCACCAAATATCATCCAAAATGCACATGCATAGGGAATATAAAATTCAAAGTATAAAAACAAAAATCGAAGTACATCGTAGGTGATCTTTCCCAACATCACAACAAATGGTCCCAAAGTTCTGCAAAAAATTAGTGATGTTCTGAAAACTATGAAACCATTTGAATTAACATTCTACAAGTAGTTGTTGTAAAGAAGATCACCACAGATTTAGCGCCGAGCCTTAGTTTCGGAGCTACGCTCCTTCATCAGGGGAAGATGGAATCTAAATGGACACTAAATATGTGGTGATCTTCTTTATGATATGTATTGATCGTCTGCCATCGGCTCCACTACACCTTTCAAAGTAGCTGGATACAGATAAAATTCATATCCACCTATGTTGCTTACCCCCCATTGGCTCTACCCCATTTATGAAAATCCAGATTTGCAATTATCCTTAAAACGCCGACAGCTGAGATTGGTAATAATTTGATACTATATGAATGTAAATTACAGTCCATGTGTAAAACAAGGGTGAAGCGTGCTAGAATCAGGCAGGAATATATTATGAGGTATAGTCTGAAGAAAGAAAGCCACACGAAAGAGAAAGAGGTATACAGCATACCTGAAAGCTCTAATGTTCTTCATTAATCTCAACCACATCATGATAATATTGATAGCAAATATTCTGTTAACCCACACACTGAGACAACCATTGTTAACACTGGCACCAGTAACAGCACAAGCAGATCTTTCGGTGTAGGCTGGATTAAAAAAAATATATATACATTACATATTTATATAAAACTAATTTTAAAAGCAACATCAGCAAGATTTGTGACGATCGCAAACAAATTAGTCAAAAATTGTTATAATTTAGATATTTTTATAATATTCATATCAACGTACTTCCATTTTGGATACGTTGTGCTGTGACATCACATCCCTCAGGGGTGCAGCAAGCCGGGTTCCTATTCGATGATGTGTATGCCCCAACATTGATGACATGTGTAATCTGAATAAAATATTGGATTGATGTAAGCATGTTGCGCTTGTCATGGTTCAATCTGTTGGCATAATACTGTAGATGAAGGGTAATGGACAGAATAGTTTATCTTGTAGGCGCATATGTAATAAATTATGCTGAGGCATTTGTTGTGTGCTGGATCAGTTGCTTTGTAGACCTACCTAGTGTCAAGTCAATAATGCGAAGCCATCTCATGAGCACACACACTGGACTCTTAATGACTACAGCGGTTATTAAGATCCAGTATTGAGCTAGTTGCAGTCTTCTGTGAGCCGAAGGGAGGAAAGGAGCAATTGAATAACACCAATTTCAATAACAGACCAAACAGCTGCAAAACTTACACAAACACAGAAATTCAGGAAATACACGGTCCAGTCAAAGAAATTCCAAAAATCATGGAAATAGGCAGGAACCATATCATCTAAACTTTTGACTTCTCGTTCTAGATAGTTCTTTTCCTAGAAAAAATTGAAAAACAGATAATGTTAGTTGGATGGTGGGGATTAGGTCAGATGTACATTAAAAAATGGCAGGGGCACTGCAGGCATCTGATTCGTTCTAGCCAAGCTGGCACTTACATGAAGTTATGATGTATGGTAACAAGGAAGTGTTCAAGGCTTTGTTAGATGTTCGTAGACTGGTAGAAAATCTCAACATGGATTGCAGGGATATCTGTCTAGATATCCGTGATGGATTGTTAGAATCAAAGGCAACTTTCAACACCCCATGAGGCAAATTGTACGAGGTCTACTTCATCGTACCTCAGGCCATTTGTTATGACAAAATGCTGTATCCCTTTTGATGTTTGTCTCTCTCCAGTCTTTCCACCTTGCAAAACGTTTCCTAGACGTTGTGATTTCCATTATCTCAATTGCAATGAAGTAAGATGTTGATCCCATCGCCAGAATCCAAAAGATTATTCTCCACACATCCTGAAAAACGATTTTATCGAGAAAATCACATAAGCTGTACAAAATGAATGAGCAATACTACAAAGCAAGGATATTGACATGCGGCATCGAAGTAAATCACCAAATCGACAATAGCATCAAACGCAACAAAATTCCATGAAACATAACAACTGGTAGGCTACTTGATGTAAAGGAGTGCCATATAAGATATAGATGCGGTAGAGTCTCGTAACAACCGACTCCAAACATTGTAATGAAATATTAGTAATGATTCACTTACAGCTCCAGGGAGCACATACTGATATCTTGTTTGCCACGGTACGCCGACCGCCAGTATCGTCCAAATTAATATGTACAGGAGATTGATCAATAGCAACTTGATCGCACCGATTCTGCAAGAGTAAATAAATAGAAGATAGAGATTCGAGAGAAAAGGTGTATGTATTGAGACTACCGACTAGAGAGTATGCGATCAAATGAGCCAATTAGCATACAATATCAAAGATCACCTTCCAAAATTGAGCCATTTTACTTCCAACATTTTCAATATGACCGGATGCATGATAATGTCAAGTTGCTTGTAACCAACGATAACTTGCAGCTGAAATGAATAAGTTTACAGATAAGTTCCAACAATTTTTTCTCTAGAGCAAGCATGACATACTGGAGTTTTTGCATGTGTTCCTTCAATGTCTGAAAAGAAATAAGCTTTGAAATTTTGATCCTCATAAATATAATTTGGTTTTCCAGAACAGGTGGGGCTGGGCAAAATCAAATTGTAATCTTCTTACCGACAATTGACATATGAGATTTCAAGCCAGATCAAAGGGTTGAACAATGAATATTGCATAACAAATGACCATGAATGTGGTCACTGTATCACCGATGTAGACATTTATGATTAAAATCAGGTTCTTCAAAATATGTTAATTTCAGATTAGATTTGAAGAAAGTGGAAAAAGGTAGACTATTCCTATTTGAGTACGATACCATATTCACTACTTCCGCAGAATTGATTACAAAAATTTGAAGTACACAATAGAGTTGGTGATTAGTCGAGAAGTCCAACAGTTACTGGCAAGCTGACAGTAGTCAGCGAGCCTTGGTCAGAGATGTTAGAGTCAAGGCATTCCTGGTTTTGGTGTGGCTACCAGAAATTGAGGTCCCACAATACTTCGCAGCCTTACTTGCAACCTCCCTTAATTTCACAGATCAAGAGATAGGTACGCCTAATCGATAGCGTTCATGCAATCACATTCGTAACAAATTAGTAAATATGAAGATATACAAAATAAGTTGCTCCATTTTAAAAAAAAAAAACTGACATTCCAACGGATCACCGGTCAGAATGCCTCTTTCTCATTTCCTTAGCGAAATGCTGCATACAATATTACGTAACAAACAGAAGACGGTGGGTCGCTCGTCAACACAGCCATTCATGGGCTAAGTGAGCAGTCAATTTTAGATGATGTTAGTCAGAAAGAACACAAAAGAAAGACAGTACATTAGTAGTTTTCAAGTTTCATTTTCATCAAAGAGTTCACACGATTTAATTTATTCAAATCTAATAACCATACCTGCTTCTTTTTCATCTATCCAATACCACAAAGACCACATGAGTAATTTTGAAACAGAAAACCTCAGATATTTTCTATTTCAAATGACAAAAAAGTACTAGTACCGGTACTGGACTGGTACATAAATTACAGCTGAAATGAAACAGCTTTATAACCTTCACTGACAAATAATTAAGTACGGTACGGTACTCCAGTTGGCCAATACATGCATTTCGATTGTGGAGCAAAATTTAGGCCTAGTGGTTCAGTTCAGAATTACAGAGTGTTTTTGATATTCTCCCAATCAATTTCTTTTATCTTGAAATGTCTGACCTCGCAAGAAAAAACAGAAAAAGGTATATCAGTAGGCCTACATCTAGACACGGGTCCACTAACATTTTAGGCCCTTTTGAGAAAAGAAAAAGGAAATGTGGACCCAGTGACAGGCGGATTATGACAGATAGTGGAGGTCGTGCAGATTTTATGTCAGGCCTAATTTCATCATGTCATGGAATGACCAAAATATGAAGAAAGATCAGTGTCCATCGCAAAATCTGTGGGATGAACCAAAAATAATTGCTGTGACACAGAAATGATTTCCCGATCATTCTGACCTTCTCAACACGAGATGCGTAGTATTAGGGGTTATGGAATGGGATAACTCAACAACAGCCGGCATGAATTGTCCACAAAAGACAACAAAGGCTAGCAAAACTAGTCAATACTATCCAATCCTGGATTGGTGAAAATCACGCCATTATTTCTTTTGTATAACCTATAATTCCATAGTCATAAAATAACAAAGCGGGCTGTATTCCAACTGCCATGGATGTAGTGAATTGAACGTAAGTTAGATAATAAGGCCAGATCCATTCATGATCCAGAAACTTTCAATACAGGATAATAAAAATTGAAAATTCGCCAAAATTACCTCACATGAAGAAGATTCACCACAGGTCCAGGTGAAGGACCGTAGCTCCGAAAGCATGTGAGATGTGAATGTTATATATAATTCTCGACAAATCAAGGCTGTGGAATCTGTGGTGAATATTCTTTACGACATTTATTGATAGTTCGCCACTGGCTCCACTATATTCTCAAATTGAGTACTTCTGTGGGCCTACATGTTTTCAAAACCTCAACTGCACTCACAAGAGTTTACACATTTACATTTGTGTATGTTTACATATGATAGGGATTAAAGTTACAAGCACATTATAGTACCTGAGACATCATGCTCCAGTAAGTTTAGGTAGAAATACTGCTTTCTATTTGGTCGGTCAGTTTTGTGAAATTTGTCGAGTGCATCCCTGGCCTGTAAGTAAATCAGAGCAAAAGTAAATTAAACATATATCAATGACTGCGGTCAAAATGTGTCATACCACTGGTCCCATTTTTGTTATCATGTGTGTCATGCACGATTGACCAGTATCATCACATATTCCTACATCTGCACCATTTTCCATGAGCCATCGAGCTGTTTCACTGCGATCTGAAAAGCATGGTGATCAGCCTTAAGGCACAGCATACCGCATACCAGTACACAATGCAGACTATTTATGTAGAATGTAGTACAGGTAGCAAGCTGTCGGCCATGAAAAATCGTAGGTCGTGTCGAGGTTATATAACCGCATGTAGTAGGCCTACTTGCCAAATGCAGTGTTGTGAATCTGTGCTTATGTAGCAAACAGATCTTTTGAAAAAATAAATAATCATATTATCCTACATGGCCTTCTGCAAATGTAACAATTTGCACAGATACTGCACCTAATTCAGCAGCAACATAGACCGGAGTGCGGTTACGATAGTCTTTTGCTTCAATATCGGCTCCACATTTCACAAGTACTTTGCACGCGTCTACCGCATCGTTTCGAGCGGCAAAGTGAAGAGGAGTCTGGTTTTCTTTAGATGTTTTGGCGGTGACACTGGCTGCAGAAAATAGTGCGTGAGGATGAATTTTATTCTTAATCATGAAAATAGAAATGTGTCACCTCCTCTATCCAATAAAAATTCTATCATTTCTGGGTAATTAGTAGCTGCTGCGACATGCAGAGGTGACCTTCCATATCTGTAAAGAAATATTCAAGTATTGAGTCTATTGACTGTCTAACTGTCATTACGAAGTTGCCTGCAGACAGCAAGAAATCAAAATGCAATACACAGCAATATCCATATGCACCATACCAACTAGGCTTATCCATAGATCTGGTATACAAACTGGTTTAAAAAACAACACAATGAATATTTTAAATCTTTTGATGAAAGTGATGGAAAGGGTTTGTTTGGTCGCTGAACGGTCTTACCAAAATGTCGGATTTTGTAGAAAAAATTATGTACCTGTCACTTTTAGTCACATCAGCACCATTTTCAATAAGAAACATTGCCACATCAGTGTGCCAAAGTCGGGCCGCTTCATGAAGGACAGTCTGTCCATATCGGTCGGCACAATTTATGTCAGCACCTCTTTGGACAAGGTTATGAATGAGTTCCAAATCGACCTGTTACGTTTCGAAGGGTTGATTGTTATGATGAATTAGATTAACCATAGTAAGTACCGTTAACTCTCTAATAATCAACTTATTTTGGATGTCGTCTAACCATCGGTCTCACTTGTTAGAAGTGCATGGCGCGGCCTAGTCTTACCTCAGCTATTTCTGGCGATTGAGTATTCAACATTACAAAATGTTCAATCAACTTTCTGTTAAGCTTTCTGACATCCCGCAGTGAATCTTCCAAAAAAATGAGATAGATTAGAAATGATTTACATCAATCACATCACAGATAGAATAATAACAGAGTAATCGTACGGCAATTTATTAGCCTATATGCTGACTCAATATAAAATAGACCTACTTTGCCTGGGTGAGACACCTTTAGTTGCCTGACGCCATAGTTGCATATCTTCTTGTCTTACATCATCATCGACTTCCAAACCCAGATCACGCTCAGCAACAGAATCTGTTTGCTTTCTGCTAGTGAACCCTGGTATTACAAGCAACCACATTGTTTGCTGCAGTCTAGTAACTAGTAAGAACCATTTAGTAGCGTAGTACTATTGTATTACAACAAGCATTTACACAAGAATCATTCAATTATAATTTTTTTTGCTGAAAGCATTACCCACAGGTCGTGTTGGGTTATCTCAAATAAGTCTCCCCATACAATATAAAACGTATGTTCTGTAAATCTGTATTGTAACGTACTTGAGTCAGTTCTCATGTGGAATTGTAGTCTCCTTCTTGTCACATACTCTCTCCAGTCTTTCCCAGCGTTATTGGCTTGCAGTTGCGACTTCACAACATCATCAAGATGAAAGCCAAGTACAACCTTGGAGGTCTACAAATAAACATATAC
Source organism: Botrylloides violaceus (assembly GCA_030412335.1). Lineage (NCBI taxonomy): Eukaryota > Metazoa > Chordata > Ascidiacea > Stolidobranchia > Styelidae > Botrylloides > Botrylloides violaceus. Next base: position 826,864 of record JASFYC010000737.1, read on the forward strand.
TGGTATGCACATTATGGCTTATGCTCCATCTCAAGACGGTGTTCGAATATGACTTAATAACTTACAGTGGGCCTATGATAAGTCATGTTTGAGTTTGATTTCACACATTCTCTTAAGAGCAAATATTCAAGCAATTTACAGGGACTGGTTTGGTGGCCTGGCCTTTTTTTAACAAGGGACATTTGCCCCTATCATGTAAATGTTTGCGCTATGGCAGGGCATTCATTTTAATACTGGTACCGCATTGAAGACGTGATAAATTTGAGAATTTCTGCTTCAAGTCAAGCTATCAAATTTCGCTTTGTGATATTTCAAAAATACTTGTTTATAGTGTAGAGACTCTCTAAAGGGTCCATATGATCTCAATTATAATACAACCTCTTGCGTTTCATCGGTGGGCCCCTCAAAAGCTGGATTTCCAATTCCATGAAGACCTAAAAATTCAAGAAAATCAGTGAACACCGAAAGACATTACAATTCCCCTATATTTGCAAGGCCACACCTTCTTTATGCTGGCTGGGGTGGACTTTCTTCATCTTTGTTGCAGCAGATTCAGATATCCAGCACTAGCGTACTGCCGTTACTACACATAGAAAGTCCGTTGTAAATCCAAACTTTACGACGTATCAGACAACCGTTAAACACCCTTGGAAACGCCGTTTTGATAGTCACTAAAAATGCTTCCACTCCAGAACAGCTCGAGCTAAAGATGATTGAAAAGACTAAAGATTAGAACTGGATGTCAAGCAATGAATTATATAACATTTGGTGGCGGTAGTATACCAACGTGGCTCATAAAACTATAGCAATCTCAGGTAGGCGCAACTTTAGCGTGCCCAACGGGCTGAAAAAATAATCAGGTCGACTTAGTCGGGGCTTTGACCGCTCACTCTGCTATAATAACACCGCTTTTCACGACCATCCGCTCCGTATCCCTATCAGAGCTGTACGTGCTGACGCAACACGCAGCTGCCGCGGACACGGCATTTGTGCGCGTTGTTCCTATGGTGACTAGCGTAGGGGAAAACATGGGCTCTTCCGTGACTTCGTCATCACCACGCGTCCGACATCGTACGTACGAATTACCGCCAGATGGCACACGCCAGTCGCCCTAGAAAAGCGAATCTGTAGTGTCAAAATCTAGTGTCTACTTATCTTCATAATTCACCCTGCGGCTGTCCAGCCAGAATCACAAGACACGGTATATACATTTATAAATGTGTAGAAATTCTTATCAAATTTAACCACATTCAAACGCGGAATATTATTAAGTATAGGACAACTTGAAAAACCTCACCATTTCGCAAAAAAATCTAGTATGATATTCAAATCATACCTGACACCAGCCCGAAGATATTAGGCCCATGCCAACTGTAGCTGTAATAAGGCTAACGACATAACAGCATTCGGTATTATTGTTGCTTAAAGCCATAGGCCTATGTACGATGTACATTCTTTAATTTTCACTCATCACCAGATGACGATGACTCTGACAGTTTAATTTCATTTAATTGATTTCCTTTTTTGACAGTAACTCTTTTCTGACGCTGTCTATTTACTGACAATGATGATTTTCTTAAATCATGTTTTCCTGTAAGAACTAGGGCTGCACGTTGAACTCTTTTGCTCCTTTTCTTTTCCATCGGATGGAACGAGGTCTGAAAATAATTTGTAATTTTGGACTGGGCAGATCTTCGTTGTCCTTGTCGTTTTATAACTGGAAGTAAAATCTCATCCACTTTCAGACGAGTCCATCCCATGACGTCAGTAGCAAAAATACGCAGTTCGTCTAAATCGGGAAACCCCCACTCAAATTTTTGGTTCTCAGTGTTAACGATAGGTCTCATGTATGCGTTGTATACAGTCTCAGAAGGAAAATCTTTCCTCAGATTGACTCGTCGGATTTGAGATTTAATCTTTGTCTCAGTCGGAAGACTTTGCTTCGTCGATGTCACAGTATCATCCCACCATTGTTTGAGTTTAATCAATCCGGTTATCCCTTCTCCATGAAATTCTTTTAAAATTTCCATCGCAGTTACAGGACCGACTCCATGAATTCCACGGGTGTAGTCACTACCCGAGCACAAAGCGATACATATGAACCTGTCTCGAGTCAGTCCAAGCTGGGTTTCTATATCAGACACATGATAAGCAACCGGATCTTTTCTGCTGCCGAACATGTCCTTGATTACATATTTCCCCCCGAATAACCAAATATCAGAGTCATCTGTGATCGTCCCATCTGTCAGCCCGATGAGCTCCAATTCTGCACATTGTGCCTCTGCTTCTTGTGGACTTACGACATACGGAAGACCAAATAATTTCAAAAGGTCTTGGCATTCTGTTTGTGCAGACTGGCTCACTTCTCTAGCAGCTCTATCCCGATCTTGCATAAGTTTACGAAGCTCTTTACTCTGTTGATCGATATCTTCTGCGTATTTTCTAACATCCCCAACATCTAATCCTTCCCACGGATTTTCATCTCTCTGGTCAGAGTCTTCATGCGATATTACACTCGAAGAAACTTTTGCAGTTCTATCTGATATGTTTGACTTAGCTGTTTGTACTTTTTCACTGTGTATTTCTTCCAGAACGTCCACAAAATCTTCACCCGAGTCTGAACTGCTTTTTTCATCAGAAACCTCTTGGTCAGGCGTCACCGTAGCGGGTTGCACAGCAGGCAGGATTTCTTCGGTTTCAAAGCCAATGTCAGAAGTTCTGTCCTTGATAATGTTTTCATGTATTTGTGAATGAGCACGATTTTGGGAAAAAAACTTTTCAGAGAGTTGATCAGATGTCTGCGACGTTCTTGGAGACGGACTCAGATCAGGATCATTTGTAGCAGAGCTTGAAGGCACCAGTAGCTTCAAGTCAGATTGTTTATTTGAAACAGATTCTGACACCACCGACCTACAGGTTTCAGTTTTACGGAATGGCGGAGCGGTACTTTTAACAGCGAAATCGCTCGGTACAGAACGTTTTGAATCAACAGTTTTTACAACAGTTGCTACTACTTCCTCATAATCTTGACCGTCATCTGATAAATCTATTTTTGTCAATTCTCTTGTTGCTTTACGTGAAATTTCAGAATCGATATTCATTTTGGGATTTTTAACATTGTCAAACTGACCAGGCCTATGCAATGAATCGGCTATTGCTTCTTTTGGAGAAACTCGCTTCTTGCTCGCAACAGGCGCACTGAGATTTTCTGGTAGTAAAACCTTAGGCTCTTGAGGATTGGCAGCTGCGACTTTATTATTGTCTTTGTCTGTTTGTTCTTCATTTTGTCCCCTATTTCTAACATCAGACGATTTCCTTAGCCAAATAAAATGAGATTTGGAATCCGACACCAATTGACGTGCAATAACGGTGTCATGCTCCATCGATTCAAGACCAAAAAAATTTCTTGAAGCCTCGACATTTTCCTGAGACATTTTATTTTCAACACTTTCCATTTTCTTTGTGATTTTACGCTTTGCCAATAGTCCTTTAATTTGATAATTTGAAAAAGAGTTCGATTCTTCAGGCATTGTCTCAATTCTGGTTCGTTGCCTTTTTCTCACTTCATGCAAATCTTGCAGCAATTCATACTGCACGTCTGATGGTAATGAATTGAAATCTGTCGATTCGATATTCATACCTAATATGTTTTGGAATTCATTATATGTAACGTTGTCGTGGAACTCGCGTTGCAATTCTGCTCTCATCGATAGCTCCTCTTCTAGCTCGCTGTCATCGCTATGATTCAAATTTGTAGATAATGGTGGTAAGTCATAAATATCCTCTTCCTGTTTTTGCTTTCTCGTGCCGACAGGCTTGTGTGATAAATCATCAGTGCCTTTCTCTTCTGATATTTCGAGGCGCTTTTTTGGAGCGCTGTTTGAAATTTCATCGAGCAACTGTCTTTTTAGAAAATTTTGCAAAATTTTTTCGCTAGCTTTCTTGCTTTCGCGGACATTCTCCATTTTTCGATCTCTCCTTTCTCTCAAAGTTTTCTGCTTTAAATCAGGCGCTTTGCCGTCGAACACGAACACAGGTTTGATTCCATGATACAATAACTTACAAATGCGATTGAAAAGCGACACGAGGTGAGCTGTCTGCGATGCATGACCATGATAATCTCTCATCCCCTTCACAGCCATGTTCAACCAAACACTAATATCTACAGCCAGTACTTTCCCTTCCAAAGAATCCAAGTCCACTGGGCGACCCGTCCCATCAAGCAACTTCCATAGGCCTTTAACACCCATCAGAAATTAAGTGTGCATAGGATTTTTACTCAAAACCATAAGCGTTTCTTTCAAGTCAGATAGCCGTAACAGTCTCGAAGCGGGAAATAAAGATGCAAGACCTTAGGCACAGACACCAGGGTGAATTGTGTTGTGAGTGACGTGCTTACATGGACTAGTCTCACTCTAACAGCGCTTTAGCTTCTACCAATGTTTTATGCCGTAGATTGGTCTTCCAGTCAGTTTGCCAGGCTATTATACAAATCACACATGTACATTGACACTGTGACCATTCTCGCTCAACATTGAAATCTGTGGATGCCACTTCACACTTATATATATTTTTTCAGTCGTAATAAACTATCCTGAGAAATGCCATATAACGCATCTGTATACAACAATCAATTGATAAAGGAACAGATTTTTTCTTTTTAAACAAGATATAGAAAATGGTCTTAGCCATAGATTTGCATGTTTCCCTCCATCACAATGCCTTGAAGAATTCAGAAATTGCAGGATCAGGAATTGTGGCTGAATTAAATAAGCCTCAAGGAATTTACAGTACCCTTTTTTGCTGCTTGATAGCCTTAGACTAACATTTGTAGAGCAAGCCAGTGCAGACCAGAAAGAAGCTGATTTATATCGTGGAAGGGAAAAGCATGCTTGGAAGAACGAATTGTTCAGCTTGGAATTCGTTTTAATATTATCAACCATCAACCACTCGAGAGATTCCATGAAAGAACATGACATATATTTTGTATGAACAGATTATTAAGAATATTTAGAACTAGTAGGCCTACTCAACAAGGAATCAGTACACTTTTACCGATGACACACACTCGATCATGAAACGCATTAAAACGATCATAGCCAAGCAAGGCCAAGTACAAGAAAAGGTACGGTATGCAACTACAAAATGTGCATATCCAAGTCCGACTAGGCGTATAACAATTCAAAAGAATTCATCTATCATCACGTAACAGTCATGAGGGTATTGCTTGTAACTACCCAGTACCACTTCACATTGCTGCAGGAACTTGTGCGCATGTCGGACTGGTAACTACGATATTCGCCTGGACAAGTTTTGTAAATAAAGTTCGGTACGGGAATTGGCGAAGGACCTAGTTTGTATCCCAGATCCATCTTAAAGGGGCACTGCACATGAAATACGATGATAGTTTACATAAAATATGGAATGGCATCAATCAACGGCCAGAGGCTTTTTTTCGAGTCTCAATGTTTATCAACTTCAATCAACCAAACTTTTTAGCAACAAACAATAGACATAGTCACGACTTCTAAAGCCGTGCAAGTGTTGTCTGGTGATCATTCAATGATTTAAATCACTCCTCTTAAATGAGATACCGGATAACGTCAATCAAATGTTCATAAATCACAGGTCAGTGGCCATGTCATGTCAACAATAAATTTTCGCAAGCCGTGCTTAAGCTGCCTATTATCGAACACAAGCAGCTCCCATACCTTATGTGTAAAAGAAGTTTAAAATGTAGTCACCAACGCACTAGTAGAAGCTCATTTCTAGAATTGAATAGCCAAGCAATACACACACAACTTTTGAAGTCAACAGGGATTGGATAATAACAAGGAATTTTGGAAGGGGGGAATAGTGAGTCATATACCCTGATTGGCATCCACCTCCCGTGGTCAAGCAAGTCAAACGTCAGTTGATTTGCGAACACCTCTCATAATGAACTAAAAGGTGTAATGTTTTCACAGACATATGACTTTAAGGTGAACAATTAGATTTAGATACAGTACCCACATCCCATACTACGTTAGTTGTAAGTAAATCTACTATCTTTCTATTGAATGCTAGTCACAGAGCATCATAGAATGACAAGTACATTTTGCTCCAACCAGATCAAATGACAAATACATTGATGTCAGTTTGTGGATGACTGGTTTCTACATGGCATGACCGGTAACTCCTACACTCAATTTGAAAGAAAATTTGTTACCGATGAATTATCCAGTTGACTGTACCAGCCCTGCTCAAGGCAGAAAATTGATACTGGTAACCCACTAGGTTTCCCTGCCAATGTGGTGTATATCAAACAAACCAGAATGTGAAAAATTCAATAAAATGTGAAGTGTTTATAGACCTAATGTGATATATATCTCCACAACTGTCAAGCAGTTAGTAATTTTTTGACGAGTTAAAACAGTGCATTATCAGTCAGTGTTTTACCTGCTAGCCGACGTTAGTCATACATATATTAGGCTGCATAGTAAGATCAATATTTGGATGGAAAGATACTTTATTCAAGCATTTCCTTCCTCATTTAATACTACCGTCCTCAAAGCATCAGTCGGGAGGATTTCCAATGTTGCGACAGCGCCATCGTTGAATGCGAAGGACACCTCTCCATCAATGCACAATGAAGCGTCCCAACATCTCGATCGTACTACAACTTTCCTCGCAAAGCCGTTGCTTTGACTGCATTCGAATACACGGTTTTCCATTGGGTCTCGCACAGAAAAGAGCATCTTCTCCGAATCAGGCTCATAAATATATGATTGACTGTAGGCTTCAGTCACTTGTTGAACCAAACTTTCAGTAACCATTGGCAAATTTTCAATGCCGCAGCTTCGACCGGTGCAGTTATTGTTCGACAATGTCTTGGCTGTTATTTCCAATACTTGCCGTACTGCATTGCTCGGCAAACGGCAAATATTGTGGGACCATGCCGTACTACCGGTTCCAGTGCAAACGCATAACCCCGAGCTTTTTTGCAGTTCTGATGGGTGATCATCGATTTGAATTTCATAATAAGATGGAACTGCCGCAAGAGATTCTCCAATAAAAACCTCATTCAACGCAAGAACACACAATACTCTGGAATGCATTTCTGTTGGAGAGTTACGAACTTTCTTCTTTTCGGGCAGCGAGTGTCGCCTCTGTAGGCCGTCTTTGCGGCTGGTTGACGAAAGTCCGTCAATCATTCTGGATTGCAGCAAATCGCCGTTATGAATTGGCGTAAAGTTGTCTTCCGCTCCAGTCATTGTAATCCTAATTCTTTGTCTCCAAAGCCATCTAAACTGCCCATTAGCAAGCATATCCAAGGCTTTGTCAAGATTCTTGGTGTATTTAGGCGGTAAGCAAAGGTGGCCCTCGGATCGTTTTGGATTTGTATTAATCCCAATAACAGGCTTGCATTGATCTTTGACTTTGCTAGCGGCAGATAAAAACGTCCCGTCACCGCCAGCAGTAATTATTGCATCAGCCCAGTTAATCATTTCCACTGTGAAAGTATTACCTCTTGTACAGATTTGGTACTCAATGCCCCGTTCTTTGAAAACATTTTCTATCATCCTCATAGTTTGTACGTGATTATTGTGTTGAGCTAACAACGAATTGTAATCAGACCCCCTAGAGGTGACAGTCTCACGAAACTTATCTTCGGAAATCCCAGCAAACCTCAATTTCTCGAATTCATACCGTGTCATTTTACCAATAATAACGACTTTTTGCAGTTTCAAGTTAGGTTTACTGTCATCAAGCTGCACAGACAACGCGGATCCATTAACCATTTCAGAACATCTGTTATCAACTGTGCCGTTTCCTCGCACGCATGCTACATTAGTCATATCTTCAGGTCCTTGGAGCATAAAATTATCAGAAGAATCCAGGGAAATACAGCGTTGAGCACCACCGTTGCTTCTTTGAAATGATTTTAGTAGAGCTGCACTGACCTTCACTGCTTTTTGGGTTTGTCGACAAAAACAATACATCATCACATGCATTGAGGCAGAACCCTCCACTTCAGAAACATCATGATGACTCCACAGAAGTAGTCTCTAACTGTCTATTATACTAAGATGCGTATATATATACTTTACAGATCTAATATAAGAAAGATATCAAAAAATGATAACAGGTCCTTTACAAAGCAAATCTTATACATGAATAGCATCAGAATGGACGAGATACTTATGGGATATTGATTGGCAGTGATGACAACATCTAACGTCAATTTTGCTTGGAATGAATACTTTTCATGACAAACATAGGTCGAGAGCAAAATACAGGGTAGGCCTACATTACATTACAAGACCCAAATTAAAGTGGCCTACAAACGCACTGATGATATAGCAAACTTGAGATAATAGACCACGGCATTCCTGGCTGCTAATGCCCTAGTATCACATCGTCAACAAAAATAGTAGGCCTATATATAATAATATCATTTATTTATTCAAAAACTAAATATTTATACCCATCAAAATCAATAGTCCCTCGCTTATAAATTGCTTAATGATGATAGATAGACCTTCATAATTAATGCCTGATTAACGATCATTCTACACCTGTAAAAATTTTCCGTATCAATAACTATTATTTGCAACATTGAAATCTATCCTGAAAGCCTGAATCTACAGATTATTATAAAGTGATACAACTGCATCCTACACTGTGATATGAACATTTTCTGTGTAATTAGATAGCGCCCGATAATTTTCTCTACTTATATATGACTCAAAATGAAAGTGTAAGCGGTCCTGTAATCTCTAAATAATCTGACAATGGATAAATATTAGCCCGCAGAAGCTTCCTTGAATCCCACGTATTGGTTGATATTTACAGTACACTGGCAGGAAGGCGGCGTTTCTGATGGCAAAGCAAACTTAAACAATGATCACATTTATCATAATATCATACTACAGAAGTTCAGTCCCTAAGAATACTGCTTGAGATGTAATGTAAAGTAACACCCCTCACGAAACTCATCATATGCACAAACATGACTAAGCCTTAAGGTAAATCATTACATAACGCAGACCAAACACAGTAATGACAGAAGGATGTGCCTAATGGTGAACTGAAAGATGTTCTAAGAAATGCTAGACCAAAGAAGAAAAGCATGAAGTATCACCATGAATTGCAAGTTATACCAAGCAAGCCCAAATTTCCACTAAATCACTGGTGACTTGGTAAGCATATAGGACATAATACCAACTGGTGTATTGAACTGAATCTTCCAAAAGTTGTGTCACAGTGAGGCACAATATGAATTTTGATATTGTAAGAACTACAGATATAATGGGCATACTGGTAAACAAACCCAACTATGTTAGCCCCTAAATTTATTTCTATCCCAGAGGATAAGGATTTGGTGGCCTGGTATTACTGAGTAGCCCTATTTCTATAGCCTACTTTTCATTAATTGAAGTGGAATTGTCAGGTCAGGCAACCACATAGTCATTCCAAAACAAATTAAGTAGCCTATTATATTATAACATTTGTATTCACATCTACCTTGACTAATGCCAGTAATGCAGGGTAAGTATTGGCATGGCATTGGCAGGGTAGATTGCACAGACTGTCTAGCTTAGTGCTTGGTAGGCATATCCAATACATCCTGCTAAAAGATCAAAGGACGCAATATAACAAAATATCAAAGGTCAGATTATATAACGAAATCAACAGTACTAGTAATTGATATATAACCATTACGTTCAATATTGAAGAAAAATCAGACAAAAGATCTTGTACAAGCATTGGTTAGAGAAAGTATTCATGGCTGGGAATGTAAATGTGGGGCGGGGTGTCAGATGCAGTCTCAGATGCTAAAACAATATGAAATTTGTTGTTCGTACCGTGGTAACGGCAGCAACAAGACTGAACTGTAGAGGGTGGAGGGCCTTATTTATTGCCTAAAAACCATGTGCGAAGAATGATAACCTAGTGCTGGCTTGAAAATATGCCATTCTGTTCCCCCCTTCACATCGCAATGCGGGTGATACAAAACATTGTACCTCTTGAATATCTCAAAGGAGTTAGTGATGAGGTTATGAAACAATTTGTAGTGAGATAATAGCATAATGAAGGCAGTAGGCCCGACAGAAGGAGCGAACGGAGCCCTAACAAAAATTCGGGTGGCTCTTATGACAATTTTGTAATCCATGTGTCTGATTGGCCCAACTTAGTACCATTTTTGAGAAAGCCCACTTGATCCGCACTGCCTGTGGACCTTCGTTTTCAACTAAATACGTAAATAGTGCCACCACTCAACACACCGAAACAGTACCGGGCTAGGCAAAATATATATAGGCCTATGTACGAACGATGAATACCTCTCCCGTCCGGCGTTAACTCATGATGTGGTTGCTCAGACTATATGCCATCGTATTGGAATTGTTTATAAAATATCAACAGTGGGAACACTGAATGTTAGGGTTTCGCCATGAGCTGGGTGGGGAAAGGGCCGGGACGCGGGACACCACCGACACCGTGACAAGGACATCGAATTCCCCGAAAAATAAGCTAGAGAGAGAAATATAACAGTCCTAATTACCGCCCGTAGACCTACCTGTATTGGATTATACACACACAAATACACACGGTTAGACAGCCGCAAAAAGAAAGCCCACTAGTCACTCCAATGACACCACGCTACGACGGAAACACGAAACTCGAATGCACCAAAGACAGGCGACATACTCTTTTAGGAGAGCGACTTGCTAGCGTCATCTCGCGGAAATGAAAGACCACTCTACTTGATTTTATCGTGTCACCTTTTCGAAGGCTGTACTAAATGAAACGTATGCATATATTCTATATATTTTGCCCGTAATATTTCAAACATTTTTACATTTTACAATCTAATGGTTTAACTAGATAACTAACTTGAGTTTATCGGTCCCACAGTGTCGCTGTTGCGCTGATGCTAGTCCTGCTCTCTTGCTCTTTCTCTCTCTCCGTTGAGTGTTTATTCCATTCATTCATTCGTGTTGTGAACAAGGAAGGTGGCGAAGCTACCGCGGCGCTGGCTAGAACACACGACAGCGATTCGTTAGGTATTTGCCTCTTGATTTTGACGTAGAGACAATAGTACAGATATGACGACTGCTGCTCGTCCGACTTTCGATCCTGCAAGAGGTGGTACTTCTAGAGGGGAAAGCGATTTGGGCAAACTCTCCAAACAGTATTCCGCGCGAGATCTTCCTAGCCACACGAAGCTCAAGTATCGCCAGGAAGGACAGAATGCTCCCGTTGATGTCAGCAGCCGGGACTTTCGTCGTGAATTGCAGGAGAGAGAGCGCAGCAGTTACAGAGAGAAAGGTGAGAAACGATCATCAGATCGTTCATCACGAGATTCTCATAAACGCCAACGACTCAATCAAATCAGTCAAGCAGAACTTGATGCGGATGATCCTGTTAACTCAGACAGCGAGAGTGACTCAGACTCAGAGGATGATACCGCAGAATTGCTGGCTGAACTCAACAGAATAAAGAAAGAAAGGGCTGAAGAATCCGCAAAGAAAGAATTCGAAAAGAAGGAAGAGGAAGCACGCATAAGAACGGAAAACATATTAAGTGGCAATCCCTTGATGAATTTGAAGAGGAGTGCAGATTCAGACTTCACAGTGAAGAGGAGATGGGATGACGATGTCGTATTCAAAAACTGTGCTCGCGGCGAGCCTGACAAAACCAAGAAACACTTTATAAATGATACACTGCGATCAGAGTTTCACAAAAAGTTCATGGACAAATATGTGAAATAACGTGAGCTTTGATAATATTGAAATGTTAGGAGGCGACCATTTTGATGACAATACGGCATTTGTACTATCTCGCTCATGTACGCTTGAGTCTTGTCTGAGGATGCGACTACAAAACCTAGGAATTGATTGTGGAACATATCGGTCCTTAGGGAAACGTACAAAACACAGAATGAGAAAATCAAACTCATCGGCATTATTTTGAGAGGTCCGCTTACCTATATTAGTTATGGTGCAATTTGCTTATTAAAACTGATGCATATTGTGAAGCTGCGAGCGAATGCTATCCTACACTAAAATATCGATAACCAATCATTACTAGTCTAAAGAATTCTCTGATGCACATTTATTTGACAAATTGCCCATTACAGCACATATTATTCGTTTGGTTTGATTCGTTTACTCGATAGGTACCGTACCGGTACCATGTTCATGCGTCGAATGGATTTCATATCTATCCTGGCATGAGTTGAATTTTGGTAAGATTAGGGTTTTTGTTTTAGAAATTGATGTACCGGTATTGTTGTGGTTATTCATGTTTGTGAAATTCTTACATCTCATTCTCATGATGTGATTTGTATGTTTTGCTCTCAGTAGGCGTACCGTACTCGATATTTTGATGCCGCTGCTGCTTCCTATGTCGTGAAACTGGGTTAGGAATATCCATGGAAGTGTTTGATGTCATGGTTAGATTTTGTGATTTTTTGTCTACCGGTAATCTGTTATTTTCAACGCTGTCTGATTAGCCTTTTGATATTTTCAGACGGTAAATTACAAGTTTATATATATAATACCATCTAGCTCATCTTTATTAATACCATGAATTCTCCCACTGTACTTCCAAAGGATGGCGCCACTGCTGCCATAAAACATGACGAAACATGTAGATTCTATCTCCAAAGAAAGAAGAGATTTTGCAGATTGCAAAAGATGAACGATACACAATTTTGCGTTCAACACATACCGGTAGACATCCACATTGATAGTAGCAAGGATCCGGATGAAAACTACAGGATGCGATGTCCGTTAGATCCAAGTCACACGTGCGATAAAAGAAAATTGCAAAAGCATTTGAAAAACTGTAACAAGACAAAATTAATACCCAAAGATCTATGGTATGTTGCTGGTATCAACTCAGGTGAAGCTCAAACCGCTATAAACACGGTTAAAATGCTTCGAGATGTGCCACCAGCGGAAATTGAGAAATTAATCACGAAAATACGATCCATCTTTGCTGAGTTGCCACTGCTTACAAAATGTGATATGATTCATCCAGCTATGGAAGCAAATCTAACTAGGTTTGAAAACTGTGATGGTGCTCAGAAGAAACTTGTGCAAAACGCCAGTCTCTTAGCAATATTAGAATCCAACAACGTTCTCATTTCTCCATGTAATTATATAGAATTTGGCGCTGGTCGTGGGCAACTGACAACATCGATTATTGAGGCCATTCCTGAGGAAACTATTTCTAATTGCTGTTTTGTGCTTGTCGATCGAGGCACAAATCGAAGAAAATTGGATTCAAAACATAGGAAAATTGGTCATACAGAGGTGGTACGTTTGCGAACTGATATAAAAGATCTGTGTTTGGACGAACTGGTAGTGTTACAAAATTCCAACCCCGTGGTTGGTGTGAGTAAACATCTCTGTGGTTGTGCGACGGATCTTTCCCTAAGATGTATTGTGAACTGTAAGACTAATGTTACCTTTACCGGTGCACTCATCGCACTGTGCTGTCATCACCGATGCAATTGGTCAGATTATGTCGGGAAGAATTTCTTTCACAAGCTTTCGTTAACAGCGAGAGACTTTTCAGTGATCAGCCTCATGACGAGCTGGGCCGTGTGTTGCTTTCGTAACGATGAAAACATTGATAAAGTGGATCAAAAAGGGCCTTTGGATTTTATTACCGATAAAGAAAAAGAGAATATTGGTGTCATGTGTAAGCGGCTCATTGATATGGGGAGGACCGATTACTTGTTGACAGTCGGATATGATGCTAGACTGATTGAATATACTAACAAGTCAGTGACCCTGGAGAACATTGCTCTACTGCTAGTGAAGAAATGAATCAGCTACTGACTTGAATCTTATTCGTAGGCTACATTATGCTGCCTATTAAAATATTTGACTGTCGAATCTTATCAAAATGACGTATATATATTTCAGAATCAGTAGCCTATTATAAATTAGGCACTAAAAGTTATGGAAGAATATGATGAAGATTTGAGTGAAAATTCATGGTATCTTGCTTTTGTTCATGGTCAAAGTAAATTATTCGAAGAGATTACTGGAGAAAGATGGATTGTAAGTAAATTGACAAGGTTTCTTGTAAGAATGTGATAAAACTTTAGCACCAAAGTTTGAGAAAGGTAGGCCTACGCTCCATTTTTAAATAAACAATACTTACGTCACAATTACTGGCACTTTTAAATATTTCATTGATTGAACAAAGACTCAATAATGACTCTCGAACAAGCTAACTATCTGTTTGAAGTTCGCGATTATGTCGATGATGAAAATGTTTATGTTCTGAAACAGGTTTGTGTGCCTAAATGTGGCTCATGGAAAGGTCATGATGATGTACCGAAAACTATCAGTGCATCAAATTATCGATCTCATTGCATGAAATATGATGGAGAAGAGTCTTCGACAACTGCAGTTGTAAATGGGGTCGACGTCGAGAAAAAAATTCACAGATATGTGACACATAATGGCAAGGTATGTCGGGTATGGTACTGAGATTGTCTACATGGCTGCATGTGCATTGCCTAAGTAAAACTTGATATGATTAACTGAAATATTTTTCAACATATGCCTGACATCCATAGTTGTCACTGGCAGTTTCATATTCTGTTGTTATGCCCTTGGGCAACCCTGAATAGTATTATCCCTGCCCACCATTTTCTGTGACAGAGATATGAATTTTTCAGATTCTGCTGATCGAGGGTTCCAAAGTGAGCTGTGGTCAGGGCTTTGAAGAATCCGCAACATCGTTCAATAGCAAAAGTGGACTATTGGATCTCCCTCCTAGTGGTTTGAACCATCATGCCAGGATTATATTTGAAGAAACGTACTTCAATGCAAACAATCAGAGCTACAAAATGCTGTGTATATCACGACCATTAGAACTTCATCTAGTCTCTGAACAAGAACCAGGTAAAAATCATCATAGCCTCATTATTGTCAAGGCTTTGATGGCATTTGGTTTTATGATCAATAAATCATAATGATGTATTGTATCTATTTACTTTACCCTACACTCTGACTTACTGTTATCATTGAAGAGTATAGTGGATGGCCAATTGCAGACGATCAATAGATATAGTAAAGGAGATCACCACAGATTTAACATCCAGCCTTGGTTTATTAAAATTAATTTATATATATAATACAGAATTAAAACCAAGGCTGGACGTTAAATCTGTGGTGATCTTATTTACAATTACAGTTATCAGACATGTAACCTTACCTATATACCTAATTCATTTAGAAAAAAAGGATGAGGCTCATTCCCATTTAAATGATGGCGTCCACATTGGAAAATTGCATTTGTCTAGTCAACAACTCTGGAATAAGGCAAGCAAACCTGAAAAGCTCAAAAAGATTATCGATGGCAAAATAGCCAGCTACATCAAGTATCACGGCGTTGGAAAAATGACAGAGGCTAAGGCCATAACCCAACAAAAGTCAGATAGTTTGGAATTGGATGAAATAACAGGACTGGATGCTTGTGAGGTAAAACACAATAGTTCTCTGCAGGATCCAATGTAATCTACAGTCCCCTTTCTGCACATTTTTCCTCATATGTTATATTCAACACTATTGAATAAACAACGTACTGTACCGGTACCTATGTAGGCCCATTTATTAAATGCGATTTTTTTTATACAGGCTGCAGTGAACTTCCTTTTCAAAGTGTGCTTGGACATTGTAAAGAGGGACTCGAAAATTGTGAGTTTTGTACATGGTAGCCTTTGTTAATACTGTACTGGTACTGTATTATGTACCTACCCTATTACTTTCTGCATTGCAGAAGAAAGAAATGGACACCAATCCTTCAGATGTAACTGAAATAGCAGTAGAGGTATGAAATGTGTTTATTGTGTGATATCTCTTCAACTACAATAGATTTGCCAGGTATATATTATTATATATACCTATACGGTACTTGAAATTTTATTGAGCAAGTGTGAAACATTAGAGATTCTAGTTTCCTGACTTGGATTGCTAAATTTGATGTTCTTGGATGGCACTAAATTAATACCCATCAATCAATGTACTGGATTAGAAAATGTTTATGTCATCATAACCCTCACTGACAATAGAAGACCTCACGCCCTTGCACAATAAAGGAATGTGGGGTTGTATATTAAAAGTCCATAGTGTACATGACGGGATAGCTAGAACTTTCTTATAAGCTATATCGGTGATTTCCTTTTCCTGACATATTGCTAGTAACATGTCAGCCATTTGAAAAATTTTGTGTTATAATTAGCAGCCTAGTGTAACCGAATTTTTCAGAAATACATTTTGCATGAAGTTTATGGAAGTGTCTCTCGGCAAATTGCTTCATCCGTTGCGAATCAGGTAGACCTTTTTTTTTCTATGTAATTTTGTTGACACGCAATAGCTGTTATATAATGGACCAACATTCAGCAGATGATTAGTGGATCGATTTATTAGCCGTTTACTCACAGCAAACAGTGATGTTGTCATTGTCTTATGTTCAAAGAGAATTGAAATTATGTCATTTGTACTTTGAATGGTTGTTTCATGCTGGTCTTGTTCGCGGTACTCTCAGTCTCGGAAAATACCTGGTAATCGGGAAAGACATTGTACCAGTCATTCCTCATGTTTTAGTCCTCTGACCGTCTGTGCAACTTACAATTTTTTGGGTATAACTGAAATTACACAAAATCTCTGTATTATCCATGCCTGTATAATAAAGTACCTGAAATCTGATCCCTAAATCGTTGATTTATATGATCCCCAAATACCTGATTTGGTAAAGGCATTTTGAAATTATAGTTAGTGGTAGGTAGTCCCTGGCCGGTATTTCGTTATTTGGCGGACTGTGTCTCTAATAGCGAATTCTCTACTCAACTTGCAGGAAGCATCATTTAACAAGAAAATATGCAATCTCTCTGACGTTCAACCAAGGGACTTGGAAATTGATGAAAAATACTGGTAGGTTTTTTTACAACGCTAATTGACTGGCCAATTTGAATCTCTATGACAACCATCTCAATAGCATAGTTTTGAATGCATGTGATCGTGGAAAATCTGTCTGCTATTTAAAATTTTGCCACAGTTATCCACAAGAGCAGATTTATTGACATCGATAATTGCAAAGGGGAACTGTCAAATAAAATATGGGGATAATGATTGTCATAGTAGGCCTATAACCTATATTAAGTGACATATTGTCATATATAAATTTACACGACGTGAGTGTGATCGTATCTTTGCCAATTTCTCTCTACAGGCTTTCTCTACCAAGAGCTAAGCGGCATATTTCAAGAATGAATAAATGCTGCACTCCTTATGACAAGCTTGCATGTATTCAAAGAACGGTTAGCTGCATCACTGCCAAACAAGGTAAAGTATCTCCTCAAGTGCCTCTTCCACCTATAAGATGTAACCCTGTAACTTGAGGATAATATATGATGGTTTGCATACAGAATCACATGTTGTTTCAACTTTCAATGTCTTTACTTAGAACTACCAAAGAAAGAGGCCCTCGGCTCGGATGATTTACTGCCTATTCTGATCTACCTTGTAATAAAATCTGGAATACCAAACTGGATTACAAATCTTGTTTACCTGAAGCGATTCAAACTCGTGCCTTCAAGCAATGACCAGTCAAGGTGGGGTGATGTCACTGATGTGATGAAATTCACCATGAAAATTCAACTTTCCATCGACCGCTTTTGTTGTATTCAGTTATTTCGTTGCAACGCTGGAAGCTGCTGTTGAACATATCAACTCCGATGAATTTACACTATCAAGCAAAGTTTCAGCAGAAAAATTGGTTGACGATCCGGTTCATGAATATTTCAAGGTTTGATGGCACTAACAAAAGTATTGTAATTTAAATTTAGCCTGCTACTTTTTCGATCCGTCCAACTCACGGTGGATACACTGGACATCTTGGACATGTCTTTCCTTGCATAAGCTGAGCTCAATCCTCCAAATTTCATCCTGATTTAAATCTATACCAAAACGGATAGTGCTCCTCACATCGATATGAGGGTAATGTGGGATTCGGTGTTTGGCAGCAAAAATTGGGTTTGTCTAAATACAAACCTTGCCTGAGTTCTCACCATCCCTACTATTGTATTGACCATTGCTTCGTTAGTAAGCACTCCATGTAGTTATAATGAAAATAAGGAATTGTAATTGATATTTTTGACTAACATAATCTCCATGCTTTATTTTAGAGTGTCCATGATGGTGATGTGGGTGGAGTGCAAAGCATTTTGTTGGCCGGCGCTTCCAATCGAAAAGAGATTGAACGAAAATTTTGTCATCCTCTCTGTGATTGCGATGGTTGCTCAAAACTGAAACGAAGGTAAGTCATATTTGTCACACCACTCTCTCTTGAGTCATGCTTACTTTATCGTATTTCTTTAGCAAATCTCTTATGATGACAGAGAACATTGTTTCGATCCACACAAAAAATGAAAAAGGCCAAACTGCGTTGCATGTCGCTGCACTATTGGGTATGAAAAACAGAAAATGGCAGTTTTTGTATCTTTTGTAGTGACATTGTCGCATTTTCTAAGGTCAGCACGAGCTTGTTGATGTCTTGCTGGATTTGGGTGCGGATATCAACGCTATCGATTATCATGGGTCAACGCCATTGCACTGTGCTGCTTTGTCGGGATCACAAAGTGTAGTGGTGAGATGATATGGTCTGTCTCATTGTGCGAACATATCTAACTCATGATTATATCTGATTCAGTTTCTGCTACTACATCATGGTTCTAATCAGTCTGCAAAGGACAACAACAATAACACTCCACTTCATATATGTTGCCAGAGAGGCCACGAAACAGTTAGTAGTCTGATACTCTGATAATATATTTTAGTCACAGGTATTGCTATACCTAACATGGGTATTCTGAATGTTTCCCAGTGCGCCAAAGCGATTTTATACTTTGACCCTTCTGTACAAATTGCATCGATAAATATGGATAACGATGATGGGGACACCCCGCTACATGTCGCTTCAAGATGGGGCTATGGTACGTGCTCTAAATCTACCATAATCTATTGGCAGTGGGTTTTAAGATGCTATGTATAATTGTACGTAATAGTGAATGCGGGCTAATTACAAGCCTTCATCCATGGTCTGTTTTTGACTGACGAGGTAAAACTTTGAAATTCTAGCCTGTCACCGCATGGTGCACTAATCATTGCGGTGTTATTACAGTTGGTATAGTTTCTGCCCTTATTGAATCCGGAGCTGATTCGAAAGCCGTAAACCGAAGAAGACAAAGCACAGTCGATGTCAGTCTTAATGAAAATGTGTCACATACCATAAGAGATGCTGCCAGTCAAGTTATAAGGATCGTCAGAACATTGAAATATCTGAAGAAAGATGAGGCAAAGGTGTGTGTCTTCTTCATTATTAGCTCGTCCACATGATTTTTGTTCATGTGATACTTCCATTGCCCACCACCTACTATTTATATAAAATTTTTGTTAATGTCAACGACACTTCAATGCAGTTACCAAAGCAAGCGATAACTCCTAAGAAGAAGTCAAGACCACGAGCTTCCACTCCTAAAGAACTCGAACGCACTGTGGACACAGTTTATGTAGCCAAACAGGTATGAGAAAGTTATGTCTATTGGGAGTTGCCAGCCAGGGAGCTTGTTACAACGCGGGGCAATCAGATTGCTCCAGTTTCAGCATTCGTATATCCATTACAAGATTGCTGATAAATGAACTTATTTGTTCAGGTTGAAAAACTCTTTCGTGCTATTAAGGATAACGATTTGAACATGGTGAGATTTCTCTGTGGATGGCAGACCTCAACCCAAGAGGACAAGGCAAAGAAGCAAGATGATTCAACTTGTCACCCTCTTTGTCAGTGTGAGAAGTGTCAACCATTAACACCAGTGAGTGAAAATTCTCGATCGTTTACTTCGAATTCTGTGCTTCCAGTTTACGCGATGGATCATTTTGTAATCTCCTCTTTCCACATCCCTCCGCACTCCCACTGTCCCACATACTGAAATAAAACCCTAGCAGTGGGTATCTAGTCTTTAGTCTGACCGCTTTGTGATTTTTATGGATATTTGGCCAATGTAATGTCACTGTGACCTTATATTTATATTTGTATTTTAAGGATCTTGTATTACATGCAAATTCTGTCAATCAAGAAAAATATACAGGCATTATGCTAGCGGCTAAGCATGGTTATTTGGAGATGACGGAATTGTTTTTAGCACATGGAGCCAGTCCTAATGCTCGCACTCAGAAGCATGGTTTTTCACCTCTGTATCTTGCATGCGAAAATGGAAATGTTTCGGTGAGTTAGAGAAAAGTACATGTTATAGAAATGCACATACCAGTAGTTATGAGCCTACTAGTACTGTGTGTTCTGATGTTAGGGGTTCTCCAAACTCTTCTCTCTTCTCTTACCAATGCTATACCCAGATGCAGATTTATGGATGGTCACCAAATTTTTTGTAGATAGCATAATTATATTATGTTATTAATATAATGGGACATGAACAATGATGTAGCCAGCATATTGTCATTGCATCTTAAGTAAAATTTCCACCAGAATAACGAATGCGAAAAGGTACAGTTGTGATTATACTATGACCTGGCTCAATTCATCGAATTTCTTTCCAGGTTTTAAAAGCTATTCTTTCTGCCGATGGAATTAATCCTGATATACGAAGTGAGAACGGCAGCACCCCGTTATATGTTTGTGCAGTAAAGAATTTTGTCGAGTGTGCCTCGCTACTGATGGAGGTATGTAACTATGTATCAGTAGCATGTCAGCAAATTTTTGATAGCAACCAAGAAATTTGTATTGGGCCTACTGTGATGTAAAATTGCAATGTTTTGTATATGTTGCCCTCCAAATTTCGCTACAAAGAGAGTTTTTTTAAAAGCCTTTGGCACTGCGTCGGTTTACCAAGTGCTGTAATGCTAAAAAGCTGTGCAGTTATGTAATCATTGGACTTTTTTTTAGCACCAAGCTTCACTGAATATCAGAAATCGCAAGGGAGACACTCCGCTTCATATTGCTGTTAAATGGAAGAACTTTGAAATTATTACCTTGTTTCTGGAGCATGGAGCATTATTGTATTACAAGAATCACGACGAACTAACGCCACTTGATCTAGCAGAAAAGGTATGTTGATGCGATTTCAATGAATTTAGACATGGTGAGATGGGGACGGCAGCTCCTCCACAAGCTCAATGATCAGAATTACTCAAACCAAGACATAAAAAGATAGTTGCAACTTGGCTGCCAGCTCTTTAGCCAATTCGGTGGGGTGGGCAATGCAGCTCGGGGTCCATTATTTATTTTACTCATCCTGCATGCTTGTTGATATTTTATGGTGTGGACGTATTGTTTGACTACTGATCGATTGCCACTGACAACATATTAAATTCCAATGCTTGGGTAAATGGTAAGGTTCGCAACTTGAAGGGCTTCACGTGGAAAATCTCTAAATAAAATGAAGAAAGGAATGTGATTATAACTGTTGGCCTCTTTTCAGGATCCTGAAATGAAGACGCACCTTTTGCGAACCGGATCTATTACAAAATCGTCGCTGCTAACATCCTTCGTGGGACATCCCAAAATAAGTCCACAAAATGATACAGACTTTGATTATGATACAGACGCTGATGTTTTTTTGACCCAAGCAAACAAGAAGGGGGAATTGCCACCTGCGATATCGGCTGATCGTGACTGTTGGAACCCACCGGACTCATCCCCCCCAAAGTCATCGGCCAATCCAAGTTCTTCAACTGCTTCTGACCAATCTCAAGATTCATATTCTAAAAATTGCAAATGTCCTGACATAGATCACCCAGCTCAGGTTTCCTCAAAATTGCCTAGTACGACGTCTGATATCTTTCATGATATTGGAGTTGAACATACTCAAGAATATGATACCTCAGTAACGCAAAATTCTGACTGCGAAAACGAGACAGCCTTGCTATTATCAAATGAACACGAAGACTCAACACCAGTGTCTAGAACAGACCTAGTACAAGAGAGCGGATCAGAGGAACTATGTGGTTCTGATAGATACTTTGAAATGGGTTAAAAATTGATATTAAAGGTTGTTAACACTGTGGCTATTTGGTCAACTGCTTCTGTGTTTTATATGTGCCTGTGCGTAATGTAGTTGATGAGTCTGATAATGTCTTGTCAGGCCATCAGGGTGTTGATCAGTATGGCCCTTCTTGCAAAATTTCTCCGGTACAGTTCGTGTGTTGATCAGTAGCCAAGTGTTGCGTCGAGCGCTGGTTAGTCGGTTGTGGGGCGATTACGTCGCTTCGCAGATGTCGCATGTCGGCGATGTTTACCCAGACATGGATTTAATGGAGGCAAACACGACGTCAGTTTATCGGAAACGGGATGCGAATGGTACGGCAACTTATGCTGTTTACTTCAAGTCATCAATAGAATAGCAATTAATCATTAAGCGGTTTTTGAGTCTGGACAGCTCACAAAATATCACAACCCTTGGCGACTCTGCGGCGGGACGCATGGAGTTCTTAATCATGGCAGGACGGCAATAGGGAATTCATGCGAACCCTATAGTCCCTACAGCTTAGATTAGAAGTGTCTTCAACTTCGAGCTTTTTGCTAGAACAATGGGTGATTGATTGATTATGACAGGTCAGGTACACAGGTGATGACGAGTGATGTGCACTCGCACACACTAGTTATTGATTAGTCAGTGGTATGAATTTTCAATATTTGATGTAGAGTCAACAAAATATGAGGGGAACGCCCATACCCCGCCCATCTCTCACAGCGACCTCGACGTGAGGCTACCGCTCAAGCTCATACGGTTTTGTGTTGTTGGTCGCGCGCGAGCTCTTTTGGAGGCGGCGCATGAATGGTTCTAGTGTGTAGGAGCAACGGTCTAGTTGAAACTGGCAGTGAATACCGTAGCAGGCCTACATGCCTTATCAATTGTCGGAGCATATCATGGATGAGACATCCGACAGTACCCGGCTGTACCAAAGAATTCGCGAGATTGCTTATGTACCTTTGATAAGCATCGGCATCATCCTTCTAAGGTTATTTTACAACAGGTAATAATAGTAATACTTTAACGCTGTAAGATAGAATGTACCACTCAGTTTCAGATCCATTGCATGGCTTACGCTAAATCCACCGAGTCGATTTACTTTAACGTCCGGCTATTTTTATGATATTTGCTGTGTTGTTTTAATGTCCCTCCATGAATGTGCAGGTGTGTTGCTGTCCCATTATGCAGAAGATTCAACCTTCCAGACCGAAAAAATATGAAACCTCCTGCAAACCCGCAGCTCGAAGAAATCTATAGGAAGAGAAAAACATTGTCAGAGGCAAGTTGGCCTGTTAGGAGTAAAAGCGATATTTAATTTTTGTCCTTACTTAGTTTGCTCTTTGCTACGTTTACTCATATTTCAAATGATATATACACACGTAATATTGGTGCATTTATGCATCATCATATTTTCAGTATTTGGTAGATTTCTACTACTGTGTTGATTAATAGTCCTAGGTAAAGGTAAAGGTAAATGCTAGTTATGGTCCATCAAAAGATTATTATGCTTGAAATTCTGACCTGACATTGTTTCAATGATAGGATGAAGCCATCAAGCTTTCAAAGCAGTTAGACATATCGGTACCAAAGATTTTTGCTTGGTTTCGCAAAAAAAGGAATTATAACAAACCCAGCGTTCAGAAAAAATTCTGTGAAGCAAGGTATGTGTGATTTTGTGTTGGGCTCGTTTTCATTTGCAATGGACAGATGCATGGGGACTCCTGTACGTTTTATGTTTATGGTAATAGGGTGCTGGTTACTACACCGGTACTCGACCTCTGGTGACAAGGTGTGAATCGATTGTTTTGTCATAACATACCGATACCAATCTGTTTTCTAAAGAAAATTTCTTAGCACCTCGTAAACCCATAATTAGGTAGATTAGGTCCTTGTAATTAGGTAGATATCCTGGCGTCTGTCTATTTTTGTTCGGACAATTAAATTGAATTGAATGGTCCTTTGACTTGTCCCTGAAGATATGACGCCTGCTATTTGAGAGTCTGAAGATATGTGCTCCTATTAGGCATGGGCTAACAAAGTATGTATGACCCTATTAGGTAATAATGGCTGTTACAAACATTGTTTGAGCGGAAGTAATTTACAAAATAGAAGAAAAATAGTGGAGCCATCTTCACCTGATGAAGGAGCAGAGCTCCGAAAGCTTGTGTATTATATACCAATAAACTGGACTGGACGTTAAATCTGTGGTGACTTATTATATTTATTACAATATAGAAGGAAATAGCAGTAGGAAATTCTTTGACTCATTGACTAAGAAGTTAGGTGCCGATATTAAGGATATTTCGTAAACTTTGATTTTTGCTTTACTATTTATATAATATATTACATTTACTTTACTTTACTTTACCTCCTAACTTTGTACATAAACACATAACGGTAATGGGGTTACAATGATAACCTATTCCTCGCTGTCTGGCAGTTCAAACAGATGCTTCTCTTATAAGAATTTGCACTGTCGCGTACAAATGCACACCTTTCACCGCCACACTGTCCATCTCGTGAAATATTTACAAACTGCTGCACGATGCAGATGTGCAGTGTGGCTACTTTTGTCTCAAACTTCTTGTGTCAGTCAGTGTTTCCATGTGGGTGTTCATGGTGAAAGTGTTTATAGTCTTATATAATGATTATGCAACCTCACTTTCCTAATTATATTACGGTAGTTAACATAATTGTAACCAATACATAGGCCTACCTTCACAATTCACAATGTTCCTTTTTTTATGCTAGTTGGAGACTTCTCTTTTACTTGGTGGCGTTTTCATATGGAATGGGAATGCTATGGCAGGTAGGCCTGTGTATATTTTTAATTTTTTATTACCGGTGATTGAAAGCTAATGATAATATCGTGTTAAAATTAGTTTATTCAATCATTAAGACAAATGTGTTCATTATAGCAGTGCACTTGGACGAACTGTGGCTTTTCTTTCAGTCAACTTGGCTTTGGGATACGCAACTTTGTTGGGAAAACTTTGGGCATCAAGAAATCTATTGGCCCGAGTTTTTATACTACATGATGGAATGTAGTTTTTATCTCTCCTTACTCTTTTCTATCATGACAGATGTCAAAAGAAAGGTATGAATTCTGTTAATGCTAGTAGTACCGCTAGTCATTTTGTTTGGGGTGACTTCAGGTTCATGTATTTTGTCAAATGCAAATACTATGGGAATTGGTGCAACTCGGTAGGTTTAAACAAGCAGTAATCGCCTGTCTACCATTGGCTTTAGTGAAAAGATGATTCTATTGAATGCAGTTTATGACACCTGTCGCGTTCCCGGACATATACTTAACCACTTGTATTTTAACCCAAGGTTGTGGAAGGAAAATGCTCCACTCCTGCCAATATAATTATATCCTATTCTGACATGGCCTATCACTATGATACCAATTATTATCAATCCATTTTATTGGAGTTTCCAACTTGGAGTACCGGTACCGTATAGTACTGTACGGCTATTATGGCATTAGATCCTTGGATGCCCAATTTTGATTGGTCTTCGTTACCGGTTGGTAAATCTGGGTATTCCTTATATTTCATCATGTAACATAAAAAGGTATTCATAAATTCACGACATGGTGCTGGTTTGCATCAAGTATTCATGATCATCCTTAGTGGCATGCTGTTGTGTGTCGTCTCTTATGTATCAGCAGTAGATCATTACTACTCTATATGTTTTGTTGAGCTTTTGCTTTTCAAAAATTTAGGTCAGTTCTGTAACCTTGGCTCCCACCTAATTTTATCTTGTGTAATGACAGGACTTTACCGAGCACCATCTTGTGTAATGACAGGACTTTACCGAGCAGCTGATACATCATATCGCTACATTGACGTTGATAACAGGCTCATATTTGGTGGCGTATGTTCGCATTGGCACGCTTGTCATGGCGGTTCATGATGTTTCTGACATTTTTCTTGAACTGGCCAAATGTATGAATTACATGAAGAAACAGAAAATCTCTGAAATAGTATTCATCGTTTTTGCGATCATATTTATTGTCTCAAGACTCGTCATTTATCCATTTTGGTGAGTTTGTAAATGCTCTAAAAGTGTTTTTCACTTTACTTGTGTGCATACTTCCTATATATACCATCAATGCATTCTGCAGGGTGATTCACACTTCTGCAGTTAAAAGCTTGGCAGTTTCGCTAACAAATTTCAGTTGGTGTTTCTTCAATGGACTACTGATTGTGTTGCTGTGCTTGCATATATTTTGGGCTTCCATCATCTTCAATATGGCGAAAGAAATGATAACGACTGGATCTGTAAGTAACTTGTCAGGCGTTACTGGTAAACTGATTTTTGCAATACTAGTATTTTTCTACACTACCTCAGCTTTACTTTTAAAAGCCAAAAAATATAAAGTCACTTCCTGGTAGTTTCTACTTCATAGGAGTAGCATAATGGTTCATGAAATCTATCATTGCCATGGCCTTAACTACAAAATATCTGATTCGGCTAATGAAATGTGAAGGCCGCAAAAAAAGGTTTCTGTACAGCATACTTAGCTGTTATGTCTGGAGGATTCTCCATCCTGCTGATCGATAGGTTGTAGGCGTGTGTGTTGAAAATAATAATCTATTCAGCCTTGGCTGTCAGTTGAAAATCCGTTGGCGTATTTTGTTAGCTTTAACGGACAAAATCTTAAATATTAGGAAGCGCAAACCAATTTATGGTCTGCTGTAAAGAGTAAAACACACAAACGTAAGTGCTTCAACCTGTGTGATCTCATTTTAGGTATATTGCTGTCTGTTATGTTTTTACAGTCTTGACAACTGTGTTTACGTAGCGTAGTTGTTAATAGTGAGCTTTCTCTTCAAGTGGTATTTCAAACAGTATGTACACTCCTGTAAATTTCTGACATGCTTTGATGTTGAATCCCATGTAGCAACTATTTTGGGTGTAAGTCCAGCATTCTTATGCCATGTCCAACCCAAGGCTGGCCGCATCCACCGTTCAGCATGCCCCAAGCTATAAACAGCTTGTGTGAACATCTGTTACCGAATTAAAGCTCCTTCCTACCATTTTCCAACTTCAAACTCAGTAAATTACAAAGTTGTAGAATGAACCAACCATTCTATGGCTTTTGATAATTGTCTATGATTGCACCATACTCATGCCTACTGCAAGTGCACCCAATGAAAAACATCCATTTTGCAATTTTTATCGTGATATCCGCAAAAATGATGATTAAATGAAAGGTTATAGAGTTCAATCAGGCAATAAGCATGAACCATAATGTTCTAGGTTACGAAAGATCATCGAAGCGATACAGAGTCAGATGAAGATACGGAAGAAGAGAAAAACGAGACTGCAGCCAAATCTAAATAAAGGCACTCGCATAATCGACATAATGAATCAAATCTCACGCACATGACTCTCACATTCTGGAGATGAATTGATGTTGAGCTCACTGCAAATACAACGACATACAGCATAATTACTACATACATTCTTATAATGCCTTGGGACCCAAGTGATTTTTGTATGTTACTGTTATTCATACATTGTGTGTTAATTGGTGCCAATTCGGCCATATTTTTCTACTTTTCTACAATGTGTATTGCATCTTCGTGTTATTGGTACACGAACAATGAATTTTATACTTCAACATTCCAATCAATGAGATTTCGTCGTGTCCCTTTCAATATCAGCCGTGTTATCGACGTTATTGCAACAGCACTATCCTTAGACTAATCAATAATAATCAATATATTATTGTGTTTTTTTTTATGGTCTTTATATAATGAATCATGCATTTTGAATTTGAAATGATCCGGATTGCACCTCCGGGTTCAGAGCACATCATCCCTCATTGAAGGATTTCGTGATATTACTACGCGATGGCTTCCACACTCATTTTAGTATAGAGTGTGTTGGAGTGATTTCTTGATCCTCCCACAGCCCGCCCGCCTTGGTAACTACCTAACTAACTATGCCTCTTGCAAATTTTCATCAAGTGCACAGAATCTCATTATTATCTGAACCGTACTCGGTATTTACTCGTCAAATTTTCCGCACATGTACACCGCATCAACCTTCCGTAATTCTTCTCTTAGACGGCGTTCGCGTTACTCGCATGCTTACTCAAACCGTTTGGATCAGATATTTATGTAATGCAAGTTGAAAACAAAAATTTTGCAATTGTAATTTTA
This sequence comes from Botrylloides violaceus, assembly GCA_030412335.1. Taxonomy (NCBI): domain Eukaryota; kingdom Metazoa; phylum Chordata; class Ascidiacea; order Stolidobranchia; family Styelidae; genus Botrylloides; species Botrylloides violaceus. Next base: position 855,097 of record JASFYC010000737.1, read on the forward strand.
CGCACGAATAATTCTGTCGTTCGTATTTAGCAATTTGATATTTGCGAACAATGAAATTGGGGTTTTGTCTGTCGTCAACCTTGCACGAAAGTGTGGTAAAGGGATTCTAGTATGACGGTGAACTTTCCGGTTGTACTACTTTTCTTTGCCCGTGGTGCCGTGATCTTACTGAAAAGCCCCCGAGTTTGATATTGCTTAATTAAGTACGGATAAAAAGAGTCCGCGCCTGGCGATTTTTGTTTTCTGCTTACATCTTTTATAACATTATTTGTCACGCTTTCATTTGGAATTTGTAAAATAATTGTTCCGCGCGTTAATTCTCTTCGTAAACATATTGAATGAGATAGCATTTTGTTTTTCAAAAGATAATTTCGGTTGAAGGTTTCTTGTCCTCGCTATGCATTACCATGCAGTTTCTGACGATTATGGCCAGCACTTTTCTTACTTGGGATCCACCTAGTCAAATCTAAACGTGACGATATTGCTATTGCAACCTATCCTCGTTGAATTTTTCTACAGTATTTTGCTTGAATGCGCTGAGCTAGGTAGTTTTTTACCTTAGTTTAAGCGATCTTGCTTGGTACTAATTGTTTCTTTATTGTGTAGATAGAAATCGTATGCTTTTGATGCCTCATTTAGAGCACCGTGCCTGTAAACGTTCTCCGTAGGTTTATCTGTGATTAGTTTTTATTAGGCACCCCCGGGTGCATTGCCGCCAATCGTGTATTTTACTCTGTAATGCTCGATTGCACGTAGTTGCATAGTACAAAAATTAAATGTTGAATTGTGTTCCTCCTGCGATCACAATTACGTATGCATAAGATGCTGTTGTAACGGAACTTTACCGTTACGTGTCAATACTGTATATAGAGTTAGCTTGCATGCAACTCTCACCTCGGCAATCAATGTCACGCCATCACCACGCCCGTAGCACCTCAGACTTACCAATAACTTCGTGATCCACAATTTCTAAAAACACGGGTAGTATTCTCACCTAGGCTACACTATCATGGGAATAAGACCAATCTCATTTTCCACCGACCATGCTAATTCAGCTTCGTTCTCGCTACTAGGGAAGTTCGAGATTATAGCAGGTTTCCTATCATTCTCTCACGCCTTGCACCATTAGATTAAATAGAACAATTAAAACCCAATATCGATAACAAAAGATATCTTAGCGATACGACAATCGTACTGCGGTTCATAGAAACTAATAGGAGGTATACAAATCGACTGCCGAGAGGATTTGAGGTTTACTCATTGTATGGATGTCGCATGAAGCGTGCTTAGTTAACACATGCTCTTTGAAACTCTGCGTTATGAAGTTCTATTGACGATATACGTATTACTCAATACTTCAATTGATTCTACAATATCAATCTTTGTTGAAGTCAAGTTATTCATCACTGCAATATAATTCGGTACCTGGACCAGAGAGATCTGACTGGTCAATTAATACTGTGTCATTAGAAAGTTGTGAGGTCGAGATTCCCGCGCTACATACTCAGGGACGTCTAGAGAGCATGGTTCAGTATTGGATTTCGAGATTCAGAGCTCGAAGGACACTCTGAACAGTAGCCGGAGCCAGTGCGCCTACGTCTCCATAACGAGGCTGGTGAGTCCGGTTGCGCACGGAGAAGACAGGCAGTTCTCGTAAATGATTAGAGGAGTTACTGATTAAGGTTATGGCAGGTCGTTATAGTGAGATAACGCGTAAACCGTGCTTACGATTGAAAGCAAATATTCCCCCACTCATCAATATCACATATCGATCTTTTGCTCTGGAGACACTCAGCCAAGTGTTACTTCCTATGATTCATCTATATGATAGAACACAACGACACCTAGTGGTCAGGCGTTTCCCCGCGAACAGGCATAGCCAACTTCTATATACCGTCGGAAGTAGAAGGTAGGGATATCTAGATATCCCTGGTAGAAAGCTACCTATCTTTATGCTCTATACATTTACTCGAGTAGATTTAGTCACAACAGTCACACCTCCCTGAGCACAATGAGCAATATTTCTCTCTATCTCCCACTCGCGCAGGATGAGTGATGCATATTGGCGGCATGAGTGCTGCTGTGGGCCTACCTCCCAGCTGCTACTACCACGTCTATACGTGACAACTGAGCGAGATAGTGGTAATAATCCTACGCCGCTATTTCCGCAGAATTGATCGAGTGTAGGCTACATACAGTATACTGCGGTGTAGCGTGCAGTTAACGACACATCCATTCGAGCGGTCAATCAATCAGTCATAGATGTGTGTTGCAATTATGCATGTATACCTAATTATATCAGTAGGACGGTGTGACATATTCACCGTCACCGCGATGTCCGTCCCACATAAATATTTCAAATTGAAAGTGTTACCGCAGGGTAAGCCAGGTCGATGAATTCGATAATAATAAATCTGCTACAGTCGCGTAGCGAAATTTATGCCGCTCGTTCAGAACTTGTTTTGCACGGTCTCGTGACCATCTGCTGTAATGCGTAGACCAACATCGCCTCTGACGATTGTGCTGTCGTTTTGGGTTTGGCTGACGTTTTGCAGCAATCTCTCGCAGTTAGTAGCCTATGCGTCGGACAATGACAAGCTATATAGATTGGAAAGGAACGAAGAGGCTTCAGTTTATTTTGCCGCGTTTAAGCAGACTCGGGCGTTGTTGGTTCCGAATGGTCTGGTCATATACAGAATACAGTATGGATCCTATGCAAATGCCGTGCATATATGTAGGCTAAATACTGTAAACTAGCAGCTGCGGCCATTATTCCGTAGTGTATGACAGCCGATGGAATCTCAATTCTCAATCTATATAAGCCCTCGTCGGTCTCAACGAAGTCACTATTTTTAAGGTCTACACGCATCGAAATCGTATAGGCGAATGTAGCCGACAGATCTCAATATGACATCCATGTAGCCTATACATAGAATGTTGGTAGTACTGGCCGTAGACCGTTTGTAATAGCAGTATATCTTGTATCTTTGTATCTTCAAGTATGAGCAACGAAAACGTGATGGCTTCGCACATCGTAAAATTTTGCGTTTGTTTACATTATGTTTTGTATCATAACAAAACTAATGTCACGCGCCACGTACTGAGGATAGCGTCAACACGAATGATGAACGAAATATACAGCTTTACTAGACACTGTAGCTTTAATCTCAAATAAAAACTTCCGTTGCGGGAAGTCTAATCATGTATCAAAGGTGAGCATGGCCAGTAGGCCATATTGTAGAGGCTATACGACTAATACGAGACTTATGCGACCAATCACGTTGATCGAAGAGCTCAAATTGTCCGTGGCCGTCGACTGTCATCGACAATCTCGCAAGTCGTATCATACCGCTTAGCCACCTAGCACGTGTTTGTTTTGAAATTGCAGCGAAGCATTCTCACCATTCCACTGTGACGGATGGTATTATATATAAGTTTCTGGACTTCCCCCTCATACGAGGTTTTCTGGAACGGAAATAATAATTCCGCGTCATCCACAACTTTTCGTCGAAATGCCGTGTTATGATTCCAGCAGGGTGTAGCTGGCGACCGCAATCCCAAGCCGCTAATTATTACTGATACTGGACACAGCTAGATCTGTTTACTTGCTAGGCCTCAGGGAAAGCTGGAAAGTGAATGAGAGCTTTTGTAATTTTGACTTTAGTTTTCTCGGTTATAATAGAGGATATCCTGCTATTCATCTTGTATAGCTACATAAATGGTAGTCTATTTGCGATATCTTACTCTTCTATTTTAGGGTATAAGCATTTTAAGTTTCAGGAAATCACAGAAACACTCTGACATAATGGAAGCATCCGCCAAGAAAGGCAAAGCTCAGTACAAAGTTGTCGTTAAGGTCAGTTATTTCGGCGAATACTTATTAGATTTCCGCTAACGTGAGCATTAGGCCTACGCATTCCGTGGGCTTTATATCTCAATATTTTCAAGTTTACAAACGCTTGGCCTTTCTCTATACAGACCGCAAACGCATATGCCGGTGCTGGAGGCAAGGAAAACTTGGTAATTCTTGAAATGACTGGCAAAGACGGGAGGGTCACGGGGCCGATTCAACTGAACAAACTCGGAGAACATCACTTCGGAAGAGGAGAAAAAGACGTGTTTGATATTGACGCGATCGATGTAGGCCTGCCTGTTCTCATAAGGCTCGGTGGGTAGCCAACTGCAGATGCCTCAAGTAGCCTACGTACCTATATTCTAATTACAAAAATATGATCCATCCAGGTCACTGTGGTATCGACAATGAGCCAGTCTGAATCCGTATAAAATACGGTAAACACGCGCCATCTCCCAAGGAAAGTGTGCGTTTGCCAGAACTAAATACTTTTGATGATTGGGTTTTCATGAAACAGGCAATTGGGTGCCGCATGTCGTTCGAAGTAGTTTCATTTATTCGAAAGGTATATTTTGCCGACTCCAGTGAAATACCTACGAATATATACTATTGACCGTAAGCGGATGACATACTACTTTGTAATCGTGCAATTTGTTCACATTATTCATACTGCTAATCCAATGTAATCTGCCTATGCAGAACTGAGGGAACATAAAGAAAAGAACCCTTGGGGTGTCAAAAGTGTCAATATAGTGTACAGAGGTGAAAAGGCACGGTTTCCCATCCATGATTGGGTCGAAAATGAACTGAATGTTCCAACTGGAGAAGGTTTGTAATTATTTTTTATGCACGTTTACATGACTCTGTAGATCCGTAAGAAATTTAACCGATAACAAATTTAATAGGCCTACTTATTTTTTTGACAATGCCATAAACGACCAATATTTTAATCCAGCGGTACTTCATCATAACGTGGACAATCCGTACGTGTTATCTGTCTTAAAACGGGAAGTGGAAGTCACTAGAGTGCTTCTTCCTTGGGTGAGACGCCCTGGACCCACAGATCCTACTAGAAGCCTTCCTCGGTATATTGATGCTTCTATTACGTCGGAGATACCTTTGATATTTCAACCAACTGAGCAGTGGAGTCAGTCATTTGGACAAAATTCTGTCCAAGGTGGAATACAGAAGGCCTTTGCATTCCTGCAAAGTAAGTAGTCAATACACGGTGTCCTCACGTATGAGCTCATGAATAACCTTCTCTTTTACAGTGATTTTTTTTTCTTCATTTTATTATAATGAATCGTATCGCGCAAGGGCGATGACTGTGCTACTAGTGATTTCTAGGCAAAGGCTAGAATATTTCTGTATAGTACACGTTCATTAGGTTTTCCATATAGTGATCATATGATGACATCTATATACTCCTGTTCACACCCATCATTAGTTTCCTATATGTCAGTATTAATAGGCTACTTGCCGAACACTGATGAATAAGACAGCTCAATATATTGGAATAAAGATTCTCTCATGCGGGCGCAAAACCCACTGGGCTCGCTAGTCACCAGTGAACGAAGCGTGTATCGCTGTTCCATGCAGGGCGCGGGCGCCAGGTATCTGATAGATCTGTGACATGTTCTGCCCCTCGTTCTCATTTGAATGAATGAATGAATATTCTTTTCCTATCGATTGTAGGCTCTTACATAACGATACCATGCGGGTGAACGACGAACGTGATTCAAGTTTCGATGCATTGCTCGTATGAATAACTTATGTATTTCTTTTAGAAAACAAGTTTCAGCTGAAGGGTCTGGACGACTATCACATGCTCTACCAAGTATTTGAGAGCGGTGAAGAGAAATCTGAATTCCTTTCCAGGTTGTTATTGCTAGGAATAAAAATCATATTTGAATTTGAGGTTTGTTCACGTTCGTAATGTCACCCTCAGGTGGAAATCTGATGAAGAATTCGGTAGACAACAACTGAATGGAATAGGGCCCACCTCTCTACAAAGGTAGGCATGTTACGTATCGGCTCTCTATCTCAACTCGCATGATTCAAGTTTGAAAGCGCGTCCTCGAGTGTTTGAACTTTGAAGATGAGTTTACTCTACGCTGCCTGATGAGTGTCGGTGACTACGCTTATGTGCCTGTGGCGTATCTTTCCATGTAACTATAATGTTAATGATTACCGTCTCAATACCATTTTGGTAGATGCGACACAATTCCGGACTCGTGCCAAATAACTGGGGAAAATGTCAAAGCTGTCTTGGGCGGAAAGACATTAGATGAAGAAATGCAGGTTTTTATGACGGCATACCCCGTTCAATAGTTCTCATTATCTCTCTCAATTTCTAATCTTATGAATTCAGAAAGGGAGAGTATACATGGTCGACTTCACCCAAACATTTCAAAATGTCAAACGCAACAAAAATGACCTGGGGGAGCAGCTATATTGTCCAAATGCAATATGCATATTCCATGTTAATTCCAACGATGACCTTGTCCCAATCGCGATTCAACTGTTACCCGGCGACACTGATACCATCTTCACTCCTAAGGATTCGGAACTTGATTGGCTGTTGGCGAAGATGTATTTCAAGGTGGCATTTGGATGCATGCACGAGGTAGGCTGAATTATTTCTTCGTGTAGAGGATGAGGTTGTTGACGGGTCAAAATCTTGAACCTGTTGCGATGGATCGCCTACCATTCTGTGTATTTCAGTGGTATTATCATTTTCTGCTGACTCACGGCGTGATGGAATCGTTTGCTGTCGCTGTCTTCCGGGATCTACCTCGTTCGCATCCGGTGTACAAGCTGCTGCGACCTCATCTACAGACAATTACTGTCATCAACCTGTTAGCTAGAAATCTTCTTATTTTAGCAGGCACGGCTGCAAATAAAGCACTGGGGCTCGGTGAGACCGATTTATTTTCTCGCAAACGGTGCATATCCACTGATATACATGCCTTATTGATTCTAGAGGGAGAGGATTTGGCGAGGAAAATGTACGAAACATTCGATATGAAAGATTTGAATATACCTCAGCTGCTGAAGAAAAAAGGCAAGTATCCAAGAACAAACTGAACGGGAAATACAAAAAAATAATCTAATAAGCCATGTTTGCCTCATTCCATAAAATTTACAAGTCTATACAAAGTTGATGTATATTATAGGCTTACTGTTTATTCGGCCGAAGAACGGTTTGACCGTCCGCCTTTCGTCAAACCAAGGACTTTAAAATTGGTATCCGTTCTTGTCCGCTTCGCAGTCAGTATTATAGGAGTGCTGCGGCTATAAGCTGCGGCTAAGCTGGAAACTGAGAAATCGCGTACTATATTCATTTACCTGACGTGCATGATCTATGCAGTTGAAAACGCCAAGAATTCTATAAACAACAGACTGGCCTAAAACGCGCGTTTCGTCTTGTACTGGCCTAATTCATGATTTGTGACCCATGGTGCGTATAGGCTAACGAAATGTGCTTTCATTGCAGGTTTGGACAACGAGAAATCGTTGCCAAAATTTTACTACAGGGATGATGCGACAAAACTGTGGGATATCATCGAGAACTTTGTATCCGAAGTAATTCGCATTTACTACACAAACAACGAGGTAACGTCCATAAAAGACTATATTATGAGAGTACAGAGTTGGCCTGTTGCCTGTATAGCGAGTCGAATTTACCGGCACGAAGACATCGCGAGTCACGACAGGGAGGTAAACTTACTCTTGTTTAATACAAACCCCACCAGGTAGCAAGGAGAAAAACCGCAGGTAGCTTGGACAATACGCCGTATTTGGGTTTTGCCAGGCTCAAGTCACTTTTTCCTGGAGATACTGTCAGGGGATTCTGGATTCCTGTCTGTTGTTGTTGTTGTTTTGGTATGTTGCACTCGGCCAGGAAATGGAAATGGAGCCTGGACCTACCGATCAGTGTAATGGTAACCCATTCTCTATCGGTATACTTAACTCGTTCCATTATACGCTCACTTAGGACATCACAAGAGACAAGTTTTTGCAAGATCTAATGGAAGATATCGCGACTGAAGGAATAGGATGGGAAGATGAACAGAATCGCAAAGGACTGCCGTATCCGTTAAGCACAGCCTGTCAACTGGTATATGCCTATATTTCTTCGTGGATCGTAAATGGCCGTCCAGTTATTATACGGCGTGTAATAGCAGGCCGGCAAACACACTGGCTGTCAACTTCGCCCTTCGTTATCATTGCGGCTAAATTAAGATCGACTTGGGCTTGTGGTATCTGGTCAGCGTCGGCGATGAATTTGTCGATTTTAGGGTTTCGGTGGAGTCTTGCGTGGTAATCACCAACGTCACTATCCAGTATTCACCCTTGACGTACGGAAGAAAACATTGTCCCAGAGCAGATGATGGCGACAGGATCAGGTGGATAAACGAAAGCTCCCCGATGAGCTGAGGTTGCAACGGCCTATATGGTTATAAATTTGTGGGCAATACGCAATTATACGATCTTGTCATTCCCGTTGTTTTTGATCTGGAATTCCCGACTCTGTAGATTTCAAACCCCCAACTTCATTTCGTTCTTTTTCAGATCCAGCTATGCACTTCGGTGATATTTACAAGCGCAGTGCAGCATTCGGCGGTGAATTTCCCGCAATATACGCAATACAAATATGTTCCCAACAATCCATCTGCTATGAGACTACCTCCGCACAAGAAAGGAGAGGTAACAACTTAGGACCGTTTGGTAGTCTGAAGAACTGAACCGTGTTCCATTTGTTCGGTTCCCTTAAACGCAATTATTTCTTCTTTACCAGGCCACTATGGAAAGGATCATGCAGTCACTGCCGGACACGAGAATGTCTCTGATAATGATCGCTATCACGAACTCGTTGTCGACTTACGCACCGGACGAGGTATGTAATGTGCTCAGCTTTAAGGCATTCAAGCATTGAGTATTATCATCGATTCAAGTCTTGGATTTGTTGGCGTCAGGTTGCCTTTCGGTGAAAAATCTCGAAACACTATCTACATCCACATATGCCTAATGCGCCGCAAGTTTGCTACTCGTTGGATATTTGAGGAATTCCCATGTAAAACATTGACTTCAGTAAAATGACTTGAATAGAATAGAGCCAACAAGCCCATCAATCCAGTTCCAGTCAATATTTTGTTTGGCGTAATTCAACATTAAGTTTAAATCGGCGATTTCAGTGCCGCGTGAGATACCCACTGGTCCGCTTGGTATAGGGATTTGGGTATCTGCGTTCGGCAGTCAGCGCGCGTGATTTACAGCCAACCTACGGTCCCTCTAACCTATACATATACAGTTCGATTTGAAATGCTTAATGCAGTTTGATCATATGATCTACGAATCAGATAGAATAAGCTGAGTCCTCTCAGCTTTTCCTGCAAGGGACTTCCAATATGTTGTAAGCATGTAGCGACCTGTTATTTAGAGCAATAATTTGGTTTCGTACAGATAATGTTTGGTGACTATCCTGTAAAGCTTTTTGTTGACGAGAAAGCAAAACAGGCAATCAGAAAATTCCGAAGAGATGTCAAAGATTACGAGGAGAATGTGAAAAAGAGAAACGAGGATGTCGACTTCCCATATCATTGGCTCTTACCTGAGAAGATTGCTAATAGTATATCTGTCTGAATTCCTGATTCTTGTAATCAGTGTACCTGTTACTCGAGTGTGTGACAAATTAGAAATACGCGTAATCATCCGAAAAGAGTGTGTTATTCCAGCGTAATGTGGATCGAAATCACCGCCAAGAGAAGTAGGTGCGTGTTTGATATAACGGAGGATCGCAGGCGCTACGGTGAATTTTAACATAGCCTACTACTAAATTACTGTATAGTATGAAATTGTTTGCTTGAGCTTTAGAGATGTGCAGTTAATAGGCCATTGCTAGTGACTAAACCTAAACGTGTGTCTTGACCGCCAAGGCCATCGTGAACGGTGATTATTCATTGAATCTTTAATCCCGCATGAATGTCGGATTGCCTACAGTTTCAAGCATTAATCAGTTGCAGTTTGTGGTGCTATAACTGTCCATCATACCTAATTCACTACGTCACTATTCTAATTGGATGTGTGGCGTCGACAGTGACATATTCAGTGTACCTCTAAATTTTATGGTATGAAAACGGCTACGATGCGATACGTGCGCGACGTGTTGGAACGGTCACTAAAATTGGTATATCGCAGCCGTTTGGGAGGTTCGAGTTAGACTTAGAAGGGAATTTTGACTTAGTTCATGTTCAGTTTAGTTCGCGCTGTACGGATCGAACCCTGCGACGCCAGTCCCTGGAACGAAATGTTGCAAGTGTATGTTATATTTGCTGCATGGAGTAATTCTCTCCGCGGCAAGCTGTAGTATATTTTCATCATTTGGGGCAGATCGCAATTGGCGATACTCAGAGTGAAGGGGAAGCGTATTGTATCGTTCTGGTATTGGGACGTGACAGTATACTTTGTGCCAGGGATGTCTTGACTCAAGACATGCTGTGCTGTATCTGACGTGCTGTATCTTGACTCAAGACATCCCTGCTTTCTGCAAGTCTTTGTGACGCCATCAGTTCGGATTCGTGGTTCAGGAACGAGCTCGTCTGAATACAAACCTAATCTGGGTTCAACCCATCCCTAATGGCTATTAGCTTAAATAGTTGCATGTATATGTTGTATGTAGAAGAGTAAAATGTATGACGAATATGTTTGCGACAGACGGAAGGATGTGAAATTGATTTAACTTCCATATATACACGCGTCTCCGATGTCGCGATATCCTGTTCCTCTAATTATATCCGGTAGCATGGGAGTTACATTTTGTATCGAAAGTATTCAGCAATAATCCAAGGGTATAGACCCTACTTGTTTTATAGTATAGGCGTATAAATATTAGTTCTGGTGTTATAGGAAAAGGCAAAATTTCATTTCGGGGCGTCAGAAAACGCTCAACTACCCGGTTAGTAAAATGCATTTTGATTGGGTAAATGCTATATTGTGCTAAAAGCACTCAGTTTCTGAATTTGCCCGCTTTCCCCGCTCAACTTGCGCGATATACGATAGACAGATTTATATTCGACTCCGCGATGCTCTAGGGAATTTCTGGGTGGAATAAGTTCTAACCAGATCCGTTCAATAGCCGTATAGCCATAAATAGTTTTTATATAAGCCTGTCTTACGCCTTTACTTAATATCGTCAAAGCTTCGTGGAATCGATCACATCAATTGAAAGTCAAAAAGCTATCTTATCAGGTGCATTCTGCATAGGTAACTATTAACTATAAATATATATATCAGCTCAAAGCACAACCGCAGCCGAGTGGTTAAGAAATATTCAGTGTTTTTTAGAAGTAGGCTACACAACTGCCATCAACCTATACGTAAATGTCTAGAATATAGGCCTAGCACCGGTCAACATCTTTGACTACCGGATTTTATGACGGTGTATAGCCTAAGTATAATATATTTCATAGGATTGCATAACAAACTAAAGAAAGAATTGCATCAAGTCAAAGGAAAGTCGGTGCGGTATGACACAATCGATAAACAGGTAAAATACTGATATAACAGGTAAAATACAACTTATATCAGCAATGTCGATACATGGCCTACTTTAGTTCTACCTAGAGTATACCTAGAGTACCTAGAGTAGGTCATGGTCGATACAGCGATACTTGATACAAACCACGCTTGGCTTCCATTGAAATCACAGTTTAATTATCGAGTAGCCTATATACCGCGATTTACTAATAATTGGCTAATCGTGTGTTTCGATAGATTGCTGTTGGTACTGTATGTGGCGGTAACATCGCACTATGCAGTCAGTGATGAGGTGATGTCAGAATACGAAGTAATTATTGAGGTAAGATGCCTGTTGCATGTCGGAACAATTTTTGTGGTGGTGTTTGTTTTTTTGTTAACAATTTGTGCCGTTTTCATGGAAAACTTCGGTCATGTACGCAAGGTTAATGTTTACAGCACGCGACTCGACATTTCCTGTTTATAGCCCGGATTACTATCACAACCACAAACCCCCGGCACTCTCGAGGATACGACGGATTACATCAGGCGTATACAGACCGGGGACAGACCTATATAACCGAGAGTCTGCTGCACTATCAAAGTCCAACTATGAAAATGACTTCAATTTGTGTCAAACCCGTTGCACCAACAGTGCAGTTGAACGAGGGCATTTGAACACTCGATACTCTCCTTGCACCTTTAATTCATAGAGCAGTTTTGGCGAGTCTTTTGAAAGACAGTCTTGCTCTCTGGAAAGTACAAATTTCATAACTCAGTTCTTTATTGTATCGGCAGACATCGGACGCTTACGTAGATGCTGGGGGTAGATATAACGTGATATCACTAGAAATGACTGGCGAAGATGGTACCGTCACGGGGCTTATCGAGCTTAACAGAAGGAGAGACTCTAATTTTAAAAGAGGGGCAACAGATTCTTTTACTATAAAAGCCCCGGATGTGGGACCACCAATAATGATTCGATTTGGTGAGCATAGAGTCTTAGACCTAGCTTATTTATTAGGCCATTCCATGTTCTGAGATAAGCTATAATTACATTAGGTGTTTAGACATACCATGGCCATAAACATACCTATCCCAGTAAAATGCAGGCGTTTACAAAAGCTCCGCCCAACCATGCACTGTTTGATGGTGTCACTCCTTCGAACCGAAATCCACATGAAAATGTGTGTGTCCTACTAGAAAAGGCGTTGTTCGAATAGTAATAAATCACGAATCATTGGACTTAGTGAGGAAAAACTTTCTTCGAATTTACATTTCGTTACCACAGAGTTATCAGAGCACAAATGGAAAAACCCATGGGGCGTCCGAGAAATAGATATTTATTACAACGGAACAAAGGTCTTCTTTCCTTTTTATGATTGGGTTGAAAACGAAAAGAATATTCCAACTGGAGAAGGTTGAGTCGATTGTTTTATATTGCTTATCTGCCTAACACTTGACGCTTGCACATTGCACAGGCATGTGGTGTGGGCGGGTCAAATTTTGTCGTTGGCACCAACCTTCAATTGATTCGTTTGAAGAATGTACTTCGTAAAATTGTCGAGTCTAATTTTGAAATCGATTATTATCAATCAAGTGGAATCGGATCAAATACGGCAAAATATATGTCAGACAAAAGAACTTGCGTTCGATCTTCTTTCCTTTGGCTTTCTTTTCTTCGGACTAGGCGTCAGGGCAGCAACAGAGCAGCCACTGACATCCTATTGATTAAGAATCGAGAATGAGTCTGTGAATTCCCTTGCTATTCTATTTCACCGCAAACGACAAGCCAAGCAGCCCAATGCATTACGACTGTCACTCGTATGCAGCATGACTTTCATTGTTAAACATTCATGCTACAGGTCTTGTTTATCACCACGTGGATAATAATCCTTATGTGCTTTCTATGATGAAACGAGACGTGGAATTAACAAAAGTAATGCTCCCATGGATTCGTCGGCCAGGACCTAAAGATCTTCACAACAGTCTGCCACGATACCTGGATGCTGCAACGCACCCCGAATTGCCTTTGATATTTCAGCGAACTGAAGCATTTACAGAATCGTTCAGAGAAAATTCGATGGTGTCCATGGTGGTCAAGGCTTCTGCTTTCTTGTTAAGTATGTTATCGCGCATCATCATCCTCCATGACATGCATATGTCCCAGAAGAATGTGTGTTTGTTAATATTCGAGTCTGTGTAGGCTATAAACAGCAAAAACGGCAGCGGAAATAAATATACTACGTCCCACAGTAAGCAGGTCTGCCTTCTCTTCAGAAAATATGGTTCGAATAAACTCCCTGGAAAATTTCCATGAGCTATACATTCCGTTTGACGGCGACGGACGAAAGCAGCCTCGTTTTCTGGAGAATGAGAGGTTGAGATCACGTGAGCGCGTTTCGTTTCAAAATTTCAATTCGACGCATTCCTTTCAGGTGGAAGACAGACGAAGAATTCGGAAGGCAACAACTAAATGGATTAGCTTCAATGTCTATGGAAAGGTCTGTGGCGTAGCAATAGGTTATTGAAATTCGAATCGAATGGCACTTAGATCGAATAAAACGTATTGAAGGCCCGATAATAAGTAGCCTATGAACAGCGTCACTTCCGTTTCAGATGCACCAAAATTCCCGACTCGTGCCAAATAACTAGTGATCATCTTCGTCCTTTCATGGGTGATAAAACAGTTCCTGAAGAAATGCAGGTCAGTGACCCACACACTTTAACAGTCCCGTGCTCACATGATCTGCATATGCGCCAGTGGTATCTGTGTAGGCCTATATCATGTGAGTCCAAGGCAAAAATAGACAGGGTCTTTCGTTTATCGCTTTGCTCATCTGTGTGTTTTCGTTATCACAGGCTGGAAAACTTTACATGGTTGACTATACCGAACTCACGAAAGATTTCAAACGCAATACTAACGTGAGAGGACAACAACTTTACGGTCCAAACGCGATTTGTATTCTTCACGTCAATGCCAACGACGATCTTGTCCCGATTGCTATCCAGTTGGTTCCTGGTGATACAGAAACGATTTTTACGCCACACGATACAGAACTTGATTGGCTGTTGGCTAAAATGTATTTTAAAGCGACGTTTAGTGTAATGCATGAGGTGAGATTACTATTATTTTTAGCATTATGAAAATGTTGACATGTAAATATCAATGGCGCTTATCGCCGATTTATAAGTGGGGTGCGTCACGAGCAGCACGAGGTATAGCGTCATCTTGGAAAGAAAACGTGGGATAAGAATGGCTATAACGGGCCATCAGCGTTTAGCGAAAAGGGGCAATCGTTGAATAAAATTTTCCGAAGTATGGATCTACAGCCCAAAACCCGAGAATCCAAGGCCTAGGGAGTAAAGTGAATACCGATCCGGTTTCGTCATGAGTGGTAGCCTATCACATACTTTCGAATGCCAGCAATATAACTCGTGACCAAATGTCCCCTTTCCAATTGGAAGCATGCTGCGTGCCTAAGTCAAGAAATGGTATACGTACTGGCCCACAGACAGAATACTCGACGGCAGCCTACTCAAAGGTGGACCGCGTGTGTTGTTATGTTATTTGGCATTTAAAAGAGATGTTTGATGATAATAACTTTATCATTCTCAGTGGTACCATCATTTCCTGCTAACGCACAGCGTGATAGAACCCTTTGTAATGGCGGTTTTCCGCAACTTGCCGCGAAATCATCCAGTGTATAAGCTAATGAGACCGAACTTGCAAGCTACTCCTGCCATCAACGTAGAAGCCAGAAATTCACTAATCTTTGGAGATTCATCTCCGAATAAGGCCTTTGCCTTCGGTAAGTAGTGGTGTATAATGCGGCTACATGGACGATATTATTGAATGTACAATTCCGGTTACAGAGGGAGAAGACACCGTACGTAAAACGTTTGCAACGTTTGACATGAACGATTTGAAGATACCGTACTTGATGAAGCAGAAAGGTACAGTAGGTGCAAAATGACCTGTGTCGCGCTTAGATTTACAGTCAGTGAAATTCTTGTAGGTTTGGACGATGAGAAGGCGTTGCCGAAATTCTACTACCGCGATGACGCTAAGGACTTGTGGGAAATCATCGAGAACTTCGTATCGAATACGCTGGCTTATTACTATCCCCGAAATAGGGTTTGTGTAAAGAGCATGAATTCAAATTCGTCAGTTCTTTGTCTTGGCATCGTCACAGGAACTGTCAGTCATGTCCTGCAAGAAATTCTCCTCTCCATGTTTCAACAAGGTCTTCTCTTTCGTCCTCTTGCTGAAGTCGGTATCTTTCAACAGTCGACCGACGGAACGCTTCAATTTATTGTTATTACACACGCCTCTTTCATGCCGTAGGCCTATCGCTTGTCCATCTGTCACTTTCGATAAAATAAGACGGTTTAATAGACCAGGCGCTCGGAATGGACTGTCACCCGGACGCGATATGTGGTAGATGCTATAACCTGTCTGTTCTTCTCACGCCTGAAGCTTTCCTGGTATTGTAATTTCAAGCACAAAACTCCTACTACAAGAGGTAATCGTAATATCAGCAGCATTTTTTTATCGCCGCACTGTTGCAGGATATCAGAAATGACAAATTCTTGCAAGATTTCATTGAGGATGTTGCAACTGAAGGCATCGGATGGGATGATGAACAGCATCGTAGGGGAGTGCCATGTCCCTTGAGGAATTTAAAACAATTGGTACGTCATTCTTAATACTTTTACTTGAGACGTGGACATAAAGCACGCTTATAGCAACGCGAACGAGCAAGCACCTTTACGATGGATTCGTAAGGGCTTCAGTGGTGTTTGTCCCACTGTTATCTGGGTAACATTTTTGTACTTCCAGGTTGATCTGCTCACAACGGTCATTTTCACAGCCACTGTTCAACACTCTGCCGTGAATTTCCAGCAATATGACCAATACAAATATATTCCTAGCAGCCCGCTAGCCATGCGGCTACCACCACACAGAAGAGGAGAGGTAAAGACGTCTCCTAGACCTATGCTTACTTATAAACAGCTATATTCTGTTGGGGTCTTCATGACTGATTAAGTGATCGTGACTGAGGCTTCGGCAAGCCGACCATACTCACAGTATAGAGACTCTCAAGAATCTCTATACTCACAGTCAGTAAACCTAAAGGACTGACAAGCTTAGGAGGGTGGTTGCCGACCACTAGCGGATCATTTATTGGTGAAGCGTTCGTCACCAGGGTACCACTGTCCTAACCATCCACCACGGGATGTGTTCGTCAATTTTACCGAATTCACATCAAACAATATATTTAGAAGTAAATTATATATCCAACCTTTCTTCCATAATTGTCCCGTGCGGAATGAGGATAGTTTCATTATATATAAATAGACAATTTTCCATCAGATTTTGCTTTTCATCTTCACAAACATGAAGATAAAAACATATATTTTAGCACTGCAACTGTTCTCTGTATCATGTATGACTCTTTCTGCATGCAGGCGACAATGCAAAGGATCATGGATTCTCTCCCTGACACGGTTATGTCTTTGGTGATTGTCGGAATCGCTGAAGCGTTGTCAAAATATTCGGCTGATGAGGTACTTCTTCATATATTTCCTCCATAAGGTTTTATACGATCTAAATTTTTAACACATTTATAAGCATATTAAGCAATATCCAATTACCTTCAGTACCACTGCGAATGTTGTTGTTGTTGTTTTTGAATTTGTGACGTTACCAAAACGGGTAATATGTAGCTTACTGTACGTAGGGTCAATGCTTCATGTTAGACATGTGCCGATATTTCCGGTTCATAGCTCAGATCATTATCACGACCACATCCCTCTACACTCCCCCGATACTGACTGGCAACCAAATACGGTATGGATACCAACTTTGATTTGACTCGGTCGGGAATCAAACCCGCGACCTACGGATCGGAAGACAGGCAGTTTATCTCGCCTCTCGGTCAACTGAACAGTGCGAATTTACTTTCAATAACTGTTCGTTCTGACGGTTTCATTTTAGGTATACCTTGGTCAATTTCCGGATGAGTATTTTACGGACGCAGAAGCTATTGCAGCCCAAAAACAATTCCAAAGTGATCTCGAAGCGTATGGTCAGAAGGTCCGCGACAGAAACAGTCGTGTAGAGCACCCGTACGAATGGCTTCTTCCTGAGAAGATAGCAAATAGTATATCTATATGAATCGGTTATTTAAGTTAATACTGAAGAATACAGTGGATCCGTAATATATCTATATCTAGGACACCGCAGTTGACGCGCTTAAGTGATGGTGATGGCGAAATGGTTCAAAATTTGAAAATTTCATCTGAATGGGATATGCAAGCGACAATCAATTAGGCTACGACGGTATAAATTTATCTGGTCATAGTTTAGTATTATTCGCCCATAGACAATTCTTGTCGTGGACGTATGCATATAGTCTTAATAAATGAAATGAAACCGGGTAGTCTACATGCCGATTGTCAAATTCTGGGTCATCGCCGTTATTCGCCGATGACTAGGAAGCTCTTGTAAAATCAGTGGCAATTGTTCCGGTCGCGTGATCGTTGGCTCGTTAGAAAGGATCAGGAAACAGAGGACAGAGTACGTGGAATCGTTTTATTGTATCCATTGAAAAATTATTGATTCGCGGTGTACTTGTTATATTCCTTACAAGCAGCCAGTTAATTAAGCAGCGTGCGACGATATACAACCCGCATAGCTTTTGATGATAGAGGAATTGCGTTGACATTCGTTGATTGGAACCCGCTTTTACATCGGTCGGTGGCCAACGAGCGCGGCCGCGCCAATAACGGCTAGTAAACGAACTTGTAGCATTTCAGGTAAAATATAGTACATCAGATACAGGAAAGAATTTACTTGAAAATAGGAAATATGCCGGTACCAAGACACTTAACGAAGAGTGAGTATCTGGATGTGATAATTCTTTCTGATTATGCTCCATAACGTGACAAAATTGGCCGTTGCCGCTTTTTTAGACGATCCGTTTCCAGAGAAAATTCCGGGGAAATTAAGATTATATTCGATGCAATATTGCTCATACGCCTTGCGAGCAAGGCTCATGCTGGCGAAGAAAGGTGTCGAGTAAGAGCATAATGCTATAGTTCCTACTCTCTCCACGCACGGGGGAGATATCAAGTGGTCGTAGGCCTATACTATCAAGATTAATCTTTGATATCAACGGCACGATGCTAGTATTTTGAATTGAGCTAAATATTGTCAATGTATTACAGCTATGAACTCATCAATATAAACTTGAAGGAAAAACCGCAGTGGTTTCTTGACAAGTATCCAGTTGGATCAGTACCAGTGATGGAGCATGATGACAAATTGCTTGGAGGATCTTTGGTAATCGCCGATTACATCGATGAAGTATTTTCGAAACCGGGCGAAAGAACACTCTCTACGGACCCTTATGAGCGAGCTCGCACCAATATGTTAATATCAGATAAATTTAGTAAGGTATAATTTCTTATCGATAATGTCGCTGTGTTAACACGCTAGCCTTATAGCCTATGACAGGATTGGTTGGCGATGACTTCTGCATATAAAATAAGACGTATGCATAGGTCTACGCGTGAGAAGTACAGTAAGTTTACTGAGGGAGGTTGGCTAACAGGGCCGGGCTGAAGTGCTGATATATAATTTCTTGCTCATATAAGTGCGAGATCCACTGTAGGTCGGTATTCTTTAGCGTTTATTCCATCGCTTGGTAAAAGCACTCGTTTTACGGTAGGATATAAGATTCTTCGTTATGCTTGGAAGCAAAAAACGACGATTTCAGAAAACAAATGTGAGCTTTCTCTCTTTGATAGGTCACTAGTGCGGTATACAAGTGCCTGTCACGGAAAGAAAACTGGCAAGAAGATTTATTGAAACATGTTGACCAGCTGGATAAGGAATTGTCTGGAAGCAGATATTTCGCCGGTGACAATATTACATTTGCTGATTACATGATATGGCCTTGGATGCGTCATCTAGGTATGTTCAGTATCCACGACTATCGACAAATCGCTATAGAATCCTCAATAGTTCAATTTTCGACATAAAACGTAGTTTTACAACTCTGGCGAGAGAGTTTGACTGAAGCCGACATTTAGATTCGGACTCCAAACTCCTTGACATTCGCCTGGTAGATAGCCCGTGGAATCGGAAAGTTGAGCAACGACTTTAGGATTAGGCCAGCTGACTGCTTTTGAGCGCGGCTTACCGAAACGATCATTCAGGCTTCGGAAGTCCCATGGTACGCCCGTTACGCAGCATGCTCCATTTGCAGTGGTGCCAATAAGGCGATCATATTTAGTAGTGCATGTAGCTGATGCAATTTGGAAGCGTAATGTGATGTGACAGAGTGAGCAACGCAATGATTTGAGCGTGTAATCATGACCTACTTTAGCCTACCTAGAGTAGGCCATGGTGTAATCAATTCCATCGCTACACCATTTGCTGTCATCAATCTCGGCATTCTACACCGGCAATCAATTTTGATCAAACGCGTTTATCGTAATATGCATTACAGCACCTGGCGGTGTTATTGACGGCTTGCTGCCGACTGGAAAATTTCCGAATCTTCAGAGATGGATCGAAGACATGAGGAAGGATAGCACCGTCCTAGCTTGTCATATACCTCCTGAAATGATGAAGAAATTCTGCGAAGGATACGTCGCCGGAAAATGTGTATACGACCTGGAATAGAATATAATTGGCCATTTTAATTGTTGCTTCGGACATACCGAAAGTGCAATTCCTTTAGTGAGTGGGGGAGCAAATATTCAGGTTGTACAGCTGTGGACGGGATAACGCTATAGCGTGCCCGATAGCGGGTAGCCTAACTATCCCCCGGATTCTGGATTTTTGTTTCAACGTGGTAATACATACACGTAATAAGACTAACCATATAGGTTATAGTGCATGATTTCGTCCAATTTCTATGACAAATATTTGCTTTCGAGCGTTGAGAATCCTTCTTACACTCAGGAGGTCTGGTATTGTACGCGAATCTATATGTATTCACATGATCGTGCAAAATATAGGCTTTCGAGAAGAGTAAGGTTTCGTTCACATTATGTGGGTTAAAGTATTATTTCACAGAACACCATCACCATTACTCAGCAAAATCCAAGCGGTACTATGGTCAAAGGTGAGTCACGATACCTTTGCTTTCTCTCCGATTGTTATAAATATGTTAGGTTCGAGACGATAAAATCCATTCGTGGAAACGGCAGCCCTTTGTGCGATAGCTGGTCTTTGGTTATGTGGTGCTAGACCTATAAGCTCGGCTGAAGTTAACCTATCGGTGTTATTGTGTTCGAAAGAAGTGCGCTCGCTCCTTCATTTGCACCGTTTCTGCATTATGGTATTCGCAAAGCCAACGCACCGCTTTTTCTGCGAATCGATTGGTCGTATATTCGCTATTTCCGACGAGTGTGACTTCGGTTCAGGCTGCAATATGTTACGACCGTTTGAGTTTTCAAGGCGTAGCGAAGACGTTGAGGTTCGTTCAGTGTTCCCGAAAGAATAATATCGTCCGCTAGCTAACCAAATAACCTTGTCCAAGATCGTTCAGGTGTAGCCTACACCATTCATTTCATCATTACGACTTCATGACTAAGCAGTTTCTATCAGAACCATAACCACAACTCACAAACTGGTACCATTGCGGATCGCTTTTAACGACTATGCCGTGGATTTCTGTCCTTGGTAGACCTACCTTCCGCTCATTTCATTGTGTGATTTGTCGCATCTCTTCAAAATATTAAACGTGCTTGATTGATTGATTGACAAGCGGAAGTGCGCTGTAGGCAAACCGTTTCTCTCCGACACGGTTAAATTCCCAGGTTGCGTCGTCATCGTGCGATCATTTGACTCGCTCCTGCGTTCTAGAATTTATTTGCGAGATCGGCACTGGCTATACTGTACGTAATAGCGCCTTTATTAGTCAATAAGATAGCTGAATGTAAATAGGTGTGTAGCATAGGCGACTTTCAGGCGATTATTATTGAATGATTCGCATATCGTGTAGGACGTAGGACGATTGAAAGTAGTCATAAGTGATGCGTATTACTTCTACTTCGTCAAGAACATATTTGATGAGAAATCAGCAGAGATGCATGCATGGATGCACCACATGCCTGATTTCAAAACCCGTCTCGCGCAGCATCTAGACTCATGTTACGCATTGATTGGGCCGTCTCAAATTTCACTTGCAGGAACACGCTTTAAGCAAATTAGCAAACGGCTATCAATCTGTGACAGCCAAAAACCACCACTTAAAACCGTCATTTTATTACAAATTTTCAATAGGCCTATACCACGTTCCCAAAATTATATAATATCTTCAATTCTGAATTGTAAAGGACAACATGGCTATTCCAAGGCATATGACAAGTGGTAAGTAATTAAGTATAGATACTTTTGTTTATTGTAATTATTATTATTAATATGTATATTTTAAACTATTTATTAAGCTTGTGTTTCTCCTAAAACCGCACTAACTAAATCTATGACGCTTACTGTCACTATTTTTAGACGATGCTTTCCCAGAAAAAACTCCAGGGAAATTGCGACTCTACTCCATGCAATATTGTCCTTACGCTATGCGCGCAAGACTTATGCTGGCCAAGAAAGGCGTCGAGTAAGAACGTCGACTATACACATTCTTATAGAATAATCCTATATAGTCCTAGAATTTTATATCCGGTATCCGTATCTTAAGTCAATGATCTCTTGAAATTACAGCACAGCTCAAATTTCGTAATAATTGGCAAATTTTGTGGGCCTATACGGTTTGAAGTCCCCAAAGAGGTCACATATATCTGATGTATGCCGGCTGCCAAATGTACTCTTTCGAGTATTGGAACAAGAAGGATGAATAAACAGCAATGCAGAAGTTTACGTTTAGATCTTTTATATCCTTTTATATCATTCAATATATTTCAGGCACGAAGTCATCAACATAAACTTGAGAAACAAACCACAGTGGTTTCTTGAAAAATATGCTGTCGGAACGGTACCGGTGTTAGAACAAGATGATAAAATACTTGGACAATCTTTGATAGTTGCAGAATACATCGACGAAGTGTATTCGAAACCAGGCGAAAGAACCATTGCCACAGATCCTTACGAGAAAGCTCGCTCCAATTTGTTAATTGCTGATAAATTCACCAAGGTAGCCTAATCGAATTTCTTATTGATGATAGGCGTAGGACAAGTCGAAGCCGAAGCCGGGGTGAGGTTTTGATAGATATGTAGCTATCGGGTTATGCGGAACTTTCCTGCCGGACCCGTACGATAGTAATGAGAATTTTTCGTTACGTCTTAGTACCATTGGCGACCGCTGGTCATAAAAACTATTGAAGAGACCATTTCCTTATTAATTTTGCTAAAATCTGTTGATTGATTAGTGATTTGCGGACCAAGCATACCCCCGCAGGCCTGCATGAAAATAGGATATCGTGTAGGGCTAAATACTACTATTCCCTTCCACAGGCAATTAGTGCGGTGTACAAGCGTATCGGAAATAAAGAAGACTGGCAAGATGAATTTTTCAAGCATGTTGGTGTCCTAGAAAAGGAATTGTGTAAAAGCAGATATTTCGCTGGAGATAAGATTGGATTTGCTGATTACATGATATGGCCATGGCTGCGTCTTGTAGGTGGGTAACAGTAGCCTATAATAGCCTGTCCTTGGCGTTTTGATATTAAGCGTGACTTTGACTTTAAATTCCTCAAGATGTTCGCTTTTGGCCAAGGGTTTCCTACAACGCATAAAATATTCAGGGAGCGGAACACGCGCCGCCCCGTGCTCTGGCAAAAAAAAAACAGGTTTCTGAACCGTTCGATAAGCTACGCTGCTAAAGCTATACCAATCGAGAATAATAGTCGGACAATCAGAGACGCAATAGTTATACAAGCCCTTGTTGTGTAGTAGCCTATCGGCCTAAGAAATAACTAGGTCTGATTTCATTCCGAAATGTCTTGCCAGGACCTGATGCCGTCATCAATGACGTGCTGCCGACGGGAAAATTACCTAATCTACAGAGATGGATCGATGACATGAAGAAGGACAGCACCATCCAAGCATGCCACACGCGTCCAGAAATATTGAAAAAATTCAGCGATGGATACCTCTCTGGAAATTATGTCTACGATCTGGAATAGATTATAGACCAAATTCCGTAGTATATATATTTACCTATATAGGCCTTCTATAGCACATTTTTGAGCAATTTTAACGCACTACCATCACAAAATAAATAGATTGAGAGTATTACCCTTTCTCGCAAAAACGAAGTTGTGTTGTATTCTATATCCAATACATTTTGGTACATATATAATAATCAGTAGTACAGATCCGACTGCTCTTGTATAGCCTATACGTGGGATTTGCTGGATGGGGTGGGGTTTGGACGAGCCTGTTTTGTTTCGCGGCCGGATCAACGTTGATGAAGCGGCTGGGGGTCGTAGCCTACCTACCAAAATTGGCTGAGGGCCTGCATGTAGTATAGTAGTTTTCAATCAAGAACCCTCACACTCCATCGAACTTTTGCGGCGTGGTCGCCTCTGTCAGAACTGATCTCATACTGCTAATGTGCTTGAAGCCCTGGGTGCGTTGCCAAATTACGAACCTAATTTGAAGTCTATGGCGCGCTACTACCGCGGAGTGGCTTCAATTGAAAATCCGCTGATCGATTGAAAAGACGTGAACTCGAGTCCGTAACAAGTAATCGTTATGAAGAGGCAGCAATGCTACACAGACAGACAATCGATTCAAGCAATCGGCATTGTAACGTTTTTTATTGCGATTCCAGAAAATATTGCACAATCACGAGCGTGAAATTATATGAAGAATTAGTAAACGATGCTTCCAGTGACTTTTGACAGCTCAATTATTTTGTTATTAAAGAAGTCACGTAACCAAATGCATCTGTCAATCCAGTGCACAAAGTATTACATAGCGCCTTGGGACCTAGTTTGACTGTGTAGTACAACGCAATTGAGCTTCCTGCTATTAGCAAAGCGGACGACACCATAACTTCCCGTTGCATTCTTATGAAGATAGGATAGGCATCGAGCACCTCTGGAATAATATTGCCCGCCTTGTTTTTATGTGGAAATGGCATGTCAGGAACTGGCACGCCGAGAAACTTACACAGCGGTTCCCATCCTTCTGAACATTTATACACCAGAAATCGATCTTTCGGCGCAGCCTAAATGAAAAATTGTATTCTCAAAAGAGGCAAATAGGTCACCGAATGAAGATTGCACAAATCCTCACCTGCAATACATAAGCATTGTGAGCACGGTATTTCAGTTTCAGCATTTCGTCATTCATGTGAAATTTTCTTGCGAATGGCGACTGCGCCCTCCACGCCATAGTAGCCATACCTGGAAACGCGGAAAGTGCACAATTTCGATACTTCATATTCTGCAATAGGTGTAGGCCTACATGCATAATGCAGGCATACTGATACAGTTCACTGGCAATTTTGCTTGCTTTGGTGGAGACTTCAGATTCAGATCCTACCATTTGTTAATTTGCTACACTACACACAAGTAAGCCTAATAATATTTAAATAGTCTTCACAATTTTGACATTGACTAAAACCTGCTGCATAATGTGCTGAAATTATGATGATTTCATTACAAACCCATAGCATCAACCACGTCTCTCTTGGCTCTCCTTTGCGTTGGTGAAAGGATTTCCAATAGTCGCAACGCAATATTTCCTTCAGCTACTGCAGCCAATTTTTTCATGCTTTCTAGCCATTCTTCATCACTGTCTCTTATGGTAAGTATGATCTTTTAAGGTGAAAAGAATGATGGAATTATGATGGCAATCATAAAGTTCCATCATCAGCTATAATAAAGACAAATAAAGACAATAGTTGCCTACATCTTACGACATCAGTCATATCATTTCACAACTTCACAAGATACGCCTAGGAGTCATGGGAGTCATAAGAGGAGTATGTAGTAGGCCCTAGGTTGTTTAAAAAAAGCAACAAGATTCCTAAAATTTTGTCATCGGTAGGCTACACATAGGCTCTACTTGCTAGACTAGAAAGCAATAGCCTATGCTATTCACTCACTTTGGCATCTGGAAAGGCTTTGGATAATTCCTCCCAGAAAAAGAACGCAGGCGTATCGACTACAGCATCAACGTTTTCATACATTTTTCGGAAATCTTCCGTGCACCATCCATCATTAAATATCTTTTTGTATTCTTGTTGAAGAAGATAAACATTCTCCGGGTAGTCATACACTTTATATCCAAGTGCCGATAAAGCCCAGTTCATCGACTTCGTCCCAGTCTTTGGGAATCCAGCTACAATCACTTTCATTTTGTTCGCGTAATCTGCCTAACTTTACAAATCGATGCAGCCGAGTATCCTACTACTGCAAATGCTGCAATGACAAATTCGGCCTTCGATGAATTCGGTCTTCGATGCTAACCCTATACGCTATAGGCCTATACATTGCCGTATTTTGTCTCTCTCTCTCTTTTATCTCTCTATTGTTTTGTTTTCAATTTTCGGCAAATTAGGCCGTCGGTGATTTGGACCTAGACGACGGCACCAATTCGCGGAAATCAAAGCAATATGCAGCGATGCTAATCCTGACATGATGTCCGGTCGGTGAAACTTTATGATTTCTGGCTTACGGCGGACGACTGTTACCGCAATTTTGGCGAACATCGACTACCTGCTAGATCTGGCTTACCGTAGAGGGTTCTGCTGCGCAAAGGGGGCGAGATATCGGCGAAAGTGAAATATAAATCACTAGGCTACCCGACATACCCGGCATACCCGGCATACCCGGCATATAGGCTACCCGACCCGACTTGTCTCCGTAGTCACTCTCGTTTTATAATCACTCTGGTGCCTGTCTAAATTCTCTCTCACATTGGGACATGAAAAAAAAGTCAACCAAGCACGTGGTCTGCGAGTCTGCTTCTCGCGACATTGCAAGCATGGCGATGAGCGGGTGAGTGGACGGGTTTCGTGCTGTCGTATACATTTTCCATTTTTACTTCGTACCGATGCCGTATTAGTTTATGCTGAATGGAGAACTGCCCCACCTATCCTGCAGAATCTATAGATTCAGATTGCAATGTGGCGCCAAATCCGACGGCAAACGATGATCAACGGTGTCCGGCCAAAGACTTGAATAATGGGGAAGAAATCCATGCAGCGGCCGTATTATTACCAAAGACCAAGGATTCGGAAAAGGACGAAAACTCTGTAGTCACCGGGCTGGATCAGATAAAAGAAAATGATGCTTCAATCGCGCCATTACCCAATACCAACGATTCGGAAAAGGCCGAAAGCTCCATTGTCGCGGAACTAAATAAGGTGCATACTTTATACTTATACGTTTAACCGTTTCAGCATTTTACATAAGATGGACAAACCTGACTTACCAACTTTCAGCTGATCAGGGTGTACTTGATTCCAGATTTCGCAAGCTTCAATTGCTCGTAGCCGCGTGAACTCTGTTCCATGCGTCTCAGATTCAGATGAAAGCAGCAGCACTGACACAAGTGATCTCAGTGACGATTCATTGTGAGTTGTGACAGTTGAAGTCGATATGCCCCATGTGCTCACAAATTTTAGGATACTTTTTATTGTTTAAACAGGAATACAGAAATTAGACGGAGAAGTGTTGATTTGCATGATGAAGTTGATGCGCTAAAGAATGTTAATCCTCCAAAAGTGGAAGGCGAGATGTTGATATCCGTAAGCTACTGTAAAAGCTTTCTATATCGACTTCCATACTACAGGAGTTATCGATGAATTTAAGGGATCCCTGAAGTTTTAAATAGTTAACTGCTCTTATAGGGAGCGACTGCAGCCACTGAAGTTCTAGTGACCTCCACTTAACTGCCACTAACGATTTTAACATTGTATATCATACGCCAGCTCTCCAATTTACCTCCTGACCAGCCAAATTCTTTTTGATGCCTGATCAATCAAAACTCGGAAACCACCAAATGTGTTGTTTTGTAACACTAGTACCATTTTGTTCAGGATTTGCCACCAGTTGAAGACTTGTGTATAACCCTACCTGACCACGCTATGATGCACGCATTCGGCCGAGTTTCTCAGATAATGAAAGATAATTCTGGTGAGTGAAAATTCACTCAACAACATTGTGATGTCACAGACAGCCAACGAAATGTAAAATATATACTCTAGCCAAGAACCAGAAATAAAGTAAGAGTGCTACTGCCTGGCTCAGAGATGGCCATGTTTGTTGAAGTTCTAGCCATCTATCTGGCATTATACATAGTTTATATAATTGCGATTGAAGAAGATGACAATAAAGTTCAAGATGATGATTGTATATCTGGCTCTACAACTAGCTGAAGAAGTACTTTGCATATCCTACTGACTGATTTCTTGGACTTGGCGTCTTGCTTATCAGTCCCAAGTTACACCAACGATGATAAATAGGATCTTTACAGACGATTACTTTCTTTTCTCTCTGTTTCAGTTGTTATCCAGTCTTATGAAGGAATGCCAGCATTGGATCACAACACTGTGCTATTTTTCTCAGAGAGGAAGGCTATTGGAAGGGTTGGTTGCTGAGTGCTCATGCTGCAGTGTCTTAAGAATTTGCTGATAGCAATGCATTTGCTACTTATAGGTCGAAGAAACATTTGGACCCGTCCCAAATCCATACTACATTGTGAGGTTCAACAGTAAAGAGCACTTGATAACAAAAAACGTTGAGCTTGACCGGGAGGTGTTTTATGCACCGAATTTTCATGATCTCACAACCTACGTTTTCTTGTCAACGTTGCAGAAGTAAGTAACCAACCAGGGTCAATGAGCAATGGCCAACCTTGCAGCAGTTAAAAAGCTGAGTGCTATTGCAGAATGCGGGGATCCGATGCTTCTTGGATGAATGACAAAGAACCACCACCCAACTTAATTGATTATTCTGACGATGAACAGGAAAGAAAAGAGAAAAAAGCATCAAGAAGCAAAGGGAAGAATAAAACGAAGAGAGATCGTAATGGAGGTTCGTGTCTGCGCATACGTCTCTATGTAAGAGAGATTTTCTTTTTTCACTAAGCTTGCAATACATAGACAATTTGATGGCCTGATATGACATGCTGTGTGTTGCAATGCAAATATGCAGCGATATCATGCTTACTTCGCTGCAGTAGGTTGAAACTGGAAAAACATCCCTGAACAAGTATTAGGTATACTTCCTGTATAAGTAGACTACTGTGTTGCTGTGGTAGTTTCTGATGGTCATGTAAATAGTACTGTACGGTGTTGTGATAACGGCTACGGTTGTTTTTACAGATGCTGCTAGTCCTGCCGTCAATGATCCAAATAGGGGTAGGAATCTTGAAAGGCAAAATCAGTGGCGCAACGAATCGCACAGGTAATTATATTTGTTCTTGCAAAGTACAGTATTCATGAGATAAATTCCTATCAACTCATTGATGTTAATTGAAGGCATTTGGACTGATCAGTCGTTTGTTTAGTAAAACCCTTGCCAGACTAAACCTGGTTGGTGTTGCATTGGAAGGAAGTTTTTTCTTATCTATGTGCACTGGTCAGGTAAGGTCTCGGCTGCTTATGGGTGAATCTTTTCATTCATCTATGATTTTTATTCATTTCTGAGAGTTGACTTGATAAAATAGTGTCGTGAGCATCTAGCTATTGCAGCAATGGTGATTTTCATGATAGTAACTTTTATTTCAACTAGGATGAATGTGCTCCCGATGCCTAACCCAGCATTTGAAGGATGGAACGCCGCAGTCAATATGATGGGCTCCCACAGTAAGAGATTAACTGGCGGCATAAACTGACTAGATAACATACATGCCCCCTTTTTTACATTATAGGAATGCAGCCTGCTTATCCGTACTCGGCTCCCGTCTTTGGCCAACCTACAAGCATGAATGGTATGCCGTTTCCTCCAATGCAGGCACCGCACCCATTTAACAACCCACCACCATACGTAAATCAGAACTATGGGAATGTCATGGGTATGTATTTTGCATCTGTTCGTCCAGATTGACTAATTTTGTAAGGGAAGACAATGGCATATTGCAGTTAGGCGTGATGCACCCCACCGTGTTACCCTGAGATCATTTTTGCCCCAGCCTCATATAATTTGTACTTAATTATTCCAGCTCTTGATGGACCCGGGCAAGGATGGCCACATTACCCTCCCCCATTCAACTGTGGCGTCGAGATGTTTCCACAGCCTCCTCCTCCTCCACCACCACCGCCTCCTGCTCCCCCTTGATTTCCAATGCCTGCTACCTCTGCTGCAAGCATCCAAGAGGAGGAGTGTATAAGCTTGTGAAGGGTGTGTCTGTTGGATACTCAAGGCGAGCGAACAGCCAGAAATCAAGACCGAAACTGTGGATGGAGCACGATATATTCTGGAAATGTGTAATATAAACTGTGTCCTACGCACTTCTGTTTACCAACAGTGCATAGTGTGAAAACGTAACTGAATTTGTTTTGTTTATAGATAAAATACATACATAATAAAACAGGATTTGAAGAATCTGTTGCGATAGTGTTTCTCAATAGTTATGGGATGGTGAGAGACTGCTGGTTGCATAGAGCAGTTGATGTATCTTTGGCAACGCGGAATAGGACGGATAGTGATTATTAGGTTCAGGCAGGAAGCCTGCCAGATAGGCACATGCAATTCAATACTACATTCCATAGCTGGGCTGGTAGTACACGCATTTCCACGTTGGAATAGAGTTCAGTTGATTCGTTCCCGAGAATGAATAAATGTTTTTCCGCTTCAGAAATCGCGGGTGGGCGGTGTCTCGTCCTGGTGGTCGTGTGTTCTTGACGATGAGTTTATTGACGTGTTGCTGACCTGTGAATATAGATACTTTGAAGCATACTGGGATTGATCACAAGGGTCGGACAATGGACGGATCGGATATGCCATGCTAGTCCGACCATCTTCCCTTCTAGTACAAAATTGACGAGTGTACCACAGACATTGCAACATCGTACAAGACAGAATACATTCGGAATGGTGTCTGCAGGTTCCCGATAAACGGTGAGCCACACCATGCCTGCCTTAACTACACTTCGTATACATGATATGTATTACTTCAGCTAGTCACGTGTATCCAATTGGTGTAGCCTAGGCCTACATACAATGTGTGCTGAGAGGGAGTTTACTCGAGCTTGGGAAGCCACTGACTTTTGATAAAGTAGGCTATGTAACAAACTTCTCACCAGTTCATCGAGATTGTCAACTTTCTTTCTCAGAGATTCTAGTTTGCCTTCTGACTGTCTTTTACGTTCTTCCCATGCTTCTCGGTGACGCGACATCTACAAATGCAATTAAGGTAACATGAAAGTTGACATGCCATTTGCAATATTTCGCATGGTTATATACCTGTCTGCGAATTTGCGAAGCGATCTCCTCTTGTTGGGCCGCTAATTGCTCTCTAAGTAATTGCATTGAAGAAACGTTATCTCCATGCCTTGGCCTTGGAGGGTACAAAGTTTTCTGATAGCTCGGAAGGGGGGATTTTGAACGGATTGGAGAAAGCGACCTTTGAATCTGTAGAAAAAGTCACCGATGCTGTCAAGCCAGTTTAGATATAGATTAGTGGCGCAAGATGCGATATAAAACGATGAAAAATTCACAAGGTAATAATACTGGCCCTAAATTACAGAATAAACTATGATACCGTACCTGCTGTTTACCAAAATGCGTAACACAAAATAAGAAATGCGACTAACTTCACGTAAAGTATGTCTCGCTACTGGGTCTTGGTCACGGTAAACGTTGCTAGGATGTTCATCCTGGTGTTGCTGACAGTTCTCAGCATCATCTTGAAGACGTTTTTCTTTTTTGCTTGCGAGTTTCATCTCAGATCTCAAACCATTCAAAGTTTGCTCAAACTCAATTTGCTGTCGATCAGATTCTTCTTCTTGAACTCTAACAATTGGTTTCAAAAAAGGTGTTTAAAGTCATAGGCATGTTGGCAGGGGCATAGTAAAACACAAATTATGTCTGGGGCGGCAGGTCAAAAATAGCCTATAGGCAAGAATTTTTGGTAACCTTCGTACCATTTTGGTGGAAAAGCTTGCTGTATACCTACTGAAAATATAACGTGTCACCACTGCATTTTGAGACTTTGCAAAACAGCATATTGCACTTTCAAGCGCGAAAGTCATACAGCTTTTTACATTTAGAGTCAACAAGTCGCAATTGACTAGTTATAACTACTTTACTTTACAAATTTCCATTGAATGTATTCACCTGAACATTTTCTTCGTGGCAATAAATTCTTCTCGAAGCTTATTTAAATCGTTAGCCAACCGTGTCGCCCTGTCACAATGATCTTGTGCGGCTTGTTCCAGACCAGCGATTTCAGACTCATTTCTGCTCTTATTTCTCTTTATTTCATCTTGAAGATCTTCCAGCTGAGTGAAAGAAAAATGAGAAATATATTGATTAAAGCGGCATTTCTAGATGATATCAATCAACATTGTTGATTCAACAAGGACCGAAAGATAGTACAACATACCTTTTGTGTTAACTTATTTTGTTCATGGTTGCTTTCGATTTTGAGCGCCTCTATTTCTCCTTTGGCTGCTGCAAGCTGTCCTTTTAATTCGGCCTTTTCTCGTTCCATTTGCGTAATTTCATCGTCTAATGAAGATATTTGTATTTCGCGCTGTTCCACTTTGCATTCAATCTCTTTAAAATTGTCTGCCACGTGTCCAAGTCTGAAAGAGTAAGTTGAAGATTGACAAGACTTACACACCATGCACAATGCAGTCACAATGTCAGCAATATGAAAAAACCGCTAACATATTGCAATGGCAACTTGCCACACCCAATACATTTCACGGGTCGCGTAATTTCACATGGGTGATAAAAGTAAAAGGTCTAGAGATACATTTTTTAGTAGAAATGGGTTTCGATAATTTTGCATGGTATATTAGCAGTGATATGGAGAATATCCTTGCAGAACTTATTCATATTGTTATGCAACTTCCTACCTTTCCATGTCACGCTTTAGCGAATCTCTCTGCATTATTGTTTCTTCTAGGTCAGCCTTTCTCTCATTTAGATCCTTTTTCAGTCGTTCCATTTCTGCCATTAACTGTGTGATGATTCGCGACAATCTATCTTCTTCTCGTTCAACTTCACGATTCAAGTTTCCGAGTTCCTTTGGATAAGAAGAATAATTGTCATGGAATGCCATCACTTATATGTTTATAAAGGCTGGAATTTGAACTTGCCAGGATATGGCTGGTTAGGAATACATGAACAATTACATGAACCAAGCATGCTGAATTGGCTACTAGTGATCCCTTAGTGCCTATCTGTGGACACACGCTACATATATTTCTAGCATGAAAGAATTCTTCTAACTCGTTCTCTCTCTTCTAATTTTATTTCTTTCTCGTTGCATTCCCGCGTTAACTTTTCGCATTCTTCTTGCTTCCTAAATACTTCTTGACTGAGCGATTCGATCTGGTGAGACCGATGCTTTGCATCTTCACGAAGTCCAGCCACTTCTAACACAATTTCATCTCTCTTCTTGGTACTAGCACGAAGCTCCTGCAGAAATAGAAACGCAGAGTCGACATGGTCAACAAGATAGCAGATTTAGGAAATATACATCGTCTTATTCATGCTAGGCAACAAAACAAATAGCATACCTCTTCGAGTGTTTGTAACTGTTGCTGTATCTCTTCTACTTCTGTTCGGGCACCGCTGATTTCAGATTTGATTTCTCGTGCAGAGCTTCGGAGGTGAGCAACCTAGTGTTACATGGCCACGATGACGTTTCAAGTAGCTAAAGTTTTAAATTGATGGATACCAACCTCTTTGATGAGAGACGATTTCTCTCTGCTCGTTTCATTCAATTCTTTTTTCTCTTGCAAAATATCTCTGTCTAGTTGATCCAGAGTTGCTTTAGATTTATCGATGCCGATTCTAGCTTCCATAACAGCCTGCAAGAAAACACAGTTTAAGTGGTTTATAATCGGTTGAATAAGTAGAAATACACTTCAGTGTGGTATACTCTGTGTGTCTGCAGCGTTTCAACACGCAACACGCTCTAGATACCTATCGTGGGACTTTTCTGGTATATTGATTCTGTGCTTGCCAGATTTTCAACATGTAAAAATAGTGATAGATTAATTAATTGAATAAAGTTAAAAACAAACCTGTTTCGTGGATTGAAATTTATCCTCCAGATTAGAACATTGGTCTGTCAAATATTCTTTCTCCTTTGTCAACGAATTCACAGTGTCTTCAAGCGAGCTCCTCTCTGTTGTCAAGTGATCGACGTCACTTCGGTATTTATCAACCATCTAAATCAAAAACGTAAAGGTAAACGAGTCAACATAAGCCTACTGTTCACCCTTTGGCTTGCATCCCTACTGGGGCCAGTGCAGCAGATGGCAATTAAATCCAATTCCAACTATCTTTTGCCCATCTAGTCCAAAAAGGCAAAATTGATGTGTGATACAGGAAGATAAATGCATATAAATTTATCGTCATTGTTGGCTGATAAAAATCTGTAAATAATGTCAAACCTGTTTATTTCTTTCCACTTCAGCCGTTCTTCGTTGTGTTTCCATTTGAAGTCGATCAAGTTCAGATCGTTCATCTAGTAGGTGACGTTGCGTTTTGTCGAGTTCGGCTATTTTATGCTCATGTTGTTGTTGCAAGCTTTCGAGATCTTGGTGTTCCAACTTGAGCATCTCCAGAACATGTTTTAATTCGCTCTTGTGTCTGGAAACACACCAAAAAATGACCAATGATCGGAACTTGATTGGCGAAGCATTCCATATGCCTCATCCGCCCCCATGATATGTTATGAGTATGGTGAGAGGTGGAGCAAAAAGATTATCAACAGAGACACAGACTGCGTTGCCTGCAAATGCTTATTGCAGGCAGTGAAGCTAAAGATACCTATTGCTAATTTGTCTTTGGTATGACACGGTTGGGGATCAAACCATAAGGTGGACGCCACGAAGCCAGTGCTGAACGATATGAGCTGCAACTTGGTATACGTCATTTTTTTTCATGCAGCCTGACATTTTAAACACCGATAGCTGGGATTTGATAAAAGGGTTATTTTTTTCTAACTTTCGTCGTAAGCATTTGAAGGTGAGTCAGTAAAGTTACAACTTTATAAAATCATTACACTGTAGTCTAGGTAGGCTGTGAGGCAACTTACTTGGTAATTTCAGAAAGTTTATTTTGCAGTTCTTCAGTTGATCTGTCGTTCATTTCTCTCAATTTTGTGATCTCGTCTTTACGATTTGACACCTGAAACGAATTGTTCCGGTTACAATAGAACACGTAGTCTTGCAGACAATTCTCACCTGGTTTTCAAGTTCCGATCTCTGGTTTGCAAACTCTTCAACTTCCAATTTAAGTTGTTTGATCATTTTTTGTTTTTCCTGAACGTCGGCTTGACCATCCCGTAACACAGAGGCCAATTCATTTTGATGTTCCTCGATATTATCCTGGATAAAGGAAAGATTTGATCATTGCTCCTATTTTATTAGGCGATATCAATTTAAAAAAAAGTGAAAAAGGCATTAGAGACGCCTCTGCAACTTCTGGTATTTATGTTAAGCCTTGTGGAAATAACCATCTGTACAGGTCAATTAGATCCATATAGCCAAAATTGCTCGTAGATGCAGAATGTCATGACACTGGTTGTACCTGAAGAAGTTGAGATTCCGTTCTTCTCTTCCCCATCAAACGATCCAAAGCTTCAATTTCATCTCTTTGAAGTGTGGTTTGTTCTTTGAGTCGATTCAACTCTTCTCGTCGCTCAGTGAGGATCTAAGGCAAGTTTGAAAAAGTTTATAATTCAAAATCTATTCGGAATACAGAAACAGCAGGAAACTCACTTTCTCACTGTCACGCAAAGTTGAAAGACGTTCCGCTTGCTTTTCTTCTGCGAGCAACAATTCAGAATGCAATCTTTCCAAGTTTCCAGTCAGATTCTCTGTTTTTTGTTCTAGTGCAGTGTACTCTGCCTCTTTAGCAGTAATTAGCTGCAACGAAATATGGAAATTTCTTTCACAATTCAAATCAAGAGAAAGAAATGTTTTGAGACTAGTGAATACAATGCCATACCCGAGACAGTTGTTGACAATCATCTTCTAAGCTTATTTTTTGAGTTTCCGCCGACTTCATTTGTGCTTGCAGTTGCCGAAGTTCTTTATGGGCGCGAACAAGCTGCACCCCTGCATAAAAAATGTAAAGTCACAAGTCTTAAATTGTTCGTTGCACGTCCTGATCGGAACAGAAAACAGAACAGGCCCAGCTGCCATGTTCAGCTACAGCTATTATTCAGCTCAGTCCGCTAAAATATTGAACTAGTCAGGTCTAGAAAAAAGGCACGGAGGTATACAAAAGCGCGGCAATAAGGCGGTAGTTATAAATTAATTAGAAAATCTTATACATCTTGCAATGGTAGTATCATTCGACAAGTAGCCAATCACCTATATCTCGTGCTCGCCTCTCAAGTTCCATGCTATCTTGTTCAGCATCCGCAAGCTTTTGCTGTGAATGTTCCAACTTTTCAAGCAACGACTCCGTCTGTTCGAACAAGAAATAACAGATAATGCAACCGTACTGTCATCCGTTTACCAGATACTGATGGCAGAAAATTACAAAATTCGGTCCAACATAGCCTAAATTGTATTTCCATCATCCAAAGAGACGAATGAAAATATTAATGTTACATAGAACAATAGTTAATCAATCATTGATTCAATATGGGGTCCGCAATGAAGGATATTAGGCCAACAATATTTTCTCACAAATCACAATAATAGGATAAGCTACCTTTCTCGTAGCATCTTTTTCCTCTGACTTTGCAATGTGCAATTTTTTCTCAGCTTCTTTCAGCTCAGCTCTCCTCTTCACAAGGTCTTTCTGCATGCCTTCAAGTTCTTCTGACAACTGATCTTGTTGAGCAAGTGCTTGTTCCATTTGCATCTGTTCCAAGAGAGTGGTCACTTCACCTTCCAAAGCATTTCTAAATGCATGTAAAATAGATACAATGGTGGAAGCAAAGTGTTGTAGTCTACATGAACACTTGAACATTTGTACAACACGTTATCCATGCAGTATGGGAGCAACAGTGAAGCATGTAGATGCAGGATATAGGCTGAGATCAATGACAAAAAATTTAAATGTCTTACGTCTGCGGCCATATTTGATTTCAAGACCGGGAAAATGAGGTAGATCGCATATGACATGGCATCTGCCTTGAAAACCACACCCACTCACAGCAAATGCAACTTCATGCTTAAAACTCAAGTTCATACTTATTTTTTAGTCTTCGAGCAAGTTCAGACTTCAATGCTGCCAGTTCATTGGAGACTTCAAGTCGTTCTTTCGACATTCTCTCCTCGTCTTCTTTGAGTTTCTCCAAGCAAGCCTGTGTTAGAGAAATTTACCATAGCATTTTGTTATTCCATCCCATACCTTACATAATGAATGAATTTCGTGACAGGACATGATAAATTTACCTCTCTCTCTGATATGATAGTGTCCAGGTGAATTTTTCTTTCTTCTAGATCGTGTACAAACACACTTTCGTCTAATTCTTTCTGACACGCTTTCTTCTTCTTTCGACACTTCTCAAGGGCTTCCTACAAAACAGGAAGGTATGTTATCGAAGCATATATTATGCCTTACTGTCTTGATTACAGTGCAGTGAATCTGCTCACCCTTAATTCTTCAGTTTCGTCCTCAAGTTCATGATGTTCGGGAACGTTGCAAAAAAATCCCTCAAACGGAAGAAGAACGGGGAGTCCATTTTCATCCAGGGCAATCATTCCAGGTGTCCCGGGTGTGAGAATAGCCTGAACCCCCGGTCCTACAAAGAAAACATAGAATTAAAAGGTTACTTGTTGACTCGGTCACACAAAAGGTTGCATTTGCAATACAGCACAAACCCAACATACCATTTGTGTAAGTAGGTGGCTTGACTGATGATTTTGCAGAATTTCCAGAGACATAAACCCATTTTCCTGCTGTGCTCCCTTGGCTTGGTACAAATTGATAAAACCCTCTACAGAAAAAATGTTTAATCACTCACTAAGTTACCATGCTTATCCAATCGCCTTCTCATGCTTCAGTCTCACTGCCATGTTTATTTTCACATGTGCACCGGTGTACTTATATTATACCAAGCAACAAGATACCATGCAAAATAACACAAAATGTCTCATACTCTTCTCAACACTCAGCACAGGGATTTCTGACTCTGACTCAGCAGCACTGATTACATCAACAATATCTCTATACATGGAAACTAACCCAAGCGGAACAAGCCCTTGAATCTGACTGTTGTGTCCAGCCAGAGCTCTTCTCAAACTATCGATTTCATTCAGAAGGGATGTGATCTAAATAGCAAAAAATAGTTATAGATATTGTACAGCAATAGGAAGCAAGGTACTAAAAGTTCTAAAAATCATTACCTCATCCGAACTGTCATTTTTTAGACCAGATAGAAGTCTTTTAAGTCTGTCGACTTCGTCAAGCTTTTCAGCGAGAGTGTCACGAAGATTTTGAACCCTCCCTCTATCAAGACGTGAATCCTATAGTTGAAGAATTGGATTGAAATAAAATGATATAAATGTTAGAACGATCACAGTTTACTGAGTGAAAATCAAAAATATGAAATTCCAATAATAAATTTTCTTGGCATTAGGAAAGTGATTGGGTCAGACAGAGTACTAGAGTAGTCCCTTCAGGCCCTCACAGATAAGAGTTTCACTCAGTAATATTAACAAAAATGTCCACACTGCATAATACAAACTGGCGATTCCCAAGCAGTGCTAATGGTAGATGTCCTGTAGATGAGAGAAACGGTTGATTTATACTCTCTAGTATCAGGAGCAAATACCTTGAGTTCTTGTGCTCTCAGCAAATCTCTCAGAGCTTGAATTTGATCTTCAGCATTTTGTAAATCTCGTCTTGCACGAGCGGCAGCAGCATCTGCATCAGCAGCAGCACGAGTTTCTCGCAGTCTGTCATCCTGGAAATAGACGTCAGTGAAGCGGTAATTTAAACATGCTGATATCTAGACATCGCAGATATATGCAAATACAGAGCTAAACTAGCTACCGTATATCATATATAATAAATATAAATAGATTACCATATTGCAATATTGTTGATTTCTTGGCAATCGATGTTTATGAGATGAGGTTCTCAACGGCGGTATTTTGAATGAAGTCTGATTGGAACGACTCATAGTAAGCAGGAATACTTTATTTTAGATAGCATAGACAGAAAACGAATTTTATATGACTGCAGCGCAAATGAAATACAACGGCATTTAACAAAACCTGTGAACCTACGGCAATAGCTTGCAATAGCCTTTTCATGATATATTGCCTAGGCTAATTGCTGCAGTACTCCTGCACTTATCAAAATTGTAGATATCAACTACTCAAAAACCATTATTAAAGTCATATATAATATAATATCTCATTCACAATAAGCTGGTATGTACATAAAAAACCATTTATGCCTTCATCAACTACCAAATGTAATATTCTCCAAATGAATAGAAAAGTTTTATAGAAAGTTCACACTTTCTGAAAGCTAGGTACACATTTGGCTTAGATTTGAAGTGTGACCACAAAATATGTTCGTTTCGTTTCAGCATCCAATCCTTCAATAACTCTGTGACTGAATAATATTACACACAGCTCAACTTCTTGCTATAAATCTTTTTTCAAGACTTGCCTAGACTATGTGTAATCATATTTTTATTTGCCCAGTATAGTTGGCTGATAATAGCTCCATATCTTGAAAAAACCATGTCTAAGTACACACTTGTTTCTGAAAGATGAAAAAAATACAACCTCCGTTAGATCAGATAGTACAAAATTTATTATTTTTTCACGAAGAGAATCTAGCTGCTACACGCCTTAATAAAATCCAAGGCGCTGTACGTTGCTACTGATTACTGTTGTCCTGAGCTGAACAAGATTCAGACCATGAATTACTTGAAGTACGGTAAACTCGTTAAGAGAATATTGTGAGAAATCAATTGCTCGCTTGGCTACCAGTTGATATTTTTGTCTAATTTGCATTTGTATACCTTTCTGGCTACTGTACAAATCAAATCAATCAATATATACATATATACAATGGGAAGGTGGGTATTATTGCTATTATGGTTAATCCGGCTATTAATTCTTATTATTGGTTGGCCTATTACCTATAATGCAAATCCCTCATGGCATAAATATTTACAAAATACTCATAACCCAATCATTATCTTGTGATTTGCAACATCCATTGTTGCAATTAATATTGATTACAAAATGCAGATTATGCTCTCTAAGGCTGCTTACTCCTGCTTTGCCAATGGTGTATACTCAACCACTGTCTTATTGTTATGACTAGAAGACCATCATTATATCGAGAACTATACTCAATCAACTTTAACCATTCTTCATTTGCACACCTGAAGTTCCAATTAAACTGCACATAAAATGCAGATTCAATCTTCTAATGTTGCTTTTTACAAATGTTATATATGCACTCGCAACTGTCTTTGATACAACTGACACTACCAGTATCATAAGAATTACGCTCCATCAACTTGTACCATTCTTTAGTTTTCCAAGTCAAAACACGCCAATGTTTACTATACCAACAGCTCAACTCCCATGTGTTCTTAGTTACAGATTGCCTACCAATAGAATAACTGTTGGATATTATGACATGTTAATTGTTTACAAAACCTTATCCATTACATTTCTCTTCTTGACAAAAGAGTATCCAGTCATTGGTTTGATTTGTGATGACACGGCTATTGTTCTTAGCAAATTTGAAACATAACAGCTTGTTAAGTGGGGACGAGAACACAACCGAATGAAAAGCGACACAAAAAAGGTTATCTGTTCTAACATATTGAGACAAAAAAAATTGAGAAGAGGCTGAAATCTTTGAGTTGTCAAATTTTTGTGTCATTGTAAAGATGTTTATTGCGTTGCTGTAATCTACAATTGCTCTCAAAAGCGGTGTTGAGAGCTGTCGAATTTCAAGTGACATGATCACATAGATTATCTAAAGTTAACTCGAGTATTTTCAAGTGGAGTTTGAATTCTCATTGTAAATATATATACTATGCTCATTGAAAATTTGAGTGAGATGATTTGAACGTAATGGCGGGAAATATGATCATAAGTCCTAATCTGAACCCAAGAGTCAACCTGCTCTCGTATAATTTGTCAGTGGCAATCGATCAAGCCATTTTGATGCAGGCACATAAGCACATATTTTGCTTACTTGTAACTTCCTCAGTCGATCATTCAACTCTACAATTTCTGCTTCGTTATCGTCCATTTGTCTCGATGTTTCGAGATCTTTGTTTCGCAGTCTCCTCTTCGTATCGCCAAGTTCTTTTTCGAGATCTCGTAAATCTTGCTGAGTTCTAAACATTTGTAAGCATTTGCAAGGTAAGACTACAGAACGCAATTTGAACCGAACACAATTTGCAGAAGCATGAACTGCCAAAATTTATTGCAGCACGAAGCCTCACCTTAACTAGAAAAGCTTCTGAGTTTTATACAATTCAAATTTAACCGAGTTTCAGCATTTACCAATAATTATCATGCGATGTAAGCTTGTGTTCATACACTGACCACTGAGGTGGGAAAATTTCAGAAATATTTGGTGTAGTGCACAGTGCACCTGGTCCTCAGCCCACTTGATAAGTCCACTATCTTAGGCTGAAGCATCATAAATAAGCATTAACCTATTTAGTCAAATACACATTTCTATTTGGACTATATTAATTGTCCCCACAGCCCCAAATGTGATTCGATTACATTTGCGATAAATTTCGTATAACACAGATACATCTCATTTGGTGTTTCATGATAACAGGAATCAAATAATTCATTAGTTAATTCATCCGTTGGCAGAATAAACACTCTGTGGCTCATAAATCTATCTAGTTTAAAGACGCAATAAAAATAATAGCGTCGGTTTCAATAGATCAAATTTAAAATCAATACCTGGCATCTCTAGTTTTAGCTTTTTCATCTCTAGACAGTAACTCTTCTCTCAATTTATCTACTTCAAGATCAGCTTCATCCCGAGCCTGATCCGCTTCGTTTTCTGCCTAAATAGAAAATAAATGTGATTATTTTAATCTCAATTTAGTATTTATGATATAGCCACTTTGGAGTATGGTATGAAACCTACTGCTCTCAAACGCTTTTTGAGGTTGTCCATTTCATCCTCTAACTTTGCGAGATTCTTCTTGTGCTTGTTCTTTTCAGCTTCTAATTTAGCATTAGTTGCAGCTTCCATAGCCTCCTTATATTCTTTTTGTGCCTGAACGATTTTAACGCTTGAATATCGGCCAAAAAACGACACATATGGAAAAATGTAGACACGATTTATTCAACAGATCCCATCAAAAATATTGCAGGAAACAGAACAAGAATTTATCAGCCAACTCACTTCCATTAATTTGCCTTTCAATTTAGCTGTGTGTTGTTCCAACTCGTTGAGCCTCTTTTCCGCCTCCTCTCTTTCAGCAGCTTCACGGCCTGAATAAATGAACAAAGAAAGATTGCATAAGTATACTATGTGCAGAAATATCAATCAGACATATATCGTGTCTGTTCAGATAATCCCATACCTAACATATTCATCAAAATCTTTTGCAGATCTTCCAATTCCCTTCCAACAGAATCTCGTTCATCATCTGGAGTAATGGTAGAACGATCACCTCGTCGTAACTTTTCTTTCAGTTTGGCGATTCGTTTCGTGACTTCTTGTGGATCGAGGAGACTCCCGATGGCTTTGTTGTATTGAGCGCTTTGATCTGTGAGTTCTTTATTCAGTTTCTCATTCGCAATCTACAAACAGTTATAGATAGTAGACGTAAAGCGGCATGAGTTCGATACAATACAAAAAAAAATTGATCATAAAAAGAATTCCGCGACATTAAGTTGGTTGTTGGTTATTTTTTATGATTCAAATCATCAAATCGCTGTGGAACTCAGTTGGAGTCATCCCTTACTCTGGGCACTACTGACCTTTGCTCGTTCCAATTCTTTCTTCAGTCCGGAAACTTCTGCTTCCTTATCGCCAACAATAGTTTGAAATCGAGCAGCTGATTCCATTTGCTTGTCAAGTTCATCACGATCACTCTTAAGACGACCGTCGGCATCTTTTAACGATCTTTTTAACCTGAATATATTATATAGTTGTAATATAAAAGCATAATAATACATGAAATTTGATAACACAACTCAATATGAAAGAATGAAAAATTACTTATTTGCCTTGTATGTGAGGTAGACAACTGGTTTTATTATTCTGTTTTCTGGGCAGAGATACAGCAAGCATGTTAGATAACTTGGTATTTCTCAGAGCACTAGATTGTGAAAGCACAAAATTTGCCTCAGCTGTTCCATTACCACTGGTCACCATTGGAAGTGGAAATTTTGAGAAATACTTGTAGCCAAATAAGTTGTTAGCATTAAGAAAATGCAAAAGGCTGGCAAATGGCGGGGGGGTGAACATATGGATGGTACTGCAGCACTTAACTGTACCTTTGTATTTGATCTTGTGCCCCTTCCAATTGAGCTTGAAGTTCTTGGTCATGTTCACTAAGTTCGGTTGCTTCATGTTGTAAGGCATGGTTGATATCCCTCATTTCGTTCAAAGAGTCATTCAACGTTTTCAGCTAGAATAATACAAAACACTTCATTATCATCTCGCCCAAATCAAACTTCAAATTACGGCAAGCAGCAAGCACCGATATCACAACAGATATGCACAAACATACCCAAAGAGACACCTCCACAATTTTGCATGCATCAAGACAAAATGCGTATCACCCAAAATGACTCACGTATTTCCGCGATATGCTAGATTAAGAACAAGGGATATTGTCAATGCCAAAAATGTGATAACTCGCCTTGTCATATAAATATGTCTAATGAGCAATGCTAGGCGACCAAGCAAAACTTTACTAATTAGCTGTGAGCGTTGTACATTAAGGTCAGCAGATATAGTATTTCACTCACTCACTCACTCTCTCTCTCTCTCTCTCAAACCAAATGATTTTCAAATGACTGTACATGATAATAAGATGACAGAATTCATGATTAAACTTTCTCTCTAATGCAAATGCATTATACATGCAATCACCATTTGGCAGCAGCTTATCAAGACCGTGGAACCTGAATTGTAGTCTGATGAATTGATTTGACTAAGCATGGAAGCTAATCGATGTAATTGTGTGATGAATTACACTTTTGCTTTGAGCGCAATCGGGTTGTCATATTTACAGTAGTTAAAGCAGAAATAGGATCAAGCGCCACATCTGATACTGAAGTGTTTTTCTTGCTTCCATCACGTAAAATAGATTCATTCAAGTCTTGTGTAGCTTGCAATAGATCATTGAGTTCACCCAAAACAGACACCTGATATTAGTAGCGAACGTACGATAGAAAGAGAAAACATAGGAATAATTCAAAAAATCACACAAAGAAAAAAAAGATGTCATTATTTGGAATTTCATATAATGCATCGTTGAATTGAGCAGACGCAACTTATTAATATTAATCACACTGAACTATCAAATCTAGCACTGAGTTAAATATTAACCAATTCAATTTCTACATTGTGCGACACATGTTATACTATGTTAGTGGTTCTCCAATATTTTTGGGGTCATGTAGCCATGTACTACCAACTAACCTTTCTACACAACTCAGAAAAATGTGTTAATTTCTAAGGAAGCTCTATAGCATTTCCTGAGAGAAGCAAACCAGAGGACAGACATATTCTATAGAAAGACTATTTGCAGTCGGCACTGTAGGCCTACCTGTTGTTGTAATTGAGTGTAATCTTCTGTGTCCTCCTCTAACTGGTCTTTGGCTCTTTCCAAAGCCTGTAGCTTTCTGAGCAAGCGTTCCTTATCACGAAGAATGTTATCAAACTCCGTCTTAAATAAATGTAACAAAAATCACAAAAAGTGAAACAAAAACCTCTAAACATACTGTGCAACAGGATAAAGAAGCCATTGACTGAGCATTGACATTAAGTATTGACAGGACACAAGTCACTCAACCCGCGTAACGATTAGAGGAGATGCAATGATTCTTTAGAAAACCTTTTCATGTACCTGCTGAGCATTTGCTTTTTGTCGTACATTGAGAATATAATCTTGTAAACCACATATAATATCTTCCAG
This sequence comes from Botrylloides violaceus, assembly GCA_030412335.1. Taxonomy (NCBI): domain Eukaryota; kingdom Metazoa; phylum Chordata; class Ascidiacea; order Stolidobranchia; family Styelidae; genus Botrylloides; species Botrylloides violaceus. The sequence goes on from JASFYC010000737.1 coordinate 899,712, forward strand.
CTCTCCTTGCAGTCCATCATCAGCTGTCATCGTACCTAATATTTGAAAAATTTAACATTTGTATCTTGTGAAAACAGGATGAAATTTATTTTTCAAAAAATAATAAAATTTCGATACTCTGGGGCAATCACCACGATTTCAGTAGTGGAACTCCCGATTTTGCAGTATCTAGTAAACCACTTATGCAATCAAGTTGATTTTGGAGACAACAATTCAGAAGTGAACATTCACTTGTAATCATGTATATAACATCATTCAAATACTTCAATATTGATAGCATAAAAACAAATATAATGAAGTCCTACTCCCTGATGAACTACCTTTGACAAGTTGCTCTTCAAGAGCTTTGATTCCCTCAGCGTCAATAGCGATCGCCTTGATCAAATGATTTAATTTTGCTTCATTATCTTTAACTGTTTGATTCAAGTCAGCTATCATTTTTTCTTTATCAAGTATATGCGACCGTAGTCTCGCCTAAAGATTATTGTAAACACAAATCATGATTTGGAAATGCATCGAACTTTAGATATCAATTAACTTCAATATTATTCATACGTATTCTGGGCTGCTTGGATCAAGTCTCTTCAGCCTTGCTTTCATTTTATCGAGTTCAAGTTTACTTCTGCTTAATTCCTCACGATTTCTTTGCAGTTGATCCTCCAAATCCTCTGCCTCCTCCTTCATCTGATAGAAAAATGTATGAATCTGTGGTTGCCCAATGCCGATGCATGCATTGTTCAGACATGGCATAAGAAAGATGTCTAGATGAGGTCATTGAAGATGCATTTCTAAATTCAGAGTCGACTAAAATTGTGGGGTAGTTTAATTCAAGAGTCAATTTCCTCACAATGTTCCCTCCTCTGGTCAAGTGTGTACTCACTTTACAAACTTTTTGTATTTTTCCACCAAGACGCCGTCTCAAGTTCTCTTTTTCTCCTTCCGTCATCGATCTTTCCATAGCTTCCTGCTGCAGTCTAGCCAATTCGTCATTCGCATCACCTACTTGCGCTTCTGTATCTCGTAACTCACGCTGCAACTGACTGAGGCGTTTGCCAGCTGAAATAAAATCAGCATTTAAGATGTAGATAATATGGATTATACTTATGAAGCTGGATTCTAAATATTAAGAATATCGAATCCATTGATACGGTACTCCAACAGAGTCAGAAAATGTTACATAATGATACAAATACGCCAATCCAAGGTTATCAAGCCAGAAATGAATCAGGCAGTGTATTTGCCAAACGAAACAAACCTTCTTGTAGCATCCTTTCTTTTTCTTGAAGCGCGGCATCAATTGCAGAAGGCTGCAAACACAAGTAACATACCATCTAAGGTATCGATCAAGTTGAAACGTGACCACAAAAAAAACTCTACACGCTTCAACAGAAATTTCTGTAGTAAAAGAATCTCACATTCCCAGGAGACTTTCCGTGAACAGCAAACTCATTTCGTTTATATGGCGATTTTCCAATGTACGGTGCATCCCCGGTTGCGTAGTCATCGTCACTCAAATCGTGTGGCATCTGCAGAGGATGAAAGATGAATAAAAATTAAATTTAAACCTATCAAAACCCAATATCGATGCAAATGTACAACATCAAGGATCATTTTCAAGATTGACAATGAATATATTAATTTTAACTGCATACATCAAGGGGTTCGAATTTTTTGTCCAATTTGTAGAAAGCCAATTCCTGTTCGAGTTGTAGCTTTCTTGCTTGAGCCCGTTGCAATTCCTTAGCTTTCTTTTTAAGCTGAAGAAACAAAATATGGCAGATTAAATCAACCAAGTGTACAGGAGGTATTTATTGGTACAGCTACAGTAGTTCTAAATTCTAGTTCATGACAGGGCAGCTCCTGCTTGGTATCACAAAGTAAACACGTTGTAATAACACAAGAGGCAATTCTTGTCCTTTTAAATAGTCGTCAGTAGCCAAGATTAATCATCCTGGCACTACAACATACTGAATAAGAATGAAGTATTGTACACAATACAACAACAAGATCTATTGTGAAGTTACCATACCTGCCCTAGCAAAATAGCAAAACGAGATAACAAGTCAAGACAAGTTCATACGGATAATGACGTTGAAATATATATGGTATAAAAAATACTATAAAACCTTTCAACCAGAGTACTGACAAAACTACCAACTTAAACATGAAAGAGCTTGACTCAAGGCGTAGTATTTAACACTCACAGACCGCTACAAATGCTTTGGAAACCAAAGTATGTAATATAATCGAATTATAACTGTACCAATTCATCTTTTGCATCCAATTCAACTTCAAGCTCTACTTGGAATTCTTGGTTCTTTTGATCTCTATCGGTAGCCTCTCTATCCCTTGCATCCAACATTTCCAATTTCTCAATAGACAAGTCATGCGTCTCCTGGAAATAATAATGTGTAACAGTTCCAACTCACCATATCACATAGTGAATCTGGTCATACCTGCAAACTTTTCAACTGATCTGTTGTCTTACCGAGGTCAGCTGACAGCCTGTCAATCTCTTCTGTAAAGTAAGGAATTCAGCCTTTCCGTATATACAGTACAAATTTTTCATTGCCAACACTTTATGAGATTCTTCATATCAACAATTCACCAGACAATCACAACATGATTTAGGATTAAAACGAAAAAAAACCAAGAACATTGAGGGTAGTAACATTAACAACATCAGTCATTGATACCGGTACTGTTTGCCTGCTAATAGTTCACAGAATATAATTTAAGTTCAAACCTTGAGCGAATCTTGTGTTAGCAGCAGATCGTTCATTCAGGGTTATATTCTGTCCATCCAATTGGTCAAGTGTTCTCAGATGAAACACGATATAAGCTCGGTGGTGCGACAGATCGCAAAGCGGATTACCAACAACCGTTAATGATTGCAAATCGTGGAAGTTTCGAAGCTTCACAATTTCAGATAACTGGATAAAAATTATAACAACTCCACTCCATTGTAAATGACATCATTCGATTGACAGACAAATGCTTAAAATCTGGCAAGTACTTATACATTCCATTCACATACCGATGATATTTTGTTATTTGCTAGCTTCAAGACACGCAACGATCTCAGTTTCTTCACAAACCACATTGGAATTGTTTCAATCAAATTTCCACTTAGGTTCAATGATTGAAGACTTGTTAGCGAATCAAGTCCTTCAATTTTGCTGCAAAAATTCACAGTTGAAATTATACTACGAAATTGGAAAAATTTTGTAATAATTGTCAAATCAAACCTTATTTGATTGTAAGCAAAGTTTAGGTCTCTAAGCCTTGTAAGGTGTTCAATATGCTCAATTTTTTGGATAACATTGCCACTGAAGCACAATGATGTCAGGCTCTTGCATTCCTCCAAGTTTTCAATGTACTGCGAAGAAAAATAGGCTACCATACCAGTACTTTTACTGTGTTCAAAATACCATCACAAAAAATTTTTCGAGTCTAATAATCTTAGCAAATGCTAGCCTATGAACACACTATAAGAATGTGTTCAGGTAGCCAGTAGATGGTTTACAAAAGAAAAAGTAGGTCTACTGTACATACTCGAATCTTCTTCTCGCCTGCCAAATTAAAGCTGAGAGTGCGAATTTGGTCTAACTGTTCCATTCCTTTTGACAGTTTTTTTATCATATCATGAGTAATATACCTCACAAGATTGCGACCAGTTGATCCACCATCTAAAGAAAATAAACATCTAGAAATTATCTTCTGCTTCCTCGTTCTGATTACATTCAGCTACAGGTACCAAATAAAACTTTAGGCAAAGTTTGTGAGTTACAAAATATTTAAATACATAGCTAAATATATAGCCTATATATTTTTAATATTGAACAGAATGAAACTAATGCAATCTGGACCCTCATGCGACCTGGACCTTGAATCAGTCTGGTTTCATAATTCGCAGCAGTAGTCATCAATCAGATAACACGTTATTGGCTAATTCGCCTTGCTTTTGATATATGAAATTGATATGATAAATATTTTATTAATGTCCCCTTACCCGATCCAATAGAGATATCATGACTTGCTCGAATAGGGCTAACATGAGGACTTCTCATTCCACTCCTGATTGGAGACACGCTTGAAGGACGGGATCTGTAAATAAGTCAAGAACAGGCTATAAGAAAGGATGTTGATAACAAATATTTATCACAATATACATAGGATATAATGACGGAAAGTGTCTTAAGTCCACCGAAACATAGTACCTTTGACTTCTTTGAGGAGTTGATGCCCTGCTTCTTGGCTTCGGTGGAAGTTTTGTTCTAGTTGGGGATGGTATCCTTGATGTTCCTGGCACAGAAGAAGCTCGAGGTGTTACGGACAAATTTACAGTATGCAGAGTGGCATCATCAGCACTGGCACCTCTGGCATGCTTTGGACTACTCATATTGCAATAACAGAGCCACTGGCGATACCATGCAACACTGTACAAAGTAAGATCCTTTAAAGACTTTAAAGACTCCTTAGAGCTCTTTTGACAAGATCATCTACATCAATAAAATCATCAAACTAACACTAATTTTTCTGAATGAAAATTGAAAAGAAATGTGACTGTAAGACTTTTGAAGAGTGTAGTGGCGCCGATCAATAGATATTGTTAAGAAGATCGCCGCAGATTTAGCGTCCAGCCTTAGTTTATTGAGAATTAAAACATTCACTAGCTTTCGGAGCTCCGCTCATTCATCAGGTGATCACCTGATCTCCCTCTTGATCAGAACTTCGATAACCACATCGTTAAGTAAACAAGGTTCCATAAAATGTCAACATTTAAATGTACAACGAACAAATACCGGAAAAGGTGCGTAGCGAGAAACGTAGGCATGCTATCACCATGCATCGACTGCCAGCATGTGGCAAAGATTCGTGGGTACCTCGCTTAAAAGCCACAGTAGTATGATTGCTTACGCATATACACTAATCAAAGAGTCAACATCCCCTTGCAAACTAACGTTTCCTGTATTCACTGCCACAATTGTCACATTCAAAACAAACCGCGACATTGTAAACGTTCCACACCGTTGGCATTCGCAACAACAACCCGCCATGGATGACCGGTTGCACAACAAAAATAATTCGCATGACTGCGCAACGGCATTGACACTTCTCCATAGAGAACTACTGTGATTTCTGTATTTCGCCATAGCGCTCAGTCGTTCAAGGATTTCAAAACTGAAATATTTCACTGTACCTAACTCTCCTTGCTGAAGTATAGAGGTCAGTGTGTCAGTGCCACTCCACATTACCTCCACTCGCTGTCCCCGGGCTGGCAGGTCCGATGTCTGATTTATCATATGACGATGGTCTACCTAGGCTGTACAGTGAGATTTGCGGTGCAAGACGCAACATAACCTGCATACACCATCCTTCATCATAATATTCTTTTCGAATTGACTTTTGAATCTGAGTTAGGCCTACCACACGACGGCTAAATAGCATTTCTCACCTAAACTGAGGCTAGGCCTATTATTAATCTAATTCGTTTCAATTCTTTTCCATTGGTTAGAGAAAGGCTTCCGACCTTCTCTATTGACACGGCGAAGATAATTAAAATTTGTTGAAAGCCCGTGTCAGTAATAAATACTGAACAATACGGGAAGTAAACAATATAAGATGCCGAGACATTTGTGAGAAAATTAAAAATGGTTGCCTGCTTTTTGACGAAAGCAATCACTGAAAACGGAGATAAATTATTGTGTTTTTGGCCAAATGTGCCATTTAATAAACTTGCAGTTTCGCATATCGACTACTTCCCCCCTTAATTCGTAGAAAACTGACGGCGTGGTCCGTACATCCAGCCTACAGAGCGCAGCAGACCAATTTCTTTAGGCTAGTCCTGATCCACGTCAGTAATAAACTACTTACTGCTTTTCCACTCATCCAATCATCATAATTTTCTTCACAATATTTATTTCCGGGATTTTGTATACCTAGGTTTCATTTCCATTTCTCACTAAGAAAGTGGTCCCAGCTCACCATTACTATTTAACATTGCCATTGAAGACAAGCTTTCGTCTAGTAGGCTACCTAGTTGTTCTTCCTCGACGCTGCTGAGTTAACCGGTGATATGGCGGATATCCTGTTTGAAGATATTTTTGATGTGAAAGATGTTGATCCCGAAGGCAAGAAGTTTGATAGGGTATCCAGACTACATTGTGATAGTGAATCATTCAAAATGGATTTAATATTGGACGTGAATACACAGCTTTATCCTATGGAGTTGGGGGACAAATTCCGCCTTCTTTTATCCACAACATTGCATGAGAACGGCGCGCCAGACGATGGAGAATTCAATCCTTTATGGGAGCAGCAACCGTCTAAAGCAGATCAGTTCGAATATGTGATGTACGGTAAAGTTTATCGCATTGAAGGAGATGACAGTGACGCTGGTTCAAGACTTTCGGCATATGTTTCATTCGGCGGGTTACTGATGAGGCTACAAGGCGACGCCAATAACTTGCATGGAATGACCATTGATCAAAACATTTATTTGCTGATGAAAAAGTTTGCATTTTAACATATGGCGACTTGGCGAGGAAACCAACCGTGCTAATTTACAACAGTACGTATACCAAGGACCTCATGGCCGGATGATGATCAAATTGTCAAAGCTGGGATGGATACTGAGTGAATTGTGTCAATTATGTGAAACCGATAAATTAGCATTTATTGACGCTTGGTTGCAGGAAAGGGCTATACACTTTACGCGCTAATTTTAGGGTTTTTCTTGCTATATTGTTAGCGACCAATTGCCCAATGATTATATTATCTTTGTCTTTGGCATGTGTAATTTGCGATAAGTCTTGAATTTTACAATCTCTTTTTTAGAATGACAGTTTTTCATTCTCGAACTATATAGTAATAGTTTGTGTTGCTAATCTATAAGAAAACAATAAAATGAGCTCCGGTCAAATATTGCGAAGAAACCTTCCTGGGACAAAGGCAGCAGTAAGTTGCCGTTTGCTATAGGCTGTATTTTTAGCCAATATTATACTGGCTGTACATCATTATAGTATGGTATTTATAATAGCTTTATAAAACAAGAAGAACCCCTCTCTCTCTCTCTCTCTTACACACACACACACATGAAGTTTCATTCGCTACTAATCCATACCCACTATTTCAAGATGTAGAGTTGTGCTAAGGAATGTATTATGCTCCATCCTTTCTGACTATTTATCCAGTACCACAATATGTTCGTTGATCCTGATCGTAAATGTAGTGTACACGGAGCTTGACAGTGGCTGTGCATGACTTACCTCAGTGGAAATGTTCTGTTTACAGGATTTCTGTGGTTGGCCTGATCAAAGTTTTGATGAAATGGACAGTACCTTAGCTGTACAACAGCTTATTCAACAAACGATACGGACTGATTATACCGATATAGCTCTGATATTGTCGTCACCAGAAGGCCAAGATGAAGGTGTATGGAAATATGAACACCTGAGGTTGGATTTAAACTGAACTCCAAAGCCTTTTCCATCTATTATTGTTGATTTTAATATAGGCAATTCTGCTTGGAGTTGAATGGTTTGGCTGTGAAGTTACAAATGGAGTGTAGCGCTGAAACATGTTCTCAGATGACAGCAACAGAGCAGTGGATATTCTTATGCGCTGCCCACAAAGCACCGAAAGAGTGTCCAGCAATAGACTACACTCGTCACACACTTGATGGCGCAGCTAGTCTACTGAACAGTAATAAATATTTCCCAAGTCGGTGAGTGGCATGCTCAGCATAGAGATAGCTTGGATGGGTTTGGTTGGGGGTGGGGGAGACTGAGCCTTATTTTTCACTTCGCTTGTTTCCCAGTTCACAATATGTAGCCCTAAGATGCTATGCATTGGTATTTGCTAACCACATATATCTACAGAGTCAGCATCAAGGACTCGTCTGTGGCAAAACTGGGTTCAGTTTGTAGAAGAGTTTACCGAATATTTTCACATGCTTATTATCACCACAGGCACATTTTTGATGAATTCGAAGTAAGCAAAATGTCAATTTGTGATATGCTGTATATTATAATTCTAGTTGAATCTCTCTTTAGAATGAAAGCCATTTGTGTCGGCGATTTACAGTGTTCGTAATAAAATATAATCTCATGTCACGAGATAACTTGATTGTCCCCATTCTTGAGGAACCTGCTCTCAAAGCTGGAAATGATAAAGAAACTGCCCCTACATTCACACTAGCTACTCCAGTTCAAAAACAGGTGTGGTGATAAGTTTGCTTTTGTTTTGAATTTGCGGCGATCGAATTGTGGCATATCACTGGCTGGTGGCCGCTGTGGTGCAGAATTTATACTGCGGCAGGAGGCAGTGGCTTTCTTAATGAATAGTCGTTTTATATTTAGGAAGAAGACACGACTGCAGAATTGCCAGCTGATGACAGTATCGTGTCAGTAGCTCTATCCTCAACAGTTATTGAAGCGGCACCTGAGGAGAAACTTGATAAAGATATAGTGAGTTGACATTTTCATTTTTTATAATCGAGTTGGATAAAATTTAATCTTAGTTGATGAACGATGTCTGCATCTTAACCCGATTCCCTGGCGCAGTTCTACCTGTACCGGTAGCAATCCTATGGAGTATCACAGTGTTGTGATGCGAGTCATTATAATCTGATCTGATGTGCTTATTCAGGTTCAGACGAGTGAGGATTTCCGAGGTATCGATACCAATGGGGCTTCTGACTTTGCGACGCTGAAGATCAATAAGAACGTAGGGAAGGTAGCGGTGGAAGAACCTGAATCACCCAACTCGGATAATAACAGCAAAAAAGAGCCTATATCGAATATCTCAACTGTCAGTGAACCTACTGTCCCTGATAGTGATGCTGCTGAACCGTCTGGTGAAAACCCATAATAATAATTTCTCAGGATCATTCTGCATGTTCAGTTCCCAATTTTCTTACTAGCTCATTCAGCATCGTGGAGGGATGACTGGCAACGGATAGTTGTCATTATCACCCAGTACGCACAACACTCTGACATATCATAAATTTTCTGCAGTCAGTCTGCAGCGCACAAGCTGGCTGGGCTGGACGTGCTCGTAAAACAGACTGCGGAAATGACAGCACGTCGACAACAAACACATGATTGACAACAGTTGATAATTTGACCATAGCTAAACAAATACATAACCATCCCTACTTTGCATGACATGCAATGCATTTGAAGAATTCAGTTTCAGTAGGCCTTATTCAAGTCGCTTCCGACTGTAATTGGTTGACTATCATATTTTGTGCACTGTTGTTAAGGTTATGAATTGACTGATTTTCCAATTACTTGGGTATATTCTATATCTCATGCCATTGTGTAAAAAGTAGACTATTATATGTATGGAAATATAACGCAGTATCACGAAAATATAATCGGTTTGAATATAAGTTTTCAACCGGTTGCGAACACCACGGAGACCCAGTGACGGGCTACTACGCGATCACCAAGAGACATTATCAGTGAATTAAACAACTTCTGTCGTCGACCCTTATAACCTAGATTATGAATCAGCTCTATACAGCCAGCTATAAGGCGCAACTATCTAGAGCAGTAGGCATCTGTGTGATATGAGATCCATTTATTACATGACAAAGGTTGTAAAATATCAATTTCATTGTGGTCAGCTGAGTGCCTCACCGTAATTGCAAGGACAGTACGCTTATGGCTTGTTCACATTGAGCGTAAATATAGTGCGGGTAACGCATGAAACGAGGGTGGGAAACTACGTGGGAGAGATGTTTAAGTCACATTGTTGTGAAACGTCAACACCTACAGTAAGGATCTGCACTCTAGCGTCAGAACCTTTACGCTGGACGTAACATGGTGCAACAGTCAATAACAAACATTTACACTGAGTGTGAACAAGGCTTTATAGATAAGATGCTCAAACATCGCCACTTGTAAGCAAATTTCACGGAGACAAAAATATTAATTCTGGGTACTTGTCCTCAATCATTATTGTACATGAACCAAAACCATACTTGTAAATGAAACTAGTCTGACAAGTCCTGCCACGTTTGTTCAACACAGTGACAATTGGAGAAATATCACTGGTGGACAAAAACAACCGAGACGCGGTTACGTCATTAATTTAATTCATTTCCCAATTATACCGAAGAAACACTGATATCTGCCCAAAACGCTGGGGCAGCTCTTAGACGGTAGGCCTGTTGCGATGCAAGATTTTTAAAAGTTTTGCTGCCGTCTTTTTTTTGTCTCGATAGCTTCTAAAATCGGCTGTTTTTTCAGGCGGTATCTGTTGCGTAAATTATCAATCTCCTTTTCCATTTCCGGGTCAAGAGAATTGAGACGCCCTTGCAGTTCCGTCAATGAGAGATTTTTCAAGAAGTCAAAATCGAGTTCGGTGATGTTTTTGTTGAGTTTCCAAGCTTGATCTGGAGCAACACCGGCTGATCTTGAATTCTGGCCACCCGAGTCGCTTTTGTCCATTTTATCAAAGTAGTCCATGAAATACGGCCTGTCATTTCCACCAGAATCCGAATTCGGAGTTGGTCCTGTATCAAAGCGTTGCATTGTCCCCGAATCTTCATCATCTTCGTTGATTATCATGGTGCCGATTTTCGATTCCAAAGTACCCTCACCGTGCTCGATCATTGTTGCATTACCTATGGAAGAAGAATTTGGAGTTTCACATAAATACTTGCTACAAGAAAGACTTTTGCTGCTTCAGTTATAATGCAACATGGTCTCAAGTACAGTAGCTACAAAGCATGCTCATTACAAACAAGCGTCTCGCAACTTGCATTAGTCAGCTGTTTTTAATGATTCCTGCTGACGTGCCTTTACTTGTGACCGATGACTAGAAAACCCTGAGCATGGTGCAATTGACATGTACAACAAGGGTGACATGCAGAGAAAAGTACTTACTGGATGTAGTAACCATAGTGTTGAAATCTCTATCTGCTGTAGAGCTTCCTGGTGTTATCATTGTGCTCGTATCAACCTGGAAAGATATGATAGCTGATCAGTTATCACGGTTACATTTCACCACCATCTCTGATGTAATTATGGTAACTTTTGAGGTGAATTATACACAGCTGATATATCATGGATATTGTGTCAATGAATCTTAAGCATGCAGAAAGCATACTGATATGTCGAATTTGCCTTAAAATGCCCAACCTCATCATCTTCATCCTCTTCCCCACTATCGCTTTGTTCCATCATACCATCGTTTTCCTTTCTCTTTTTGATTTCCATCGCCTCTTGTATCATTTCTTTCAGTACCACAACAGGCTTGGCAGCTGCAAAAGACAAAACTACAGTGAAAAGGCATATTCCTCATGGTATGGTATGGTATACATGACAAGCTCTTCTCAACGTCTCCAGCTAAGTTGAGTAATCTGCAGTCAGATGGCATTGCTGACATCAGAGACTAGTTTTGACTGGCCAAACCCACACACTGGTATGGACAATTAGTAGCAATGAGCCATTTCTAATAACACACCTGGAGGTCTGAAGAGTTCAACTAACTTAGACTATCAACAAACCTTTGATAAAGGGGTGTTGCAAAAGTTGAGTGGCAGTTGCACGCTGTTCTGGACTTTTAATTAGGCACTTGCTAACAAAATCGATGAAGTCCATAGACCATCTGGGACAAAAATGAGATCATCATTATTTCCCTCACTACACAGTTCAGAGAATCAGAATGAGATGTGAACATCAATGGCAGCACGTAATATGCTTCTAATTGGAGAAGACAGTACATACTAGGCAAGGATCATAAAGTATTCTATTCACCATAAATGTGTGTAAATAAGAATTTGTACACATATATAATGAATGAGAAACATATATCAGAAGTACTTGGGAGTCCTGCTTTCTCAGTCTAGCTGCTAAGTTGGCTGGCCTGAGGGGAAAGTCCCCGGGACTTGGGCAGAAAGTGTCAGGGCCGCCTCTGGCCTTAGCCCCACCTACATTAGCTTAATGGGCGAAGATTCCCATGCGATGAGCCTGTGCTTGGGTGGGGCATTAGTCGGAGCATAGTGATGCAGGGTACACACTGGGTTGTGCAACTCAACGGGGCTTACTACCCAAGTACAACTTTTCATAAATAAGGATCTGTTGGAACTTAATTAATTATCTAAAGCCCCACTGAAAAAAAATACCTGTGAAACTCATGGCATTTGTGTTCTGATAGCCAAACGCATTTCAATATCGTACTTACTTTTCTGGATTCCTGAAGGTTGGTGGAGGGTTAGTTGGGATCATAAAAATTGCACGCATTGGATGAATATCAGAATATGGAGGTTTCCCTTCTGCTATTTCGATGGCCGTGATTCCGAGAGACCAGATATCTGCTACACAGTCATACCTAAATTTCAGTAAATCATTATTTCAAAGGTACCGACACATGACATACTAAGCTAAACATACCCTATCTCTTGTATTACTTCAGGAGCCATCCAAAATGGTGTGCCTATTACAGTGTTTCTTTTGGCCATAGTGTCTGTTAATTGGCCGGCAACTCCAAAGTCTGCCAATTTGCTATTGCCTTCTGTATTTAACAAAATGTTGCCAGCTTTGATATCCCTGGAAGTGAAATTATTTCTTATATTATATATATTTTCTTATTTATTATTATATTACAGACTAGGTGTTCACCAAGTCTTATAGTCCAGGCACACAAGTCACAGTGGTACTTCAGTTGGTTACCTGTGTATTTTCCTCATGAAATGTAAATATTCCAGCCCTTTAAGGGTATCTCTAAGAATAGTCGCAATTTGCTCCTCATCCAAAGTCTTTCTACGTAGCCTGATGATATCTGACACAGACCTAAAAGAAAAAACATCCATTTCAGCTTTCATTGATGGAATCGATATCTTACATTAATTAACATTAAGATTTTGAGTGATGATTATTGGATATCCCTCGAATCAACACAAGCTGTGGTTGGGATTCCGTAAAAATTGAGCTTCAATCATACCCTGCTCCACAATATTCCATCACTATCCAGAGGTCTGTATTCTTGAAGTAACTCCCAAAATATTTGACAACGTATGGTGAATCACATTGCTGCATGATAGCAATCTCCTTGATAATTTCTTGAAGATCCGATTCGACTGGTACTTGCTTAATAGCAACAACCTAAAATGGTTATCAGTTTCAATTTTGTAATGACAGATTTATGTTATTCACATAGGCCTACCAATAGGACAGTCTACGCTGTAGACCTCCTATCGTATATATTTGGAATCGTAAAAATGTATAGTGAACTTTCAAATAACAGGCCTACAATTATTTTAAAAATAGGGAGTGGGTTCGAATTATCTAAAGCACGAAATATTTGATGGTAGGTATCAGCCTGCATCCTCCCAATTTTGCATATATTTATACATGTTTTTGAGATACTAAACAGTGCCTACACTAATATAGCCAAACGTCAAAAACCTATCTAGACTGAAATTGAGACCCCCGGCCAACCCTGTTATTAGCAATTTATCGTATAACTAAAACATAATTTACCTGCCCAGCTTCTTTATATATTGCTTTATAAACGCATCCATATGAACCCTCCCCCAACTTTTCCAGAAGATCAAAGACCTCATCTGGTTGTTTAGTAAGAGTTTCTTCGCTCAATTTCTTGAAGGGTCGTTTATTTTCCATAGTCACAGTTCTAGTACATAAGTTCATTCACAATCAGAAGACAAAAAAGCTCCACACAAGAGCAGATATTATGACGACTTCGTTGTACCAGTGTCAGTTCACGTCAGTTTTCGATCAATCATTCATTCCCCAGCAACTTGTTCACTATATACATTAATAAATTTACGCATGTTTCTGATATGATGTAAAACAGATATATTAAGTACCATAACAGATTTACAATTTTCCACTCCAGTTCTGAACGATCGAAGGAAGGGCCAGCTCAGCCCCCGGATGGATGTTAAAGCGTAGAGATCCTAGAAATACCCGAGTATCAACCAGAAACACCCTTTCCAAAACGAATCCACTGGAGTAACCAGAGAGAGACAGAGAACAGAAATAGCAATTGACGTATTTGAGGGATAATTTGTCACTAGATGGCGCGAGAGATCCTACCTGATTCAGGTTCATTTTCTTGCAAAGAAGCATCCACGAAATACGACTACAGCGTTTTGTCACGAGCGGAAGACCTACAACCATGGTGACTTCAGGCTACTATGTAGATGCTGCCGCAACTAGGCTACATAGGTACAGTATTGTACCTCGGCAGTAGGGTTCGAGGTTGTAATTGACAGCGTCACCTAGCGTAAGGGTACCACGTAGCACTATAGAGACTCTCTATAGTAGCACTGTCGTCCGCGGTAATCTGGCATATCTGGGTTTCTTGTTATTTCTGTGTGGCTGTGACTATCTTAATCTGTAGCTAACTGTTCGGGTTTCAATTGCGTTGCTTGAGTGAGATTGGCTATATATTGCGGGTCTAGCTTTAGCACGTAGACTCAAAATCTTTGAAAATCCTTTCTATTTTGGGCAAAGCCATCAATGTGCAGATGAATCGATAAATCGACCCAACCCTATACCACCGCTGCTAAAGTTCTGGCAGAATAAGGGTCGAACAAGTTGGCCGAAGTTTTTTTCATACCAGCAAGGCACAGGTGTTTGTCACACTTGAAATAGATATAGGCCTATTTTTGCCTCAGTGTGAATTGACCATTGCGGTAAGCGTGTTCAGCATTGGATGTGCTCGCTTGATGAAACTCGTCTAACAGGCTTTCCCAAAATGCGAAACCATCATCAGTAGGCCTAACGATCGATTGAATAGATTAATAGAAGGATCTCCCGTAATTACAGTTTCTTGAAAGAGACCTCGATGTTCAATTACTCATCGTGGGTGTTATCTATTGACGAAGTCGCGATGATGGGGGTCGACATTGTTGTTTGTTTAGCGTGTGTGACGATTCTGTCCCACATCGTTGTCTCGTCATCTATGCGTCTTTGTTCGACAGATGTTCCTCTTGCGGTTCCTGAGTACGAATCCAAAGGCAACGTAACTTCAAAGTTTCCATTAGAAAAACGGGATGTGCCACGAAGCAATGTCCCGTGTTCATTCGTTGGAGTAGGCCTAGTTGAATCATCAGTTGATGCAATTGATGCAGTAGGCCTACTCGAATCCAAGGCACCGGGTAAGGTTATCTTATGCGTGGCTGATGCAGTCACGACAGAGGTTAGAATGGAGGACTGACCAGTTGGTGTGTCTATATTTGATCCAGTATCAGTATATGGCTGCAGGTTTGCAAATGTAGATTGTTTTTGCAATGCAGCAGTAATATCTTTGTCATTTTCCGCTGACGACTCCGAAAGTTTGTTTAATGAAGCGACTGGCTTGCTCAAGACAGTCGTTGGAAACGACGGACTTTCTTCAATTTCTCGCCTAGCTAGTTCGGTAGTTTCACTGTTCCCGGTTATTAGGGATAGGGCTGCCTCAGTAAATGTCGCCGGTGTTTGAAGTTTCATTGTACTATTTTCAGCTGACTCTACGAGTGATTGTTTTGCTTTCGCTGTCACGGTCACTTCGAATTGCGCAGGCGTATCTGAACTGAGGTCATAGAAAACCGCTGGTGTGACAGCAGTTGTTGACGCAGTTTGTTCGACGTGATCTTGTGCTCGGTTTGTTCCTGATATAATAGGCCTATGCATCAAAAGCGTAGCATTGTCATTTTGCATTGTTTCTAATTCAACACGGATTTCGATGATTCGGTTTGTGGTTGATAGTGTAGGCCTATTCATCCCAACATCAGTTATTGATTGGGTGGCGTTTTCGCCAGACCTTACCGTTGTTGTCTCTAGCGCTGTTTCAAAGTACGCGTGAGCATCACCGCCGTTTGCTGAAGTAATCGAAATAGAGGTGTTGCCTTTTCCCAGTTCGTTGGCGGTTGATGATTGTGAGTTCACCCCGACCATCACATCAGACGATTGGTTTGAGCTTTCGCTAGATTTAAATGTATTTTCCCCGCTAGGAGTTTGAAAATACCCAAGAACATCGTCGCCAATTGTAGGGGTGATCGTACTAATGGTGTTGGCGCTTCCCATTTCTTTTGACGTAGACGAACTTGAATTCATCAAAAATGTCCCATTAGTGAAGTGGTTGCCGTTTTCACCGGTCCCCGCAGCTGTTGCGGTTATTCCCAAACGTGCTGCTGGATCAAACTGGGGAAGCGCAACATTGTAATCTGGAGAGTTTATCACAAAAGTTCCATCACCATTTCCGATTGAGGTAGATGACGACTGGAGGTCTGTAACCTCTGATGTAAGTGCGCCCCCGCCTGTTTCCAGCGATAATGATTCGATAGTCGTCACCTGCTCATGCTCGTGGCGGGAAGAGTTTGCTACAAATGTTATCGATATACCATCAATCGAAGTTTGAGAATTTTTTTTAATTGAATCTGTTGGAGAAATGAATGCAAGAGATATTTCCCTGAAGTAGTTGAAGTTTGAATGTGGAGAAATGGTTTCATCACCAAATGTGGTGGTTGCGACGGGATTCGTCGTTGGAATTTCATTAACCCCTGTTGCAGACACTTCTGATATTTCGGCTACTGGTCGCGAAGGTAATGATGAGATATCCTGAGATGTGTGAGCAGTTGTGGGTTTGCCTGCCATGGTTGTCCTCGATACTTCGGAGCTGTCAGATACAGTGTCATAATTTATGTCTGAAGAGGTCTGGAACAGCTTGGTAACATAAAGTGCTGTTTGCCCTTCAGGCAATGGCTGCTCAGTGGTAACGACGAAAGACAAGTTGGAAGTGTACGGGACTGATCTAGTAGGTTGTGTAGTAGGTGATGATGAGACCGTTGAAATTGACGGCTGGACTGTTCCTTGGATTTGGGTATTTGCCGCCGTACCAACATCGGGTGTGTTTTCTGTTTCTGAATCGTCTGTTACCTCATTCGTTCCTTCACTAAAAGGTGTTGTGGATACAGTGACACTGTTACGGCTACGGCCATCACTGAAAACTGAGCCGGTAGCTTGATCGTTAACTGAATATGGTCGAGATGACCGTAAAGCAATCGAATTACTGTATGCCTCCATTGTCGTTGATAAGCTCTGTAAGGTGGAGTGCAACATATCAGCTGCAGAATCAGTTCTTCCGACTTGAAGAGAATGGTAATCGCTTGGGTATATATTTGATGAGGTCGTTAGATCGTTAGATTTTTCGCTTTCGAAAGTACTATCCATTTCCGCTGAAAGCACAATTGTGACTTTATTCGGATCCTTCGACTCAAAAACAATGTCCTGCTGTTGCGACGTTTTCTGTTCCGTTGTAGGCATATCTGAAAGAAGATGCTGCTGTGCAGTCATTGAACTTCGCCGCTCATCGAAAGGCAACAGAGAATTCACGTGAATCATTTCACGTTCGAGTGTTGTAACCGATTCTGGTTCCGGGGTAGTGCTCTTGCGTGAAGTATCCGGTTCCGCACTCGAATCCTCGTTATCAAATACTTGGCTAGTGTGAGGAACAGCGTTTGAAGGAGTGTGACTCACTGAGATTCCAGATGAGGTTTCGGGGTCGACAGTAGATTCGTCCGTATTATTGGCGGAATCGTGCACTGACGAAATCTTTGTCGGTCGTTCCGTATTGATATATTCATATAAATGAATAAATGATGATGCTTCGTTATTCATAGAGGATTCCTCCAAATTGCTTGCCGGAGAAGTAAGGTTTGCTTCTTTTAAATCTTCTACAGACCAACGTGTCGCTGGAGGTGATAATGACGTGCTTTGGGTACGGGTTCTGTCTGCTTCATACTCAGTATCAGATCGACGTGCACTATTGTCAGCGGGAAACAATGATGAGTAATTAGTGTATGTTGTTATTGAATCGTCGGGGGTCATTGTGGAAGTTGTGTTGTTTTCAGCAGCTGTCATTTTGAGATTAACATAACCATTATCTGATAGCGAGGGTTGGTCAAGTTCAATTGGAGTCGTCCCGACTACAAGGCTTTCGCTTGAAACAAAATCCGGTACTCTCTGTCGGCCGCTTACATTCGATGAATGTTGCGTACTTGGCGGGGTTGTTGTCACTCCTTGGTGAAACGTCGCTGTATAGGATATGAATGGATTCTTATTTATGTGCAATACACAAAGACTATATACCCGATGAACTGTAAAGTATGACATATACCCCCACTTATCCACTGATAAACCTTGGATAGTTGATTGATGCGTAACCTATATCAGGTAACATATGCGCTCTGGGCGGGGTTAGACATGTAGATATGCTCCACTGTAGCAACGGCGTGCTAAAAAAAACCTCCTGTTCTGTAGTATCGGGTACTGGTGATGTAGTGTGGATCCGCTGAGGGATTGGAGATGGCGAAAGGTGGCAAAATGCTCTTGTGTGACGTCTCGGCGGGAGCGAATTACGGGCTTCATCTCTATAAATCTATGGTCAGCTGGTCGGTTTCTGACCTTAGAATTTCAGGCCTTTGCACATTTTAATAACCGGCATCAGGCTTGTTCCTATTTTCAGACATTAGATCTATTCACAAGCATTTCACCATATAAAAAATAATCATTGATAATAAACGCTGGGGAGTGTTAAATGCAGGGATTGCGTAATTCTTGTAAAATGAAAGGCGCTATACTTTCGATTAATAAATGCGATTGTATCTAGCTCTTTTCAAGTTTATCCGTACCTGGGTTGTCGGTACTTTCACGTTCACTTTCCGAATCACAACAACATTGATGTTGGTTGACAATGTTCGTGCAAGGACTACCGTCATCGCAGTGGCCTTTGTCATCGTTGCACTGGTATTCTAAAATATAGACCATCCACATACGTCGTAACTTTTTCTAGAATTGTTGAGGCAAACACCCCCACGACCACGATGTTGGAACAATCACTAAGCATAACATCAGGGTTTACTGGAAATTGATGGATAATATATTATATAAGCTCTACTATCACCAATCTGTTGACGGAATTAATATGTCTTCATAACAGAAAAACACGCCTACAGTAATTATACCATGCAGGTTGATGCTCAAGCACATATGATCGTTATAATTGTCGCAATACGATGAAACAATGTTTTGAAGTTGGGCGTTGCAATCTTCCCCGTTTTCCTGTTCACATTGGGTAACCTCAATTGAGTATTGCAAGTTTCTTGCTCCTGTAAAACAACGAGAAAACACAGTGGAAGCGTAACGAGAGATAATGTGAGAATTTTTGCACCAGACATATAGTGGTACTTGAATGGCGCAGTCTGCACTGTTGTATGAGTAGGTTCGGGCTTAGAAGCATCGGCACCCTTTTAAGAGTTACAATGTCACCCTGCTTACCAAAAACGACGTGGACGTAGGGTTGTGGCAGCGCAAGCCAGAGAATTAGCAGTCTCATCAGGCATTTTATGTCATCGGTTAGCATATTTCCCAGCGGCTGTAAATCAACTTATTTCCGAAACGGTGGTCCAGGAGCTTTATCAAAGCCACGACATCGTCTGTATGACAGGGTCCACTAGGGTTTTTAGGCCTATTAAGAATGCCCGTCGTTAGATCGATATGTCGCAACCAAAATTGTGTTTGTAGCCAAGAGCGTAGCCCGGCTTTACACAATGCACGTTCTGGTAAGAAACGCAGAGACAGTACGAAATTAAATCGTCCGCTGTGATCAAAAACTATCATCTTCTGCTGAAGTTTGAAGACGCTGAGACTCGTAATCGTGCGTTTTGTATAGGCTAAGGAATTTTGAAATCAAGATCAACTGCCTCGCGAGTTAAATTGAGCTATCATAGACTCCGTATAGGGCTATCACAAAAAGATTTTTTTCTCGCCACTGGTAGGCCTAGTGGCAGTCTGAAGCTAGGCATACTTATTGACCTGCGAATCTTGCGATGACGAATCAATTAGGCCTACTGGTACTTCACATAGGCACATGGCATTTTTCTGACGCATAACTTATTCCTCTTTCTGAATCGACAATACTGCCTCTGCGTATGATGGGCTGTCGACTATGGCTATAATAGAGACTACATCGACGAAGATCGGCATGATATTGCTCTCTGAGACACCTGACGATAATCCGTTGACGTCTGCGCAGAGTCTCTATGGTCAAATTCGAACAACCAGGGCTGCCGGCCAATGTTGCCAGTGTCAATGCAATTTGAATCGTGCGTCACGATTTTCATTAGTATAGGATAGGCCTACAGACGATGATCCGGTTAAATACAAGGCGATGCCTTCTCCGCGTTGTGCAAAACGCTCGGCAGCAAACTATCCTGATCGAAAAAGCGGGCATTGTTTGCATAAAGGGTACCGCTTGAGACTTGTTGCCGGAGAACTGCTCTGTTCTAGGAAACGAACTCCGATTATGACCACAGAGATGGGTCGGTGGGAATCAGTGAAAGGTGGTTGTTGATGCGAAAGAGTAGTATTATGATGACAATAGATAACTAACCTATGATGTAGGGCCTACTATAAATAAATAACCTACGTGTAGGTTAGTTATCTATAGATGTAGCCTACTGACTAGTAGTCCCTGGTCAGTGACTATAGCACTGACAGGCGTCGTACACGCGCACGTGATGGTGACGGACGTAACGCCAATGTTGAATTATGCCTAAGATGCTATTCAATCTTAGATTAGAAAATTAGAAAATTCAATTAGAATTAGAAAATTCAATAGCCCACGTTTTTCGCTGCATTTGGGTAGTAAATAACGCTTTTAGACCTGGAACTCAGTCCGGGCCAAGGATAGAGGAGGGTGTGTGTCGCTGGCGGGTCACGACTATTCAAAGTCTCACTCCGCTCCTGTTTAATTATAGATAACCCGTAGGTCAGTTTTCTTTAATTCAATAGTCCAGGCCTAGGCTAGGATCGATAGACGAGCGGGCGTGTCGCAGGTGGGTTGGGTTGTGGCAAAGTCTCTTTTTATTCACTCTGCCTTGGATAGGCCTATAGAATAGACCATAGTTCAATCGTCTCTGAGGTGATTGAACTATGTATAGAGTATAGACCAGAGTTAATAAAAGGAAACTTGGTATAGACCAGCAAAACAAAGTAACGCCCTCTAACGGGTAAGTGAACTTGAAATGTTCGGTCTCATGCGGCCAGCGTTGTGCAAAACAATCAACATCAAAACATCAATGATCAAAAGCAAAGTATACTGACCGGAAAACCGCTGACGCTGACCGAAAAAGCAGAACTGAAATTTGCGGGCAGCGTTTTACATAGTCTACCACGGTCGCCGGAGAGCGGCTCTATATGCGGCCAATTCGACTGGTTTGAGTATAGAGACTCTATAGTAGAGTCTCTATAGTTTGAGGATCATGATCGCGTAAAGTAAGTAATGGCTAAGTATTGCTATCACAGACATATGTGCCCCTCCATGCCTGCTTGTCAGCGACGTAGCATTGGCCAACCTCTCATACGAATACCGCGCGAGTTTCGAATTACCAGCATGCCGCCCTAGACGCAGACTGATGGAGATATCTTCACTTGCAGAGTTATATAACAAAAGATGCAGGCAACGGAGAGTGCCAAGCAGAGGCTGCTCAAGGATTTCATGAGCCTTCACAAAGATCCACTACCTTACATCGTGACAGTTCCCTTGTCATCAAACATTTTAGAGTGGCATTATGTTCTACTGGGCCCACCCGACAGCCCCTATGATGGGGGCCTGTATCACGGAAAGTTGATGTTCCCGCCTAATTTTCCATTTCGACCACCGTCAGTTTACATGTTCACTCCGTCAGGAAGATTTCTCACAAATACACGACTGTGTCTGTCCATCAGCGACTTTCATCCCGAATCTTGGAACCCTGTTTGGACGGTCGGATCAATCCTGATTGGACTACAAAGCTTCATGTTAGAGGATACAGCCGCAGTTGGAACAATGAGATGTACCACAGAGGAGAAGAGACAGTTGGCCGCAAAAAGTAAAAAATTTAATCTCCGTAACCCACTGTTTTGTTCACTATTTCCGCCGTTCACAGAAATAGAACCCGAGGCTGTCACAGCCAGTGCAGCCCATTCCTCCAATGCGTAAAATTCCTTTTCAGGTACTTGTGTACCACATCCCTTCATATAGCGTTCAATGCTGCATCATGCAACCACTCATGTGTTACGGTTGTTTTCCTCGGTTTAGAACTTTATTGACATCCTCAGTTGAATATATCTTGAGATCTGACAGACTAATTTTACATTCCATGTCTGCAGTATGAGAGGAGGAAAACTTGCTTTATTTATAAACATAAAATACTTATGGCAAAGGCATGCACAAAACTGTCAACCTAGCTTGAAAGATCGGTCGCTTATACTTGGAAATTGATGAACAAACATATGGACAGTCTGTATGCATGGGAAATCCAAATTTTCAACAGTATATGCATAGAATTTCATTCATCTTCTGAACATGGAATACTGTGATGCAGTGCACACGCGCTTTACATTTTAACGCATTTATGAACTCCGAAATTTTTACATATCTTTTTACATAATTCACATCTCTGATAGTTTATGTAATGTCTCTGGACATGGACTTGTAACCCCCCGCTGGATGTAAACCTCTCTGCACATATATGACATTGATAAGGTTTGTTGGGGTGGTCTACTGCATAACCGTGTTGAGATTCAATGTGCGCATTGTACCTATTTTCCTGAAAGAATGACTGGCCACAGTATTGGCACTTCAGTCTTTTCTGCCGCATACTATCTAGCCCTGCAAGCTTCCCAGTACGTTTAGGATGTCTTCTGGCATCGTGTGAAGTTGGTTGCAATCGGCTGTTCATGTCGTTATGGGCCATGGAAGTTTGACGATATGATTTCTTCATTGTACACGTATCATGCGTATGGGCATCATGTGAACTTGGAGTTGATTGCAATCTGGTTGTTGTCTCATGATCGACTACCAAAGTTTTGGAAGTAACTTTACCCCCAGTAGATTTAGGACTAGAACTGATGAAATGTGAACTCGGTAACGTTGGCGACAGGGTATTCATCTCCCTATCAACTACTGAAGCTTTGGAAGTTAAAGCTAATTTCTCCTTCGTAAGTTTGGGACTTGAACTGATATCACATAAACGCGGTGTTATTTGCGATTGGGTACTCGTCTCATGATCTAGCTCGACAATGGAAGCTGTGGAAGTCAATTTCTCATCACTATCACAACAAGAGTCACTGTGTTGCGTAGGTATTGTCGCTTGAGCACGTTTACGATAATTAATTGTGCCGAGAATAACTCTGCCTTTACCATCATACTGCACGATTGCTCCACCAGCTGGCACAACATTAGGTGGCAGACGGCTTAGCTTAAGAATGGGGTCCCAATCTGTGACATCTTCCATCCAAAATTCCTCTGAGCATCCCTCAGTTTGATCAGTCGCAAATTCTTCCGAAGCCATCTCAACGCTGTCATTATTATCAGACGACATTAGTGAAACAGTTTGGTCCGGCGATTCCGTCTTTCTTTGACAGCAAGTGGTACAACAGGGCCTGACATTATGATCAAGCAAGTGCCACCTAGTAGACATATAAAATTTCACATCACACGTAATGCATCTGAAACAACTTCTTGTTTGATGTCTTTTGGTATGACCAGTGATCTTCTTGATGCTGAAATAACTTCGACAGCAATAAAGGCAAATAAAATAATCTATTCTACATGATGAACATTTTACTTCTTGATATAACACTGGCAGAGCATCCAAATCGCTAGGAAAATGACTGTGCTTCATGTGTTGCTTGAGAATTGAAACTGTCAGACAGAGCTTCCGGCAGAGTTGGCAAACAAATCCATGCTTTGGAGGTATGTATTTTACAGTCTGCCTCAAATTCATTTTGGGAGTCGACTCCCAACTTGAGGCGGAACTTTCAGTGTCTGAAGAATCAGAGCGCTTGGATATATGACTCAGCGGTGGCTCCACAAAATTTTGTAATGAGATGAGGTATTGCCCAGACTCTGCATTTAATAACTCATTTTCCGCATCTGAAGAGATTGATAGTACGTCAATCGGATTCAGACGAGGTTGCACGGTGGTCGGGTCACCATTACCCTGAGCTGGATTTCTTTGTGCTCCTGGTACATCCTGCTGGGAAGCGTTGGGGGTATCAGTGTCATGTTGCTCCCTCTCTGGTGAGACGTGTGGTTCAAATAACATTGATGCTGGAGGCTTTGCACGTACCCGCATGTATTTTTCATTTGGATGATCATAGCCAAATTCCGGTCTTCGACGTTTTGGAGATGGTTCGCATTGTTCTGTTGCATTAACAAAGGCACTTTGAGGTTGAATAAATGGTGCAGAAGCTTTGGGCCGGCATGTAGTTCCTTCAAAGGGTCGAGTATCATTCACACGAACTCCAAGAATAGGTGTATCAGCAAGCAAGCGGTTGTCATTCCCGGAGACTTCTTCAACAGCTCCAACCAAGCTCACTGCAGGATCCTCAGTATCAATTTTCCAATTCTGATCCGAAATCAGAGTTCTTGCACGGCCTGTGTGATCACATTGCAACAAACTGCCAATTGATAAAGTTGTTGCAGCTTTCGACTGATTGTTTACAGACTTGATACAGAGAGACTGCCGAAGGCAGTCATTTACGTAGCTATGTGAAGATGGAATGAAATAAGAATGTTCCTGCAATATGTTGCCTTTATCATATTGACACGGTACAATGTTATTCATAGTTCTCATAACATTCAGCATGGGTGTAAATCTCCAATGATCTTCAGCAAAATACCTCCATGATATCCACAAGAGGTGCTTCAACACAGCTTAAAAGCGCATAACGAGTCGCTAGAAAGTTGTCCTGAAAAATATCAAGCCCATCTTGACAAGATGTTAAGCAACAAGAACAAGAGAACAAGGGTAGGCCTACATTAATTTATACAATAAAATTGCTTGCTAGTAGTGTTATACAATCCCTTAGTGGCATTTTCTAGTTTTGATGACATGTGCACAGGTAGACAAAAGTCTCAACAGGTTGCAAATGAGAGTACGGTAACTAAAGCATCTCACTTTTGATCAACGCTTTCTGTTAAATTTGGGTCATTATGCAGTAATGCACTCGAGACTTAACCCTGACATAGACTATAGTTTGTATAAGTTACTGCTTTGCAAAAATCAAGTTAGGGTCTGAGGCTATCTGTGCATTGAACAATTGTCCAGTTCGAAATGATTGTATACACAATAATTCCTATTCAGTCTGCATATAAAATCAAACCAATCATCTTTATTTACCTATCTAGGTGAAGGTATCATTTTGATCGTCGGAGTGCATGGGGGTGTAGGATTTACTCTCACAAAGTATTTTGATGACACATTTGGTCTAGAAGTTTTTATGCTTCTGATAGGGTCCGAGACACCATTGAATGGGCTATTATATACGTCATGAAGTGATTGAAAATTTCTCTTCAAACCACTCTGAGTATTCGACATTATATGTCTCACTGCATTTTGCTGGGGAGCTTCACTAAGCATAGGACTCCTAGTACGACGACTAATGAACTGCGGACTTCGCAACTGAAGAGGGCTATTAGCTACTGAATTTGATCGAAATTTTGACAAATGACCAGGAGAAGCATCAACCCCAACAACTGGAGAGGAAATTTGATTTGGGTATGCGGGTTTCAAACTTTGCTGTGTTGGAGTTCCCATTCTTCCTTTGGAAGGTGGCATTCGCACGGATATTCTATTTATATGCGGAGTATTTTGTATCTCTTCCAAGCACGCTGGTGCTGCAGAACTACGATGAGATATTATCATTGGGGTAGTCGGTGATGCAACAGCTCTACTACTAGTGCGTTCCAATGGCGACTGTCCATTACTGTAACGAACCAATGGGGACACAATATTTGGACTATGCACCAGCTGACGTGGTGTAACCGGTTTTTGAAGAAGACTGTCTGACTCGTATGCTTCGTAACTGTGAATATATTTCTTCAGAAGTGAGTTATCATGCCTCAACTGGTTATTCGCGTCCTCAAGATTTTGAACTTTTTTCCTCAAATCACCATTCTCCTGCTTCAGTTTATGAAAATGCTCTTCAGCCTGTTTCATTGCTCGGCGTTGACCTTCAACTACTCTCCTCATGTGCTTTAACAGAATTGATCTATGATAAGCCTGGAACTTCATTACTTCTACTTGCTTCTTTATCTGAGATTCTGGTACCATGAAATAGGGTTTAAGATGGTGGTCTAGCTCACCATTCAGTTCAGTCATTTTACATGGATTGCGGCATACGGCGCAACAGGAATCTGCCCCTTTGTTCTTGCACAATTCACAAAAAATGTGACTGCATGTTCCAAGATAGAACTTGACATCACCAGACAACTGACGACAACACAAATTGCAATGTACCCATTCCTCCATACTAAAATCCTACAGGTAGATTGAAAATATGCCAGAACTGGTATCGACAACAGGGATAATATAGGAAAGACACCAGCTATACCATACCAAGGGTACTCTTTAGGAAGTATGAGAGGCATCGCTAAAATACAGGAAGCGCACAGTCCCATGATACAAATGAAAGGAGTATAGGAGATATGGAGAACAGAACTATCAGGATAGGACCAAACAGGCTGGTCGAGCGATTGGAGCCTGGAGCCCCCAGAGTTTTGGCAATCCCTGATCTGCTGGTTTTGATCTCAGCGTTACCTATCCGATTGTTTGACCATATCCCGCTATTCACGATGCGATGCCCTTCCGTATTTCAGGATTGCGTGTATCGTATCCTGCTTTCCATCAATTCCAGAATTTCGTGGTTTCTCTCGGTCCACCCGTATTTTAATGTTACCCTTTGGTAAAAACATGAATGCTTTCAGCATAGAATGTAATCATTACATTCTACGCTTGCAGCTTAACCTAGTTTAGCTATAGAGAGTCTTCCGAAGACTCTCTATAGTTTAGCTACCGAGGAAATGTGTATTGTCACGTGACCTTTACGCGCCATTTCAGAACCTCTGTGGTTGCACTTGCACGACTCCTTCGTTTTCTTTTACCTCGACTACTGCCGTGGCTCCATATTGAACAGTGATAGAACAAACTTACACCAGAGCCACCATAGTAAGTTGCCAACGCTCTGTGACGTGTTTACATTACAGGTTCTTCGTGGTTCCGTAGTACACTATACAGTACAGGAAGAGGCAACGACCTCTGATCACTGTAAATAGCCTGACTACAGCTCTGTTGATACCAAAATTGCTTGTCGCTGAGTGTGCTTACTGGGATCACTGCTTGATTGCTCGTGCTCAACTGCTAATAAGCCAACCTGTTCCTCTTGAATGTAATTGTCAAATGCATGAAGGGAATTTCAATCACATGATAGGTTGATAGTATATCAAGAACTGTATATTGAGAATCCATCTACGTCTGTGCAACAGATAAAAGGTAAAAGTTGGCAACATGCGGCCTGCAACTACTGTTCTTTAGGATAAACTAATCCAACTGACTTAAGTTACAAATATACCCGTACAAGGTGCAAGATCATGGAGTTAAGAACCAACGTTTGAACACTAATCGGTTATTATAATTTGACAAAGGAACCAAAACTGCATATGATTCCACTTGCATGATCAAAACAAGTTTGCACAAATTGACAACTGTGGTGCCGGCATTCACATAGTGTAGAAAGCCAGGCGAGGAACAGCATCAGAGTGTTTTGATCTTGACTACACATTTACATTCTAGCTGCTGCGGCAGGAACCATATGCCGGCATTGATAAATCAAGGCGAGTCCAATACGGTACCAAGCAATAATACAAAAACACTAGGCTACAGACAACATGGTAAACAAACACGCTCATGCCTGCCTATTGCTCGACAATAGCTAGCTAATGATAACAACTTCAATTCATTTCTTGCTGTTGTTCGTCTTCGTCATCATCTTTGCCTTCTTGATCAGAGCTCCATAATGTCAGATTATCACGAAGAAGCTGCATGATCAAAGTGGAGTCTTTATAGGAGTCTTCACTTAGCTCATCAAGCTTCGACAAAGCCTCATCAAAAGCTTCCTGTGCCAGTTTACGTGCCTCAGCAGGTTCCTTCATTATTTCATACTTGAAGACAGAAAAATTCAGAGCAAGGCCCAGCAAAATTGGATGAGTTTCGGGCAAACCCTTTGCACTCGCCCGTGCAGATTCATAATGTTTACAGCTCTTATCTGTCACAGCCTTTTTCTCTTCTCCTGATTTGAATTCAGCTTGATATCTGAAGTAGTCTGCCAGCATTTTATGGTAGAACACTGCAGGTTCCTTGTCATCGTCTTCATTTAGATTAGCAATTAGCTGATCCTTGAGCAGACTCTCAATTTCGCTGCAATATTGATCCAATTCCGCTTCAACCTGTTTACGTAGTTCTTCAACCATTTTCAATTTATTCTCATTGGCTGGTTGCTCTTGATATTTCATTGCTATGCTTGTGACAGTTCTCCAGGCAGCTCGTCGTGCACCAACCATATTTTTGTAGGCAACAGAGAGCAGGTTCCTCTCTTCCACTGAGAGTTTATGTGGTTCCATTTGAACAACTTCTTTCATAATATCAGCCATGTCTTTGTATCTTTCGGCTTGTTCAGCCAATTTGGCCTTATACACTTTTCCTTCGCGCTCATCCATTATACAATTAGCAGAAATTCAATATTTTACAAGTACCTGAAAAAATATTGCGAACAAGGTCTGTTTGTGATGGGAAGAATATTGTGCCGTTAATAACAATATTATCTCAAGGCAAACCGTGTCATAAAATTATCAGTAAAAAAAAACAAAAATAGGTCATAATTTATGTCCGGATTAAGCCTTAAACCCGCTTCCATTATAAGGAAAAAAGTCTAATTGCAGTGTGTTTCTCCTACCGCATCAAAAACTCGTTCCGAATATACAATCATTTGATTTAAAATTACCTCCATAGACGGAACAAGCCCTAAGGTAAATTCCTCCTCACATACCAAATCTGCCATCTATTCAAAGTTTTTTGCACAGTTAGAAGCTTTTAAACCCGGCATGCTAGGGTTTGGGCGTTCCACAAGCAACTTTACCTTGTTGATGCCACCCTTATAGTAGGTTTATCAGACATCGGTAATTGGTCTATTGGTTTGATCCGCCGTTTAGTATGATCGGAAATTGCCACTCCAGACATCGTAATTTCGGACTCCACCTTCCCTAACCAATAGTAACTCCTCTCCCTACACGCAATATATCATTTTATTAAGACTGTCAGCTCAGAAGTATATATCTTCAGGCGTCAGCCATAACCTTATCAGTAACTCCTCAATGGCAAGTACGAACCAGAAGATGACGATGCGGACAGGAAGCGGCGAGGTCCGAAACAGCGAGTTACAACGGCTCAACGTTCAATGTGATTGGTCGGGTCCAGGTCCGAAACGACTGCATGCAGGCGAATCTTTGATATAGCGCTCTCGTTTATTTACAAATTCCGATAAGCCTGCTACATCATTTGCGGTGTTTCCGATCTCCGGCACTCCCACCCTACCCTGTTCGTGACTCCCACTGACAGATATACGGACACTGGTGGGCCTTGGTCCTGCTGTTAACCAAGCATCAACGACGTCCAACAGCGATAACGGAACCGGTGAAGCATGAACGTGAACCGCCTTTTCTCTGCTCAAGAATTCCATCACAGAGACGTTGATTGCAAGACTTTCTACGATTGTACTAACCACTAACTCTAGCTCTACCTCTCAACTCAACTGAGTACGGCTTACCGAGATTATGCAAAGGCTCCGCGCGGTGTACGTATGTATTGTCGCTCTTCCTCGATACCTCTCATAAGCCCAATAGCCTACCCAAGCAGGTGCAGTAGTAGGTTGCGACATGGTCTTTTCATATAATCAATATCAAAGAATTTGTGCAAAACGTGATAGATTAATTTATGAAAATACTGTTGGATATATAAAGTTGATAGAATTGATACTGATGAAGAGATGGAGAGGACACTAGACAATATGACATACATTAAGGCAATCTTACAGATTATATCTCATTGTATACAATTGCCATTTATATTGTATTTAAAGCTGGTGCTTCAAACGAATAACACGAATTTTGCATGTGGTCGTGGAGATTTCAAACCAGATCCCCGGCACTGGGAACAGTCGTTGTTAACAGGGAACCCCCTCCATCATTGGATAATGAAGAGAGAGAATGATGTGGAGTGATGGCATAGCCAGTAGCTGTAGGGACGGATGAGAGTGATTTCGTTTGGGACGAGGTTGTCAGTCGTAATCGTGGTGACTTTGGTGATTGGCTAGACAGATTAGAAATTGATTCAGTATTGGATGACGTTGCTTTAGTGGCCTCACTAGGAGACAAAGGCGATAAGATTGTATGCAGCACAGTTGTGGTTGTTTTTGACAAAGCGTTCGAGTGTCTGGCAGTGTGGCGTTTAGCTTGTGAAAATACATTCGAGGACACAGAACCATGCCCACTGTGATAATTCAATGCAGCCAGCATAGACCCTGTTTTAAGTCTAAGCACAGAAGTTGAGATATCTTCCCCAGTTGTTTTGTTCTGTCGTTGCCAGCGGGAATCTTTTGAAACCTCTCTAGATCTAATCCCCCGTTCGTTAGCATCATGTTTTTGGTTTAGTTGTTTACTGAGAATTGCATGCGGTGATCGCATATTGTGGCGATAATTTTGGGAACTAGATGTCATTCTGTAAAACACGGAAACCCACACACGTCAAAGTGTTGGTGGAGTCATAAGTAAAGTAACATACCGCGATGATGCTTCCGTTTGCTTCATTCTGTTATTTAATGGATCCAGTCTGTATTGCATGTGACCTATGAGACGACAAATTACCGGTAGTAACATGTAGGTTAATCGAGCACCATGTTTTCTCATTATCAATGGTTATTAATGTCACAGAGCACTACAAAACTTGCTAGTCTGAGCCGGGAAAAATTGAATTCGAGAGTATCCAATTCACAGGTATATGCTTTCAATATGTCTAATGCTTGAATATTGGATTCGCACAGATAACCCCTTAGCATACAATCAATGTGTCCCTAGTCCCTACTATGCTTCAATGAAAGTAGTGTTAGTTGTCTAGTGATGCTATGACATGAGGAAATCAATCACGGAATAACTAACTAACTAATTTTGAGTTCCACAATATACGATGCCACAATGTTGAAATACTGCACAACAAACCTGATTTTGGCTTGGCTGGTAGATTCGCAGGTTGTGTCCTCCATTGAGTTGGAGTAAACTTGCTCCTGTTGATGTCACTTGAGTACACACTCTCACCTATTATCCACTGACCATTTTCAAGGTTAGAAATCACCGGTGATTCCAAGCGAATGGACTTTGTTGGTCTGAAAGACATTTTGACATAAGCAAGAGTGTACAATGCCATATAGGATACCAGTAGAAAGTGATGAGAAACAATGAACTAATCAATAGTACCATGACGTTCTGGCATGGAACTTGTAAAATGCTTACCGGTGAGCGCCTTGAAATTTTCTATAGTTTATTGCAGACAACAGAGGTGGTTTCTTTTTTTCTCGAGGTCGTCCAACGTCATGATCAGACCAGTAACCTTTCGGAGGAGTTTTCAAACGACTTGAAACAGTTCTCGCCTGAACATAAGGATCTGAATACCCAGCAGGCGTGTTTCCCCAAAAATCTGAAAACAGTTGAAATATAATTCGTGGAGGATAACAAAGAGAGAATTTTATACAAACCTGTAAGCTCAGATGCTGCTGAACTATGCCATTGATGGCTTCCGTCTAGATACAAAGAATATCTAGTTCAACTCTCTGACAGATTAAAATATAAGAGAACTGAGAAGAATACGAGGTGTGAGTGGGCCATGGCTTGAAAACATTGGGATTACGGTAAAGCCAGAAATCTCGTTATTGAACTAGAAGTGCAGTTCAAAGTTAGCCACAGATCGCCCCTTGGACTGACTAGAGTTCTTGAAAAAATCCGTAATCCGAATTTTACAGCTAACATGCCCAGAAGTGACTAGGCAGTATTGGTTCAGCACGTTAGTATGCTTATGTATATTAAATAGATATACCTTCAATGCTTTCTTTCATATTCGTTAATGAATGAAACGCAGAATCCACTTCCGTGGATAGTAGAGATCCATTAGAATGATCAGACTGGATGTTGTATTTGAGTCCATATCTTGAATTAGCAGCAGGTTTGACAATCATGTGACCTGGTTTAGAGGCACTGCGTGATGCATTTAAACTTTGTGTTGACGCCCGACTTCCAGGGTAAGTGTGAGTTGAATATTGATACGTGGTCAGGTCTCGTAAGACACGTTTTTTCAGTAAGTCTGCTTTGATTTTTAAAGTTGAAGTGTCAATATCCAGACCATTTCGAGCGGTGCCTGGTTCTGGATTCAAACTGTCTGGACTATCTAATGATGTTTTGTTAACTAATCTACCTTTATTTAAATCATCTTCGATAGTATCTTCGTGACCATATTGTTTTCGAATAGCAGACACAATATCTGGATAATAATGCATTGTCCTTTGATCTGAATTAGTTCCAGAACTCATCTTGCGGTCTGATCCAGAGGTCCTCAGTTTGGAGCCTTGATTTGCAATCTCCGCTAACAATTCCTTGTCCGATTTCAAAACCTTTTTCCCTTTCATAACAGCATGACCGCGACGAAATCTTGTTCTGGTCATGGAAGATGTTTTCAATTGTCGCCTGTTTTCTTTATCAAAAGTGTGCTTTCTGATTATAGGCTCTTTGGTTTTACCAGAAGGTAAATTCGGGGCTTGTGCGTTTTTGTACTGATGAGTTGGTGTGGGTTTCATATGGTTTTCTAAATAAAATAAAAAATTCCATATTACCGTAAGGTATATCACATTAATTTGATACATACAGAGAATGTCACCATAGTTAAATTTATTTAAACTGAATTCATGCTCTCAAAATTTCAAATAAAGCCATTCTCCCAGGTCGCAGCCTTACCTTCAGATGAACCAGCCTGCTCTTCTTTCGAATTGCCCATCTCCGAATATCGCGCATCCGATGTAGTTGATATGACAGTCATACCGGTAGCTCTAGCCTGTGAGGACTAAAATTGAAAATATGTCAGCTAGGTGCAACGGTAGCCTACAGGCTGTTGACATATGCGCATGCACACATCCCACAGTAGTATCTTTTTGCAAGAAATTCAGCCATTTTTATAACGGAGGATCAATCAGCAATCTACTCACAAAGGTAGCTTGAATATCATAATCAAATTATTTCAGCAGTCATTTACAACAGACTGTAGTGCATCTGGTCAGTTGCTGTATTTAAATCACTTTGCACTCACCACAACTTGGGAGCCCCCAATTACAGCTGCATTTTGAAATCTTTTCTTTTCTCTTTGATTATTTTCCCCTTGCGGGTTAACGTTAACACTGAAGTTTTTGTCAGAAGCAGGATCATTTACTTCATTCGTACCGAAAGCCCAAGTTCCATCAGTCAGAACGGATATATCTGATTCATTGGACATTGATATGTTGGAACCTGGTCGGTTTGTATTAGAATTTCTTTTCTGAAATGTTCAATTTGAGGTGTCAATTCCTTACTATATATTTAGCTTAACGAAGAAATCAATAAATTAAATATATGATAAATGATTTTCCACTAATTCCATATCAATTTATAATCCAAATCCACATATCTGAAACGAGGTATTTTACAGTGACAGTATTTTCGACTTCAACAGCAGGAAGACATTCTGATATGATAAAATGTGCATTGCAATATTCCTATTTCCTATGGATTTTTGAGACACATCAATATGCGAAACAACAAACCTTATGCTTTGGTTTTGGTCGCTGAATCGGAGGTATTAGGTTAGTTTGAGACTTGGACTTTTCCTGCATTGCTTGAAATTCCTTAGCTTTAAACGAGTGTGTTTTCAGTTGATGGTGACCCGGTTCATTGTGAAGTTTATCTTTTGGAGTTTTTTTCTTTGTTGGATCACTTGCACAACGGCCTTCAGTGGTGATTGCGACAGCCTTGAAAAAATTAATATTAGGCCTACTTCGAGGCGATGCTGACACTTCATAGTTGTGATTCGCAAAGATTAATACATCAGTAGGTTAGAGACTGCTTTGCTATTACCATGAAATCCCTTGCTCCTGAGGAGCAAATCTACACCAGAGTATTACATATCCACATTTTGAATTGAACTATTGAAACGAATAAAGTCCATCTATATCATAAGAAAGAGCAACTTACAACAAACGTGTATTCAGTGTCAGGAGTTAGTCCGGTTACACGATAGAATTTGTCGATTCCTTGATAGACGACACGGCCGTTCATGCATAGTTCATATCGGAAGAACCGTCCAAGTGGAACAGTAGGAGGCATCCAAGCAACTTGTATTTCATTACGTCCAATCACAGTAACCGTCGGTTTCTCTGGAGCATGTGCACCTGTGAAATATTATTTGTACAAAATTTAGCAGGCCATGGGCTTCCATATCATAATTGAATGGCTGAATTGTAGACTAGATGAAAATTGTCCAATTCAAAACGGCATGATGATGTGCCGTCTACCTCAGTTCAAAGAAATGATGGGATTCGCTTAAAACCATAAGAGTTTTATAACTTACATCCCGTATGAAACTAGGCTACATTCACCCATCACACTTTGAAGCACGGGTACCAGCACCTAAAATGCCTACCTAATTCTTCGGTTGTGGCATCAACAGTTGCCCTCTCTCCATTTCCTTTGGACGTGGAAGCACATACATGAATGGTGTACTTTGTGGCTGGAGTAAGTCTGCTTATAATAAAGGATGCATCTTGAATACATTCCAATAACTTTTCACCTGTTAAGTCAAGAGCGGTTGATTGTAACTCAGTCAAATCACCACATTCAAGATTCAATATGCTTTCAGAATGGTGAACACCTACCAGAGTACAGTTATCCGTCTTTATGTTACCGTATCGTTATTAAATTGAATTTATTAAGTTCAGCCAGACAGTGACCCACCAAAGCGTCAGGCATAAGTGGATTCCGGTACCGGTACATTACAACTAATTGGCAATTATCAGGTATCTCACATGTGTCTCTGATTTCAAATTCATTACTTTCTCGCATATACTAATACTAGTAATCCTACCAAATATGAGAATGATCATACCCAAATATATACAATATCCCCGCATGACGCCATTACAATGTTTAGGAGAATTCCATGTCAGCCGTAATTGAGTTGGAGTGCAGCCCATTACTTGGAAAAACGTAGGCGCTGTTGGGACGTCTTCGTCTAAGAAAAGGATGTTAACAAAATTATTTGATTTACGTTGATGACTGCTCAGTTAGTTAACTGACTGACTGTCTGCTTTCTGATCTGAATGTCCCAGGTTCGATACCTAAGAATCCTAACCGAATCAAACCAAAGACATTCTAGCTGTAATGTGGATGTAGTAAATTTTCCATATTTATATAACTTACCAGTGGTAACAGTAACAGTTTCACTGTATGGACTGTCATCTCCCATTGTGGAAGCTCGCAACTTGATAGAGTAAGGAGTGTAGGGATGTAGGTTACTGATAACATACTCCAGATCAGGGCCTTTGTAAACAATTTTATTATCTGCAAAAAACAACAGGTGAAATTGGTCCATGGAGACAAGAAGTATTGGCATTTCACAAGCCACATTCCAACTACTAAGCACGTTTGACAACAGAGATTGACATGATGAGGTCTGTGTATATGGGTTGATGGTTGACTACATAGTTTTGTGGTGAACTGGATAGGCTATCACATTTCGGTCGTGGATTTGAGCCCAGAGCACATCATCTCAAAACCATAGCTATAAAGAACGGTATCCACGAGGTTGGCGTTAGACGGCTTGCAGAATGGGAATGGTAAGGGCATACGGTACTTGGTGGAATAGCGGGCACCATATTTCTCCAAAATTTCAGGAGGGTCTACAGCACCTCCTGTTGACCCTACCAATCTAAAATTTCAAACATCATGGATTCATGGTCCTACATCTAGATGAACAATTCTGCCAAGTTTTGTTCAAATCCATTATGTGTCATAAAAGGGTGTCCACTTGTACAATAGATGTATAAATATTTACAGTAATGGTGCATCGATAACTTGAACTGTACTAAAGTCTAACGTACCGCACATCAATTTATATGTAACTTGAAATCCGCAACTTGCAGGCACTCTGTTCCACATCACTCTAACTGATGTCGAGCCAGCTACTTCTACGTATGGTGGATCTGGCTGGTTCAGTTTCTTGAGATTAGCAAGAGCGGACGTAACCTCATCATTTAACTCTAAAATAAACGACAGTACGTATCACTTTCGAGTTGATTTTTTTCATGTTGGTTTTTTAAAAATTAGTCACGGTACCCATTCCAAGACGTAAGATGATTCAATTGCTTATTGCATTGCACTAGGGTAAGAGTAGTAGATGATAGGATGGATCTCTGTTCAATTGTACTGCTTCATCAGCTGTCTACACTGAAAGGGTTTTGAGTTGAGTGGAACAAAATAACTCAATACCAATCTCTGCCGTGTCACTAGCTGACATCACAATATTGGACATGTTTAGTTGTTCATACTTTAGTAACATCCCAAGTTTGGACTTGGAATAATGGTGGATTTGGCAGGTTTTGTGGGGAATAAACAATCTTTAATTAAACATAGTTCTTTGTACAGTAGATATTAGCGTTGTATTAAGAAAAAATTTCAATCGTAGTGGAAATACATTGACAAATTCCTACCACAGGGCACAATAGACGTTCTGAAAAATGGTAGGATTTACCATGGTAGGTCAGAATTTCAATGGAATCAGTCAGCTATTTGTATACAGTAACAATTTTTATTGCTACGCTTTATTTTTGAGAAGACAAAGAGGGACTAAACTGAATGAGCAAATTGAAGAGAACCATATGCTGAAACAAAAAATATACCTTTAGATATCTGTGGCCGGTCAAAAACTTTGGTAAGGGAATTTTCCACATCAGTGTTTTGTCTCAAACAGAGTACACCATGTTTGTGTGAAGATATCGTCTTCAATGTCCTACCGATGACAAAGTCAATATAGTTATCGCAAACGACGTGTAAACAAACAAATACATCTTACATAGCAGCGAACCAACAAGCTTCAGAGTCATCACTTTGTAGCAACAATACCAATCTATTTACAGCGTCTTGAATGAAATTGTTGGCTAAAACAAGTTGGTTGCCGTCCGAGTCAGCTGCCAGGCAACTAATAGCAAAGCAAGCATTTTTAGCACCACCCATATCTCCTTTCGCGAGCATTCGGCACAGAGATGTCGTCTACAAGTTCAAACATATATTATTTGCTAATCACTAGTATTTGACATTAGTTATATACGCTTATTTGTACAAGGATATCCGTACATAGTGATAACGCCAACATTGACGCGGTAAGTTTCAATACCATTTCTGCACATTAGCAACACTTTAGTTATGAGACAGACTTTCAAGCTAGCATTGCTTTTAAGGAGAGTATGAGTTTCCCATGCCCCCATTTTCCACAAAGAGAAACTAGTAAAGTTTGTGTTGGGAAAAACGGCATCTAAAACACACATCAAGAAGTTTACTACTTGAATATTAAACTTACAAAAAGTCTCGGTGAAAAACCTACTACACAGGTATCGCTATTGCCATCAGCTGACGACGCAAGATAGATACATCAAGGTTAGATGGGTAGAAATTCACTGCTTCAGGAAAAGGAAGGTGTCCAAATCTGGATAGGTTACATGCCAAATTATGAAATAACTGGTATTACTCATGACACAGCCCCCAACGCAAAAGAAGAGAAGTGACGTAGATCACACAATGCAAACATTCTGTTAATATTACCATTTTGTCAGTGTTTGTGCCATTTAAAAGGCGTTCCTTTCCAATTTTGGTGTCAAGAAGTCGTCCAATTGCAAAAGCAGAATTCATACCACGACCTAAAAACATACAAAAATTTGAACTGCATACTATAACAAAACATCAAGGAAATTATTTTAGCTTTCATCATGGCTATGCAGTCTATACAAAAGTTCCTGCATTACTGACGTAAAACTATGAAGTTGACAACTTATAATCGCCTATGAGAGAGAGAGAGAGAATTTGTTTTGGTCCAAACCATTGAAATCAACCAAACACAAAAACACATCATTGGATAAATTGAAATAGATCATGAGAGTGTCACAGTGATGCCACGAGTCATCATGAATGGAAGGGTTGATCGACCCAGCCCCTGTGGCCATGAGGGTTATCGTCTCTTTATCTACTATGCAACTGTATTAGTGGCAGAGGGTTAAAGAAAGGGGATTTGGATCAAGGAGTTCAATGCAATTAAATACATTTATGCAAATTTGATAGGGAATTAGTATTATCAGCTTTGTTGTGCGATACCACTAATTCTTATATAAATGATCCTGAAACTATGTAGGCCTACATCTACCGGTGATGTATTTTAAATGAGTTTAGAAAA
The DNA here is from genome assembly GCA_030412335.1 of Botrylloides violaceus. Lineage (NCBI taxonomy): Eukaryota > Metazoa > Chordata > Ascidiacea > Stolidobranchia > Styelidae > Botrylloides > Botrylloides violaceus. Next base: position 938,122 of record JASFYC010000737.1, read on the forward strand.
AGGCAGTGCTGCCATAAACTATTTTGTCTTAACAGTCTCATCTAATAGTTTGCGGCTTACGCTCCTATTTGTTGCAAACATATATTATTTGCTAATTACTCGTATTTGACATTGGTTACATAAAATTATTTGCAGAAGGATATCCGTACATAGTGATAACACCAACATTGAATCGGTTAGTTACAATATCGTTTCTGCACTTTAGCAACACCTCAGCTACGAGACGGTCGTTCAAGTTATTATTGCTTTTAACGAAAATATCATTTTCCCATGTCACAATTTTCTGGAAATAGAAACTCGTAAATATTCTGTTTAAAAGTCTGTAAAAGACAGGTGAAGAAGTTTACTACTACATCTGAAAATTTAAATTTGCAAAAGGTCTCGGTGAGAATGCTATTAAATGGGTAGCGCCATCAGTTGACTACGCAAAATACATACACCAACTTAAGATGGGTAGAAATTCACTGCTGGTACAAAATACCAAAAGGTGTAGGAAAAGGTAGGTGTCCAAAAATCTCTCACGTCACATCATGAAATAACTCTTTTATGGCTCATTGCAAACCCCACAACAATGTATTTCAGATCAGTTCAAAAAAGGCAATGCTATCAATCTGCCATAAAATATCTTGTGTTAATGGTGCGATTCCAAATGTTTGTTGCATAAATTGTTGTATCCACATCACTGTACTTCAATACCTATTATAAAAGTGATTTCATCATATTTAAATAATATTCTGCTATGCTTTGTATTTTAATATTTTTATTCTACATTTCAATTGAATTTCAAGTCATCTCTATCGTATAAAATAATTTTGTATAATTACCGTATATGCCTACAGATGGAGAACCAAGGCATGCCAAGAAACATTACACCTGACTATTGTCCATGACATGTATTGGCAAAACCAAAATAATAGAACACCTGAGGTAAGCTTTATAGCACATGTTATTAAAATCATACAATGATTCCAGCTATTGTGGAATTCAAATCTATAATATAAAATGATGTTGCGTTAGCCTCTTGGATCATATAGCCAAACTTTCAGTCTGGGTTCCCTGGCTATACTTAACGGACCAGGATCGTCGATTAAAAAAAAATTAAAATGGATGAAGGTGATTTATGGGGTTACTTCATTGCATAGACAGATCCAACTTTGTGCTTCTCTTGTACCTTGTACAGCTGCAAGAGCCTCCTGGCCCAGTTTAAGTACCACAGTCACAAAATGAAGTAAACACTCAAACATACAGATAAATTATTATTAAAATTTGTTTTTGCCATGCCCATGACAGAGTTTAATTGCTAATTATTGCACTAGGTCTATGTTCGGAATGTAGATGCGTAATGCTTATTAACAGTCACTGGGTTTCCTTTTCTAAATTACATAAACTCCCACAAGTGTTAAAATTAAAATAAAGTAGGTTGAAAGAGGGCATGTGGGTCCTTTGTACTATTTGTTAATCTCCGATCCAAACATAATATTATGACAGAGACTGGAGCACTTAAGCAACGTAAAAGAGGATATGGTTTTACTAATTTGACCAGTTAAGTGTGCCTAGCTAACTTTGAAGGACCATCAGAATATCTGAAGCGGTACATGCTATACTGAGTACTGCACTTGATGAAGAAAGTAAATGAATTCTGCCTTTGTAAGAATTTACTATCATCGGTACGGTAATAACAGAACCAAAACAGTGTTGCTCGATGCCTAACGCATCATTCATATAAAGATTTTACTTCTTGGAATGTTATTGGATGAATTGTTTGATGTTTATGGCAAAACAAAGAGATTTGAAGACATCATGACACAAAATGTAGCATCTGCTAATGCTATAAAATATCAATGCATATAATATCAAACTTTATTAGGCTAGGTGTAGGAGGTAAACCTCTTGCTGTTCAGCATCAATATTTCAAACAACGAGTTTGTGACAATTATTTTTAAAATCACAAATTGTTGTTGAGAAAACTACGATGTGTGCTTTCTTTAACAACCCCGACAAAAGTAAAAATATTCTGAAACGGACTAGCTGTTGCAGACGTGAACCGACACAAAGCAATTATATACCCAACTGTATACTACTACTACTTATATACCCTAATGTTTACAGGGTGAACCAAGGCTCACATTAAATTTGTTGCGAATCTTCTGTATGACACGGTACCGGTACCCTAATGTTTTTCACATATTAAATGGCTGATAGGTGCCTAAAAATTTGCATTATAGTGTGGTGAATTTGTCCCCAAATAAATTTTATCATCTCCAAACAGCCATAACCTCAAATTGAAATGCCACTATGCGCAGGCCTATATTCTGACTAAAGATATTTGAAATTGTTCAGGAATTTTAATGAAGATGACAACCTCTCCAAAAATTTTGATTGAAACGCAAATTATCAAAACTTAACTGAACAATTATTGTGAAATGTTTCCGAAACATTACAAACATTTCCTACCTGCCGAGTCATTGCCAAGGGACTGAATGAGCCTTTGTAGGATGTAGTTTGAGCGTGGATGTTCCAACAAAGCCTTTCGACCTGATTCTGATATCGTCATTCTGTCAATGCAAGAGTTGCAATTTTTTTTCATGCAAGCGGTGATAGAGTAGCCTACTTTAGTAAGCTAAGCGCTACTGGTAACAAAGTTCTGATAAAAGTTGGGAAGTGTTAGCATTCAAATTGATCTTTCCTGCTTAATTCAAGTAGCCTATCTACTAGTATTGGTGATAACTGATAACGAAACAATTTGCATTCAACAACATAGGCTAATTACTGGACTCAAAGGTGTCCTGGTTCACTAGGCTAGACTACATCATTCCTTTCATGACCAACCTAGCCAGGACTAAAGCAGAGTTGCTAGCAGTCCAATTATTTTCTGATCCCAACAGAAATGTCGTGTTTGTCATCATTGAATAAGCACATTCCTGATTCAACATCCATGAACGCCCCTCTTCAGTTTCTGCCTGAAATGTTCAAGTATTGGTCAACTTCAGATGAAGCCTGTGACTAAAAGACATTCATATGTACCAGTGTCCCCAAAGTTCCAGCAGCATTCATTACTGTTTCCGCATCTTCCACCGCCAGCATCATTGTTAACTTCTAAATTCACAACAAAATGCATCGACTATGGTTCTTCAGGATATGCAAATTAGTAGCAGCCATGCACAGTAGCATTTGTATAAAATATATGTTCAAACACATGTTTCGAATCACTTTCGCGTCACACTGAAAACTTCAGTCAACTCGTAACGACATCTAGGCTACTTGTTGAGTTTTGTTGAAATTAACCTGTTCATGTCTAACAGGAGTTTGGCAATACTTTTATGCCAGAATGGAAAGGATGGCATTTTCACACATCATAACAAGTTGTGTGCACATCCCTGTCATGCAAAGATATATAGACACCTCCTATTCAAAGTTTCTGACATGTATTGGTGTGTAGCCGGTTTCCTGTTGACTATTTGACTTCAACGCCAAGTGACGCTCATAACGCCTGTATCAAGCTGTCACCTTTCTATGTATTATACCATACTGACCTCTAAGACATTCACATTTTTCTGATCAGCAATTTTCAGAATCGAAAAAATCCTTGTTGATCCCTCTTCAGTCTCTGACAGACTTCCGATGACAAAGGCCGAATTACTTGCTATTCTGTAAAAGTGCACATGATTTCGCGAGAACCAAGGAGTACGTTTACTTGTGATAAAATGGAGAAAGTAACATTGGAATTAATAGAAGCAATGTTCCCTGACCTTCAGAGTTAGTGCAGGTGTAGATCTACACTGCCTACCGGTACCGAATTAAAATTGAGTGTAGTGCAAAATTGTTTTGAGCAATATAGAGGGTCTTATTCTCTTATTTACAATTACAAGAACATGTTGGACCGACCTGGTATTTTCCGAAGAGAGCATTGAAATCAAGGCCCACAACACATCTTCACTTCCCCGATTGTTCAAGAACTCATATACTGTTCGTTCTTTGTCATTATTCAGCTGATCGACCAGCAATTCCAGTGCTTCAGCACCTTTCTCCACTCTGGCTGACAGCAAATTATCAAAAGCATCTGCCATTACTGAAAAGTGACAACTACCATAACAGCAGTTTCCGCCTTCGGTTGAATACCGGTATCGAATAAGCTACCACCGTCCACTATAGCTTGTATTTCTAAGAGATAGTTGATTTTTTTTAGAACATTACAACACTCTAACCTACACCTGATTTCAAGTCTCATGCATGTGACATGCGGCTTGCTTGCTCGGGCCATTATTATTCCCCAGCAGACAAGCCGCCAACTGCTCAATAAAACCGCCAACAAAGAATCGTGGCAAACCTGAAATTTTGTGAAGTAAGAAACCTCATTTATATCCTATGCCACCCACAGTAAGACAACCCTTAAACTAAAACAATACACGGAAAGTCGCTGAACTCTAAACACTCTTGCACTTGCACGTTGCACTGTCAGGTGTCAGCAAGTCTAAACTGTGTCGGTAGAACTGTAGAGATCTTCTCTCTACTCTCTCTCCGTGGAGTCTCTATAGTTGAACCATAAAAGTGAGGTTACTCTTTAACTTTTTACCGCAATCTGAGCTATAGAAGTATAGACACTGCGCCGGATATGCGGTCTTTATATTATATCCAGAAGCGATGAATGATACAACGCTAGCACGCGTCTCTTCTCTAGGACAACCGGTTGTTCCGCAAGGCGGAGCACGAGCGTCATCTTGCGACATAAAAACAGGGTCGCCTCGCCACGTGGGGCATGACGGAGCAGCAATTTCGGAGAGCTATAGCATAAAAAGCTCTATGATAAAAAGTAATGGCCAGAGCGTCCGAGAGGAGTAGCGGTAGCCAGCAACCGGATCCGAACAGGACTTTAGAGAATTATACCCAACCAGTTTCAAGCGTTTGGTTGGACGAAAAGTAGTTCCAAATCACAGATTTTTTTCTGTGGAGCGTCAGGTTGTATTATTTGGCAGGAGCTTTAATTGCGGGCTCTGAGTGTAAATTGCGTAGCCTACGAATCGGCCTACTGAAGCGTAAATTGCTTGGCCTACGACTGATGTGGAAGGACCTGCCAAAATCAACGAGCTGATTACCGGAAATTTTGGTTTTATTGTGTGTAGGTCTATTAGAAATGCGCGTCACAGTCAGGCGTATACTAAGAATAAACTGTTCCGGTTCTCTGCCACAGATGTATGACACGAAATCTTCGTGAATAGATTGATGCCGTCAGCGCAGGCTTAACTATAGATTACTAACCTAACGCTCCTAGGATATAGTTCTCAACAGTGTAGGCCTAAAATGCGTCTGCGCACGCTGTTTTCAGGCTATTTCAAAGTGTGAAATGATGAGTAAACTACATGCGGTTCAATTCTCTTCTAACATACTATATTCTATACATTATGTTCAAGTGGTTTGAGGGTAGAAGCCTTTGTCTATTTAGACTATCCTATCCTAAGCGTTTTAGTGTAACGTATGACGACAGAGCGCAAATAAAGCTTGTCAGACTGACAGTGTCAGTCCTGAAATTGGGAATAGTTGTCGGCCTACACCTACCGCCTACATTAGCCTGTTATCGACTGACTTCTTGCTGAAAAGCTTTTTGGTAAAATCTATAGGCTAGCCCCGACCGTACAGCAATAATTCCCTGGAGCTGCGTGACTGTCTGATTGACCCGATCCTTCGCGCCAAATCTCTATATTATCCATATAGGACTGTGAAAGAATTACTTCTGCTTCTTCTGCTCGCTAAATATTATATATAGGCGTCTGCATTATAGATATATTTAACCCGTAGATTTACTTATCTATTGCATGTCAGACTCTGCTCAAGGGAACAGGACAATGCCATGGAAAAGCAACCGAGGCATGACTTCTAAATTTCCGAAAGTGTACTGGTGGGCACTTCTCATTTGCTTGTGCATGCTGAGACATCAAGGTAGGCGATCTCCGCGATTTTAGCAGGCTTATGAGTAGCCTAGACTAGAGTGTATGCCTGCGTAGACACGGCCGATTTTGGTAATCTCAGATACTTCCGGTTTACTGACGTGTGTTTCGAGTATACCGATATATATCATCATACAGAGTAGCCTACACCGAAAATCGCACGATCATTTCATTTTCATAGCCCAGTGTCGTCAGTCAACAGGAAACAATGTTTTGGAAGGCGTCTTGCTTCGGGATCAGTCCCCGGGAAGACGCGAAGTGGAAATATTTTTCGAAAATGTAAGTCCTAGCGATAACTTGTGGTAGCTAAATCATTGAAAACATCGATATGAAGTACACTTTATCATGTCAGTTTTAATATTTTGATTAATCGTAACCTACAGTAGGCAATAAACTTAAGTCTTGTATGTCGCTAATAAAATGGACACTCATTCTTTGGTTTGATTTTAGAAGTCCGATCTTGAAAGTAAGAAAAAGGTACTAATATTTTGTAATGATATTTAAATAACATCGGCGGTTTATCAACACAGAGCATATCCATTCTGATAAGTTCCGTAACATCTTATCATGCCAGTCTCCAAAGCAAGAGGACCAACGTGAGGCGAATTGTAAAGGTGAGGCGATTTAACTGGTAGTCAGCAACATGCTCCCGGAAAATATCGACCTTGTAATTAACATCGATCTCTAGATGCTTGAAATAGCCCACACCACTTTCATTTTCCACACACTAAATTTCGCTTCATAAACAGTATACATACAATCTACGTCTTGGTCGGCTAATATTGTACAATAATGTACATGGGTGTGAACGTGGATGTAAATTTGTGTTTATGTAGGCCTACAGTATAGGCTATCTCTATGGTTGCTAATAGTGAAGGATGTATTCTCAGTCAGGGAAAATGGCGATGTTATGTATTCAGGCAGTAACAACATCTATATTAACGAGAAATGCTTCATCGTCAAGATTGCTGACTGCCAATGCGTCAATCTTACTGTTGCCAAAGACATGTGTAGAAACATGAGCAAAAAATTGGCGAATATTAATGGGCTTACCTCAAAGGTAGCAACAGATTTACGCTCCAAATGGAAATTACTACCATCGGAATGCCATGGCCCCAGGCGAAAATTGTCACCACAGGTTTACACTGGATTAACGTACCGGGTAATGGCCTTTGATCTCTACCTTTTACCATACGCGCTGTATTTGCAATTTTGCACACGACCTGAGAATCTGCAAGGGCCATGATTGACGGTCGATAGAATTGGCAGAACGTCTTAGTCTTACCGATGGACAGGGCTGCGAGGCAGGAATATATTTCGAGCCCCTCGAAAAAACATTTTGGGCACCCTAGGTTAGTGTTTGTGTAGGCCGTAGGGTTTCGAAGAGTTAATGCCAATAACGACGAAATACCGTGACATATACGCTCTCTGCGAGCGTCTATATTTCTAAAACTTTTGTGTAAGACCACAAGGCTCTATAAACGCCCGTCTTCGTGAATTCAAGCAATATAGGCCACACGAAGCCTGGGTATGACTTATTAGTCTGGTAGGCCTATGCGATTGGAGAGGTGATTCGCCAACGCTACAAATGTAATTATTTTGTCTCAAAATAGCTCATGCACTCGTGGCCAGCTCATAATATTGCGTTTATTTCGTAACCAGAACAAGACTATCTACGATTCCCGAGGCAACGCTGTTCCATTCAACTTGAACGTTCGAGAGCAACATCAGAATAGCGACATCGTTCACGCAATATCATTGGTTCTAAATGCAGATTCAAATGACACGATTCGTGCTGTTGGTAATGATACTGACTTGCACGGCGTGATTTGTGAAAACGACTGACCACCAGCAAAGGATCCAATCGTTGTTGATTTATTGTATGTGCATTGTGCAGCTGTCCAGTGCATATAACACAGAGAGGAGTGGAAAAAGTGCTTTGTTGAGATTTGATTGCAAAAGTTTCGTTACATATTATATTATAACGTAGTGAGCCATGTTGAATGATCAATTGATCGACCATGTTTATCTTCGTCAAAGGGGGAAGTGTTTCTATGAAACAGCGTTTCTGTCATTCTGTTTATTTTGTATCATGTTTCATCATGATTCATTATATTGCAGCAATCTGCTGACATAATTTGTCACTGATTTAGGTTACATTCTGTAAGCTATATTGTTTTCTATTCATCTATCTCATCATTGCGGAAGTTGGAAGTCAGCTCATACAGCGTATAGTCACGAAGTTACTGTTTGGTGTACCATGCTTACTATTGCGTCAATGCAGACCTACGACATAATAAACCTGATGAGCATTGTTATGGATTATCATTTGATATTAACTTGCATTCACTCACATAGCCGAAATTAGTTATCAGTGTATATATATAATAATATCTATATTAATATTATAATTAATGTGTATAATTTTAGGATTATATATGATTATAATCATCTTCCCTGGTAGACTCTATCGTCACCTATTGACGACTTTTCAACCTTTCGTAGCCACTTCAACAAGCTCTCCAGCGCCCTCATGTGCAGGAAACGAAAACGCTGTCTAAATTTACTATAACGCTGGGCTCCATGCGTGCGTGTGTTTGTGTGATTATGAGTTGGTGGTTACATACCGCAACAAATTGACAAAATAGGCAGTTGGTCAACTCAAGCATAGAATCAGACTGTAACGAGGTGCTACCCTATTAGAAAATCCGTGTACACCGTTAGTTTTAAGACTCCGTGCGAAACATACTTCTTGCGTCGTATTAGTGTCTGTGACATCCTCATAGGAAAAACTTCACATCGAGGGTTGGATACCCAGACGCCATGCCGACTGCACAGTGCAGATAAAGTGGGTTTTAGGAGGATATTCGCGATGCTTTTGAATCAATTGCCCATCAACAATTACAACCGAGTGTGTAAACTATGAGGTGATAGATAGT